>CM029770.1:6585806-6913984 GCA_017562165.1 Ectropis grisescens | reverse complement strand
ATCCAATATCAGTCCCTGAATACAAGGTGTTTTCCAAAGATTATATGTATATATTTTAATGAACCCTGCTACTCTGCTTAGAGCGTCATATATGGAATTGGTCTACAGTTATTTTCAGAAAAATTAAGGTTTATGCTCTTGTTGTATTCTTGTGTTGTAAAAAAATATAGGTGTTCAATCGAATTGATAACCACCTCGTTTTTGGAAGTCGGTTAAATATAGTACCTACTCAGTTTCGCCAAAGATGACGTCAATATTTAAATTTGTTAGGTCAACTTAACACATCTATGGCACCATGGCTTTTAACTATGTGGCACGAATGTGGGAAGGTTTCAGACGCGACTTGTTCATTAGACGTTTTGGGTCTAGATTTTAACATAACTGTAATCCTGCTAATATTATAATAAGTTTTCTCGTGACCACGGCGGATGTAACGCTGCCGAAACGTCGAGGTATTTAAACAATGAATTATTCATGATAAGCCCCGTAGTAGGTACTATATACACATTATGTGTTCAAATCGCGAGAGTTTGAAAACAATAATATTATAAATGTCAATGTTTGGATGTTTAGATATTTGTGATACCGTCATAGTAACGTCTGAACGGATTTCGTTGAAATTTGGAACACGGTCTGGAAGACCACATAGGCACTTGCTATGCCTGAACAATAAGACCGGGGGACACTGCTAGTATAAATATACAAATTGCATTGAATTACGTCTGGTTTAGATAGATAGATAGAAACTCTTTATTGTGACACAAACATATTAAAGTATTACAGAGAAACACTTATGAACTAGCGTCACAAATGGCGGCCTTATTGCTGAGTAATCTCTTCCAGGCAACCAGCTTTGTTTACTTTTTTCCCCGAGTATACCTATAACGGAAACGGGAACTACACGGGTAAAACCGCAGATCTTTTGCTAGTAGTGTTTAACAGGCGGTTACAAATAAAACATTTGAATAAAAATTACACCCTGTATACATGTGCAATTGTATACCTACTGTGCGCATGCGCAGAGAATGCATCACTAGAATTAATCAACTCATTGTACAAGGAAACCGGCTTAATTGAAATAATTCACGTGGCACGTAACGAAGATTCCCAGTACGAACGTATGCGCGTCATGTTTCAATGAAATTGTAACTCGAATTACGGAAACGGGAAATTCTAACGATAAAATGTTATCACTATGACTACAACCCGCAACATACGGCGTTTAAATGTATTATTTAACCAGATAGAACATCCATACAAACAAAACATGTACCTGATAATACACGTTATACCCATAACAACACATAAGCAGCCCACTAAATGCTCCCACTGCTGGGACTCGGGGCCTTCTCTCTCAAGAAGAGAGACAAGACCATAACCCACCACGCTGGCCTAGTGCGGGTTGGTGGATGACACATTACCTTTCTGGGCCTCTTATCACCCCCTTTAGTCCTGCAGCACCCACAAGGGGACGTTATCGCCCACTTTGGGAAATACTGGCATAGAGGAGAAGTAAATTAGAGGCATCAGTAATTCGTCGTTTCATATTACTTCACGCAAACTCTGTAAAGGTCCTACTACTACGAGTCGTACCAATCTATTTTTTTTTTTAAATAAAGGGTGACGAGACGATCAGGACATGTGCCTGATGGTAAGCAACATGCCTGACACATAACAGCACAATGACACGCAGCTATTGGAACATGAAGAGTCCAAATCCTTACCTAGCACTGCACTGCGCTCGTCACCCAGAGATCTAAAATCTTATATCTCTAAGCCCTGTCATTTCTCTGGAAACATTGCCCTTCAAACCGGAACACAGTAATGTTTGCACATTACTGCTTGGCGGTAGAATAACTGGCAAAGGTGTGCTACTTCCCCAGGCGGATTCTGCCAAGAGTCCTACCACTACAGGACAAATAAGGAAAGACAGATATCAATTATCTTAGCCTCAGTCATCTGATTGTGTCCTACCAAATACAGACTGGATTTTTCAATCAGTGAAGGAACACGGAACGACGAATTACTGATGCCTCTAATTTACCTATCCTCTATGCCAGTATTTCCCAAAGTGGGCGATAACGTCCCTTTGTGGGCGTTGCAGGACTAAAGGGGGCGATAAGAAAAAAATGGGACCGTTGTGTAGAGCCTTGAAGTCTGTTGTGTGTTACCTACTGGGCTCAGGTCTCAAGTTAACTCTTGCGGGTATAATAAAAGTCTCGTTTAGAATTAATTTAATCTCAGCTAGTATAGTTCACAACAATTAATTAGTAATTTAATTTGAAGTTACAATGGTTTTTAAGTTCGTGAAAAAAGGGAGGCGCTGAAGAATAATTTATTCTCAAAGTGGGCAGTAGACAAAATAAGTTTTGGGAACCGCTGCTCTATGCTACAAACAGAACGACCAATTACTGATATCCCTAATTAACGTTCCAAATACATACATAAAGAAGAATTACTCTTATTCCTTCTTTAGCCTCTAAGTTGGTATTTACGGAACGACGAATTACTCTTGTTCCTATTTTACCCTCCAAGCTGATACATATGGGACTATGATGAATTACTGGAACGTCCTGATATCCCTTTTACCCTCTATACACGTGGAACGATGAATGACTGATGATCCCTATTTTACTCTTCAGGCTGATACATTCGGAACAATGAATTACTCATACCCCTCTAAGCTTATTTACTTTTTCATGTAACATAATATACTTTATAATGATAGTTGCATTAATTCAGATCAGAATGAAATTAAAATTAGCAATTTACTTTTCTCCGGAAATATAGTGCGTGGGAAGTTCGAAGATTGCCAGTATTTCTAATATGAGTGCGTACAGTTTCCCACAGTGTGTAATGCTTACATTAAAATGTATTTAGCCGTTTTTGCTTGACTTGGTGAAGTGAATTTACTTTCTCTACGCATTAGAGAAAATCCGGGAAAGTGTTTTCTATAAAGGAGTACGTTTTTGCTAATTTAATGGCAATGAATGGAAGCGTTTCTGTTTGATATCTACCAGTTTCTTTACTTGTGCACATGTTTTATGTCAATAATTATAATCTTTGCGCTTGACACCTGTGCGTAAGATAGAGCTCGCCTTATTTTCATTTATTTTATATGCTTGCCAATTGGCTATTATCACAGCGAAGATGTAAGCCACATAACTGTATGGATATAAATTTCTAGATTTGTATCAAATGTTTTTTATTCTTTTATCTAAGTAGTTATTTTTTTTAACACATTACCTATGTAAACAAAAAGTTGCAAATTATTTTGAATGTGGTACTATTTATAGTCTAATAGAGACTCCCTGGTACTGTTGTCTTTGTCATTTCCACACCTTGATTAGGCGCCAAACATCCGAACATCGAAACATAAAAAAATTCACATTTACGATTTTACTAGCTGTTGTTTGCGTACGTTGCTACACCACCTGTCAAAAATTGATCGTACCAACTCAGAAAACTTCTTTAGCTCAAGCGCGAGAACTGTTACAGTCATCAGATGATCAAATGCATAGTTTACAGTTTTATAGAGTACATACAGACAAAAATTCATATATGTATCCATAGAAGTAGGATTTAACAACGAATCGTTTTCGGACTCTTTTTGTGTAAACTTGTGTTATTGTGTGTTTCTTAACGATATTTTCCTTCGCGGTTTCTAAGTTAGTAAACGACAGTGGTACGCGTGGGATTCTAACCAGAGATTCTAGATCGGTAGTTGTTCTTCCAACCAGACCGCCGCTAGATAGCTGCAATTAAATATGTTCCTGCGTTAAAAAAATAAATACAAGTGTATTACCACAAATTTTATTCCAGTTCTTTCAGGATCCCTCCTGTTGTTGTTGTTGCATAAATAAGTTACAAACATTATTATATTCATCCAAATATCCATAAATTTTCGCAATAATAATATTATTATAAATACTAGGTATGGGTTTTCTGAGAAATCATACCATACCGCATTGAAACCACAGCTTTCCTACTGTTAAATTATTAAGATTGGAGCTATCATTTCGAAAATATGTTTTGGAAATACCAAAGATTGGCGCGTTCAATCAAACAAAAGTGAACAAGATAGCATTGAAAACAATTTGTGTTTCAGTATTGCAGAAGTATATTCTGTAATATTAATTTCAATACATATATAAATATTCCGGTCTAAGTTCCGAGACCTGTCAAAATACAAACTATTGTATGGGTGTCATGTAAGATTCAAAGATTTGAATAAAAATCAAAAGAAGCCGTTATTTGAACTATAACAGACAGACAGATACTTTATGTTTACAAATTTTCGGAATTGCTTTTATTGTATGCTTTATTACGTATAGCGTATTATATAAGTAAATGTTATTATTTGTAAAAAAAGCTAAATCTGAAGATCATTGATGTTTTTAAGTAATTCTAGTAAAATAGTAACTACCCACTAGGGAATTTATCGAAATAACTTGTCATTTTCAATAATCGATCAACGCACTCCAGCTCCAAACAATGATTCAAAATCATTCAATCTTTCAATTTTCTAGAAATAATTCTGAACTCGCACCACCTACCTAATTAGAAACAAGACAACTTTTCACCTTGCCTCAAATACCTACCCAACATTTGCTACCAGCTCTCGAAATATGGTCTCGTACACATTAACACGATACGACGTCGCATCGTGCTACGATGCGGAATCGTCTCACGGTACGATATCGTATCGTGGAGGATCTACGATGAGCGAGCGACACGACATCGCGTGACGATATCGCGTCGTAGCACGATACGACGTCGTATCGTGTTTATATACGAGCCCTATAAGAATTGCAATCGCCCGTAAATATAATCTATTCGACTCATGTACATTTGTATTTTTGACATACAGATTGAAGAAATGAAATAAATCGATCTTTACTAGTAACATATATAAATCTAAAGATAATTGATGTTTATAAGTAATTCTGGTGAAACGGTGACTACCAGGAAATTTATCGAAAAAGCTTGTCATTCCCCAATAATCAACCAACGCAACTCCAATTCTAAACATTCCCACGAAAAATGATTCAATCTTACAATTTTCTAGAAATAATTCTGAACTCACACCACCTACCTAATTACGTATTATCGTTTTGCTTATCGAATTGTCATCTAATCGGTGCGATCGCAATCATCGGTACTTTTATTGTAAGATCTGATTCGATGCTAATTTAATTAGATCGAATGTGAAATAATCGAGATAAAGTCGTTTATCGATGAGATATTAACCGATGGTGGAGAAGATAGCGGCTAGATGCTTGTCGTTGCAGTATTTGTATAATCTGTGTCGCGATAAAAAAAGTCCTGCATGATGGTTGCGATAAATAAAACAACATAAGTTACTTACTAAACTGGCGCTGTGACCCCAAATTGGGTCTCGACCTATAAAAATCTAGGTTGCAATTGATTTGACGATATTTAATGATTTTACATAACTCTTATAAATAAAGGCAAACAATTAAAAACAGAAATAAGGTTACGATGCTGTGGGCTTCTACATCATATGATCTGAGTGTCTTCCAGTCTAGAGCGAATCGGTATGTTATAGGTTAGCGTGCTCCATAGTGGAGCACATCGTCGCTTAACTTCAAGTTTACGGTGTCTAAGAGCAAGCGTATTATTATCAACAAAATATTTTTCTATGATCTCTGAAACACTTTCATTGAAAAATAAGAATGATTCAAACCATTAGGGTTAAAATGTAGTATGTTGTCTACCCAAATATAATACAAGTATAATTTTGGGTAGACAACATACTTCCTAACTAATGGTTGTATACCAAAGGCAGCAGAAAACTGTTCTTTATTTATTTTTAAGTAAAAGCAAATTAATAAAGAAATTTTCGATTTTATGGAAATAACTCAGCAAAAAAAAATAACAGCATGCTGGGTAACAACAGCTACCTAGACTGTCCATACTAACTCCATGTTGTCAATCTCTCGTTACACATAATAAATCGGATGTCAGCTTAATGTATGTACTTGTCATTCAACCGTCATCAAAAACAGGGGAAGGTCTCAATTTCTTTGTTTGTATTTTTTGTATGTATGTTACGCGATAGTTATTACTGATAGAGTGTTCAATTGTGAATCGATTTTAATGGTTATTTTTTTGTGTGTCAAATAATATTTCAGAAGAATGCCCATATAAATTTTATCGAAATCGGTGTACTGCGAGAGACTACAGAATGTTCCTTCTATGAACTTTCTGCTATATAGCAGAAACAAAAGGCAAACATAAAATAATGTTTAGATTTAGAATTACCTCAAAATTAAATTGCTAATTGTTTGTGTAGTTTCTGCCGACTGAAATCTTCATCAAGCCTACAGATACTTATTAAAATTAGCATTTACTTATGTGTAATTTGATACAATATGAGAGATAGAAAGGTTTTTATTTCGGTTAATGGTATTTATATGACAATATCCGAGCGAATCCGGAACGAACTGCTAGTCAATTATAAAATTGTGCTTAAGTCATTACTTAGAATACAGACGAAGAACGATCATCATCATCAGATCATTAAAAACCGTTTTTATAATACCGTGACAACCCTCGATCTCTCGCGAAAACTTGAGGTGGTACTAAGGATTTCATGAAACTGCAGGCAGACAGCCACAATCAAGCTTCATTTATATTTTCAATTATCCAACGACACAATAAAAACTTACCATTTTCTAAGTGCGTTTTGATTTTTACGAGTTGAAAGATAAGGATCGTAATTACATTAGCGCTATGATTACAGATCTTTATCTAAATTGAAAACACACTTACCGAAATACATTTAGCGCCATTCCGTATCCGTATTATGGATCTTAAATTTAGGTAAAATATTGTATGGTACGAGTACTTGATACTGATTGGAAATTAGCCTACTAATATTGTAAATACTAAAGTTTGAATGTTTGTTGCCCAATAACGTCAACGTCATCGTTTTACATCATGCGAGGTGACGGTCAAGTGCAAATCTATAATTTTAAATAAATACACGGGTAACTCACGTTTGATATAGTCAGTCCAGTCCGACTCAAGTTTCGATCGCGTCCGGGGATCTTTTTCAAGGAAAATGCGCGCGCGTGTTTTCAGCTCGTTTAGCACATTTAAAATGTGTAATAACCACGTTAGTTTTCATTTCATACTGAAAATTTAGCCTTGCTAAAAAAAAAGTAATACACAGTAATCTCTTAAACTTAAAAATCTGAAACTTGGAACTTACACTTTGATTTTATTTCGATTAGTCTAGAGTTCCTTAAGGAATAGTATTGTTCTAAATTCTACATGGACAAAGTCATAGGTAGGTGATAATGTATGATATAAAAATGAATCGCAAAATGTGTTGGTAAGCGCATAACTCAACAACGCCTGGTCCAATATGGCCAATTTTTTTTTATCTTCGTTGAAGTCCACGGATGGTTTTGACGGCGAGAAAAATTGAATCGAATCGAATTATTGCCGGAAATAATAATGTTCCACGGCCGAAGCCAGGGCGGGCCGCTAGTTTTATAATAAAATAATAATATATAGCACTAGCGAGCAGCGCCCCGCGGTTTCATCGGCGTAGTTCCCGTAATTCTCCCAAAATGAAAAGTAGTCCTTTCTTATGTCCTTTCTTTGAATCTATTCTTATCAATTCAATTCAAATTACCGCACGTGAAAAATAAAATTTCAAAAAAGTTTAACGAAAATATCGGGATAATTAAAATACAAGAAAGAAAACCAGAGAAAGCTTGGGCTGTAAAGTCGAATCATTAAAATTGATGAGTCACCAATCAAATTTTCTGCGGCAATGAACGAGAAATAATAACAAAATGTACTAAAAAAAAGATTTTATCAAGTACATAAATCATGTTTTGCCTATGATATCATCAGAAAGGAAATAGCTTATCGTAATCTGTGCTAAATTCTAAATGGTACAAATATTATCGTCTAATTAGTTGACTAATCCTAACGTTTTTCAATATTAGCGATCAAACATATTTTCTTTGTCTAAGTATTAGGTGACCAAACGAACTTCTAAGGGAAGTTCGATATGTATTATTAAATAGTATAGATTTTGGTTTTGTTTATTATTAGATTGGGAGACTTTATTCGTAGATTAATAGGTATTGTTTTTTATAAAGTGTCATTATAATACCGTAGGTAGATGACAAATGCTTCATAGTGTGTCAAAGGCTATCGGGTAAACAGTTTACTCGGGAACATGTTGCACGAAAATGGATCGAAATATCGGTCACTTAAAACCACGGTAGATACTGCGGTTTTGAGATACTAGTATATTGTAACCTATGATACTAGAGTAATATAGCAAGATTATTTGTTTGAAGCGATAACTTACCTATTTGAGCGATAACTAAATGTAAGGCTTTTATTTGCATGTTTACTGTTCAAGTTAAGACTTGGAATGTGTCGTTGCCTTAAAAAAAAAAGTATGAACATGGAACATAAATGAAGTTACATAAAATTACCTTAATAACAACAGAACATTATAGTGACGGCTTAACTTCATTTAGAGGGAGACCCTGCGTCCCACACTAGGGATGTCCTGTGTTGTGGGATTCAGTGTTTTTTGATACATTGTTGTTAAGAAAAAGAGAAACAGAATGAAGAAAGGGATGTGGCAGTTTCAACTAAATGTTTTCCCTTATAGTTATTAAAAGTAGGCTACTTCTAAGTAATCATGCCTCATCTTATACCGCGTCATCGTTTTGCATCAGTCACTTCATTGAAAGCTACGTATATTCTTCATTAACCTGATCGACCGCGAGTCAGGCTTTCACACCAAGAGTTCCGTGGTACCTCAATTACTACCAATCACTTCATTCAAATCCCAACATGGCCATTTTTTGGTGTTAATCATAAATATTTACTACGGTACTAACGATACTGTATATTTTAAGGTCCAATAGACTGAGAACTCTTTTATCGTTACTTTAATTGTAATGTTACTATTATTTGTTAGTTCATCCGCTATTACAACTCATATTTTGAAATGAAAGAAGAAAAATACAGACATACACGAGAGCCATGTAAATTCGGTGTTTTGGCACGGAAATCGTTTTCAACGTAGCACCAGCAACAGATCATATGTAACACATGGTAAGCAGTCATAGTGTAATGTGGTCTCTGTGTGTTTTTTTTGCAAGGAATCCTAAATTTTTTACTCATAGTTAGATACAGTAATGTAGAAAATAGAGATTAAAGTTAAACAGTATGTTAGTCACAAATAGATTTACATTAACATTTAACAGATAACAGTGATCGTAGGAAATGCCGCTATCTTTGCTTTATCATACTTCAAACGTATTACGTACCTGTTTCATTCATAGTCTGACTACTAACTCAAACGTACGCAATCCTAAATTATATCATAATAATATCGGTGTTCCAATGGGGGTGTGTAAAAGTGAGTGTCCTATGGAACATTTTTGTATTTTACTAATGTGTGTTCGGTTTTGAATTAAAAAGCAATTGTGAAGATGATAGCTTGTTTTGGTGATGCTATGCATTCGGGCAATTAGGTGGTAGAATTTATTACCATAAGGTTTGTCTATTTGTCTTCCTTCGTCATCTAGATTTTCAGTGTCTTCAACTCACAAGTGAATAAGTTTCAGAGTTACAAAATGCATTGTCGCTTAATGATATTCACTAAATTCCGAACTAATAGTCAAGAACAATCTTATTGGGAATGATACGAAAAATATCTTTAATCTATTTTTAAAACATAATTTCAATAGTTTTCAGTTTGTTCTACAGTTATTCAAAAAAATACAGTTCTCAAACGTACAATAACAGATAATTTTCTCCTCATGATATTACATATTGTTCAAAGACCGTTTTGGTCAGGTAGTTTATGGATTCTAGTAGGATGTATTGATGACTCATAATGAGCCCTGGACAAGCTAATAAGTTAATTACCCGCGCCCGCGTTAACCCAACCTTTAACATGGATACTTTGTCTAGTAACAAGAAAAGACCATTACAAAGAAAACAAATACCACAATTTCCCTCGCTAAAACATGGCGAAACAGAATGCAATTAATTTTATTTTATTGTATGAATAGTAATTTCCGCGAATTAAACTGCAAGGTGCGTTTTATTAATGCAATTACTTAGGGTAATCGCACGCGATCTTGCATGGATTTGTTTTTGCTATATCCGCTAATTCTTAATACAATTAACGATAAAATATTTGTGAAACAGAATAAATACGGTAGCTAATATAATATTATTGGAGCAATAGTGGCAAAATAATTGATTTCATTAGGATGTAGTAGCGAACACCTTTTTATTCCATAGGGTTGCAGGTATTGTCGCTCTTGTGGAAGTGTCATACTTTTGTCACGGCACATCACTTTGTTGCCATAGCTAACATACACCTCATCTGCTTACGATTAGTACAAAGGAACCGTGCGGAAAACCCTGATCTATTTATTTATTCTTTATCTAAGATCATATCTGTAACATCCCATTATAAATGTAGGCAAGATTCTAACCTATAAGCAGATGATTGTGAATTCGAACCTACCCGCTAGACCACTACGGGTTTTTAGTTGTCATTACACTAAAATTGTATCAATGAATGGGGCGTTTTCGAGACGTAAAAAGACCTGTCAAATACAGTTTCCATTTCACCATAGGTGGCGCCACTGTTTTATTTTGTTAGAGAAATTTCACAAATACCAACAGTGGTGCCACACTTGGCAATATTTCGAAGTATCTTTATCAAGTCTTTTGCGTCTGGAAAACGAAAATGATTTTTTATTAAACACACAGACTAACAAAACATACATAAGTAGAATTTCAAGTCCAACATTACAATGCTTATACGGTCCGTATGTGTGGATGTAAGTATGATCAGTGGGCCGCAAACTAAGCACATAGCTTGTATCTTGAGACCCGAGTGCATAAAAACAAATATTTTCTGTGTACGATTGGAAAAGTTACTGAACTACCCGTTAACCGTTAACTTACGAGTACATACTACACATAGAACCGTAACACTAACATAAATAGTTACGTTACTAGATACTTGTGATAAAAAAAATTAAAAATCTAATAATAAAAGCTAAGACATTAATCCTTTTTATCTGAAGGACCAAAACGTAAGAAAAGTTATTACCGCTTCACTCAATACCGTGTCCATGTTGTCGATGTAAATACCGTGGAACAAACTCTCAGTTTCGTGGTAAGACAATTTTAGGAGTTTTTTTTATTAATTTTATTAACTCTACAGACTCCGGGGTCCGTTACCTTTGTCATTACAATTATATTCTTTTTTACATATTTCTTGGATTAGGAGAAGAAGGAAAACATAACAGAACACAAACAGCCCCCTGTTTGTGTTGTGAACATTCTGAACCTAAGCCTAGTACTACTCAGTCGCATTTCGTCTGTTGAGCTGATCACTACCGGTTGGGATTCCGATAGTAATCGACTCGACATCGTCTTTTGCCATCTGTAAGTTGAATTCGCGGATGGTCTTCGGTGATGCAGCTAACGCTCGCCGAACAAACCGACTGCTGGCGTCATCAGTGTCGTCAGCGTAGTATGTGAAGGTCCATTTTGAAGGTCAATTTTAGGAGTAAGTCCCTGACGTTAGTTTTAAATCACTGTAACATCGTTTTAATTTATTTTTCAACACCGAAAGTACTCCAACGTGGATGCTCCACGTAGGCAGCCGCGATAACGTCTCGACAGATAAAGATAAGCCAATTTGATCACCGAGCAATTAAAATCTTAATTATTAGATCTTACTACAAACACAAACAATGACAATCTCTACGGTTGTCATCATTAGTAATTAATGTTTGTACAAATACGTTGATTTAAAGGTACACCTTGAAATCACAGTTAGAAAGAAGATTTAGGACAAGGTGAGAACTTGTCAAGTCGCCTATTTGTATATTTTTTATTTTCATCCTTTTTGATTCAGTTTTGAAAAGTACAAATATGTACTCTTTTGTATTCTTTATTTTAAATTTAACTTTTTGTATTTATTATATTTTTGCCATTTTTTATGCATAGCCTTAAACTTTTAAATTGGACCCTTTTGTGTATTATTTATTTAAAAGCACTTTATTTGTTTTTTATCTTTTTGTATCATTCTTATTTGGTTCAAATGTGATGACTCCTTCACATTCCCCATTTCCAACATCATTGGCAAGCGTTTGATATTTACAGTTATACCTACCATTTAGTTTTAATTTCATTTAGTTAATATTACTAAGCTAACTACGCTTCATTGTTTGTATGTTATCTTCCTCTTATGTTTTTCATTTTCCACTAATAATAATTCATATTAGTGGAAAGTCGTGAATGGCAACATTGAAAACATATTCACATGCCAATTTTGCAAAATTCGTTAGTATGACAAACCGTATTAAAGAGAAAAAGGTTCACACGTTGAATGGTCCGAGTAGGACAATTATGCAACTAAGTATAAGTTGTACTACGCCCTTATATACAAACAATTACGTAAATGTATACAACTGACGATTTATTAAGGACATAACACCATAATCAGAGCGTATTTATGTTAAAGGCATTAACTCATTAAATGTCAATTGATTACTGGAACTGAGGTTACTATTTAGCCATTTAATAGCTCAAATTATGATTACTAAGTTTATAATGGGCTTTGATTATAGCAGAGATTACACAAGACACAGAAAGACTGTTCTTGGTTTTGCTATGTGAGAAATGCAATTCTATAGTTTATGGTGGTCAAGAGCTAACCTATTATAGAGTTAGTTAAAAGAAGTAGGTATCCATAGCCATTTAAGCTACATGTCAGACTTATTAGCTCAGGATAACTGCGAGCAATAATATAGTTACAGATTAATTTATTTATAACATTACTAGTAGCAGTGCGCGGTTTCACTCGTGTACTTTCCTATCCTGTTATTTTCTTCAATTTTATGAAATCCTGCAGTAATTTTTACATCAAAGAGTAACAAACATCCATACATACAAACTTTCTAACGCAACAAAGTAAATATCAGTAGAATTTAAAAACCATGACAAATTACGATATTAAAAACTAAAGATTAAAAAAATTAAATGTACAAAGTAACTAAAATTCAAAATATGTATCCTACAAATAAAATTATTTAAATCAAAGAAACTTTCAGTGCCACCAAACTTATAGAATGCCTGTTTGAATACTTATATGTAGAGGTAGAATACATAATTAAATGGCAATCTGCTTTGATGTACAAGCATGGCGCTTACTACCAGGCACCCTTTTTATTTGTTTTGTCAACGAAGCCTGTTTTGAAATATTTTGCAAAAGCATGTTACATATAGTTCTCAATAGCGCCACAAGTGGCGCTAATGTTACCTTTTGTCAGAGAAATATGACATTATGTCAATGTTAATAAATTGACATAATGTGCACCCATCTGTAACTCAAATTTATGAATTGTCTTCTTTATAACAATATTATTATAACAAGACTTAGATGTATAGTATTTTTAAATTTTAATACAGTGTTACGTACGCCGTAACAAAACATTAATAGATGCGGCGCAAGCGTACAATGATCATAACGGGACAATGAGCGTAACGGGACATAACGGGGCACTTTTTCGTGCATGCAGCCGGTGTTCATCTATTTATTAGACGTTGTCACGTAAAAAATATTCTTAGTGTACAGCCAGGTGATCTAACCAGAAGCTATAGTAACTACAATCTTCATTGTAAAGACGATTACTGAACAATAGAGTTGGGTGGGCAATCAACACGCAGATAACACAATTGGATCTAACAATATAGATTTTATGCGACAGGATAATTAAACAATAGCAAAAAACGACACATGCTTACATTCCTGCAAGTACCAGCAAGTTCCGTACCATCTCTTAAATTTGGTTGTTAGGTAGTCAAATTATAGAGCTGGTACATCAAAAACATAATTTTCTTTCAAAATAAAAGATTGAAATAGAAAAAGAATGTTTATTGTATATTTTTCTGTATTTAAAACCAGAAATGCAATAGAAGGGTTGAACATCTTTACTTAATCAAATAAGTTTCTCCTTTATTGTGCTGCAAGTGAAACTTCTTTGCTCTATTTTGACATACGATTTATTAGAAAACCATCGTTTGCATAAAAATAAACATCAACCATGGTCGTATAAAAAAGGTTCAATGATACTTTAATCGTCTGTCTCCATCGAGTCGGCCACATAATATGCACGTGTGCGCTGTCACACACAGGCTGACACACAGACATCAGTGGCTCATTGCACGCGTTACTTATGTACATGTGTGCGTGTCAGCCTATCAGTGACAACCTGACAACGCACACGTGCAAATGTGGCCGACTCTAGTGACACAGTTTTCGTTTTAGCGAGACTACGTCCGGTTATTTAAACATCCATGACATCAACTAAATGTTTCCGTGTGGAGGAAACAGGGGTTTCTCTCGCAAGGTCACATCAAGTTCATAATCCACCACGCCGCGCCGGCCCAGTGTTGGTTAGCGCCTGACGCATGACTTCGAAACATTCTAGGAACATTTCGATTTCCTCGTGATGTTTTCCTTCACCATTAAAGCCAGAGATGATGACAGATGTACATCTTCTCTTAGGAAAATACTAAGAAGTACAGTTGGAATCCAAATCTGCGACCAATACAAATCGCACGCTCTTCTAGGCCACCACGACTTTTTTATCATCGTAAATTGATATTAAAATGATCGTCATTTATCGCTTAGGAAACCTTAAAATACTCGAAAAGTATTGTTAATAAAAGAGTTACAGTGTGTTTACCACATTATCCTACATAATCGATAGCTTATCTCTATTACAGCCGTGATTGATCAGGATTAACACGGCATTAAACTTTATCTAATTAAATATATCCGAAAGACATTAATCGCATTATGGATTAGTCTTGTTTCGCAATTGACTATTTACAGTCATAATTAATTCAGTGTCGACTACTGCCAACTCAAATAGTTGGAAATATTGTTGTGAATTGTGATGGGATTTTAGAAAACAGTGTTAAGACGTTTGATGTATGTGTCACTAGTAAAGTTACCACTGGAGTGAACAGAACCTAAATTACTATTAAAGTTACTTCTGAAGTGAGCTGAATCCAAGTTACTAGTAGAGTTAGAAGTGAAGTAAATTGAAAATTAATTAAAAAAAAAAACAAAAATTAAATGTGAACTGAAAATAAAGTGAGTTGTCTTATTAAAATTACTTAAAGAACGAAATGTAGGTACTCAGTTGATATGTAGATCACAAAATAATGAATTTAATACTAGGTTTACTATTTAATAGTGATTCAAATGTATCCCATTCTAGTAGATTGTCCTTTGTTCATGACCTAACCGAACGTTCTAGATATTACCACCACCACCGGCCCCTCTACCGCCCAACTGAATCGGCTATGGCTTTGCTATTGCCATCTCTATCATACCAAGCGAAAAGAAAAGAGAAAGCAATATCAAAGCTAAGACAGTTTTAGTTAGGCGGTAGACCCTCGGGGGGTCTACCTATTCAAACCTATGTCTCTAACTATACAAGCGAAAAGAAAAGAATAGTTATTTGTTATACAAGAGTGCAAAGTTGATTTTTAACCGCGTGCTCAATTTTGATGACCGAGCAAGCGAAGGATTCTAAATTAGAATCCTGAGCGTGGCAAGGGATTCAAAAGAGCACAAGGTGAAAAATTTTTGCACTCGAGTGCAACACGTAACTTTTCATTCCACCTCAGCGAGGAAATGACTAAATGCAATTTTTTTAATGTTTTCGCGCTAAGCAAATTAAAAAAAGTAAGTACACCAAGGAGGTTCCGAGTCTGAGTTTTTAACATATTAATAAAAAATTATGATGCATTCGGCACCAAGGAGGTAGAAATAAATAGGTTGAATTATGTTTTGAATTCAAAACCTCAGTCCACACGATGTTCTAAATTCAAATTTACTTTAACCTCTAGAGGGTAAAAACGACTTTTGCACCCTGATATCGAGGAGCAAAAGTACTCTTTCCGAGCTGGTGAGATGAAAAGGTATTTTCTTGTCGCTTGAATAGATAGAAGCAGCAATAGCAAAGCCATAACCAATTTATTTAGGCGGTAGAGGGGCGGATGTTCCGTGCTGCCCTAGTGACGTAAATGTCTGATATTATACGTGAGGTCGCTGGATTGTATTTCGTCTGCTCCTGTGAGTATGTTTTCAAGTTTATTTACAAGTTTGTGAGCACTGACCATGTGACATCTGCACTTGGCCAACGTGGTGGATTGTGTCTTTGAGTCGCTCATTGTGAGTGTAAACTCCGAGTATAAGCAAACAGCTTAAAATGGTTGCTCATGCAAAACTAGTATAAACATGAAGTAATTATTCTGATATACCTAGTGATTCATATATACCATTCCGATTTTTTGTGTCTTTTCGTATAAGCCTTTGCATGCATTTTCTACTCTGTAGATATGAAATCCCAAAACAGGACAGCGGGGTCGTAGCAATGATTTAATCTCTAAATCGTAGTTAAAATTTTTATTGGAAAGAGTTTTCAGTTTCTGCACAAACATAACGGATTTAGCTGATTAATTTTAGTGCAATTTTTTCTGTATATGTCATCCACCGGAACCCTTAGAACATAGTGGAAATGTGGCAAGGTATTTTAACACATCACCAAAGTTTGTTATGTGTTTAATTAGCAATCAATCACTGTACAGTTTTACATCTAGTTTGTCATTTATGACAAAAATATTAAAACTGTCATTTGAATCATTGTACCATAGTTAGTTTAGAATAGACCAATTTATCTGTAGAAAGTAGCCCAGAGGCATATCTTCATCAGTGAACAACTAAAGGGTGATTGATTATTATGAAGCAACCTAGGATGGATCACGATTTTCTAGAAGATATCGATTAAAACTAGATTTAAAGATATCTAGATTGTACCCGTTAGGAAATACACGGGTATAATTAGGGGAAAAATTTGTTTGATATTGAAAATTTATTTTCTTTCGGATTCAAGAGATGTTCTCAGGTAAAAGTGAGAGATTTACCTGATGGAACATGCAGGATCTGAGGTCTATCACTTTGTTGCTAATTCCATGTTCTCCTGTTGTTTTAGATTACTACAGCCAAGAGCAGAGCTACCACAAGTACAATATGGGCGTGCAAGAAGCCCCAAAGGACGATTCTCCAAGAACGACGCCGGAACTGCCTCGAACAGATCAATCTCCTGCCTCGGGGCCTCCTCCAGGTAACAGGCAAAATTATAGGTCAACGGAACTCACGACCAAAATGCTAGGTTCCATTTTTCATCGTTGCAATGCCGTTAGCATGCTGAGGACGGTTTC
The DNA here is from genome assembly GCA_017562165.1 of Ectropis grisescens. Lineage (NCBI taxonomy): Eukaryota > Metazoa > Arthropoda > Insecta > Lepidoptera > Geometridae > Ectropis > Ectropis grisescens. The sequence goes on along the minus strand of CM029770.1, from coordinate 6,896,647 downwards.
AACGGCAAGTGGGCTTAATTATTTTAATTATATTTGGACCTTCATCGATCTATGGATAATTTAGATGTTCTTAGTGTAACTAGTTAGGTATCTAGTGTCTATTTTTTATTGTAATTTAGTTGTAATAAATGGTAATAAAGACTGCCAGTCTAATTGAGATTGTAATTAAACATGTAATTTGGTTTTCGAAGTGACAAAACAATTTAGCATACCAAGAGCGTGCATGAGGTCTAAAAATAGATATATATTTGTAGATCATATTGAAACTGTTTATATGACAGCTTCGACTAATAACTAAAAACAAAAGAAACTGGCTTCTATGATCTTAATCAGATAATAGTAACATTACCAAAGTGTTAAGTCCCATTTCTTTCATGTCATATAAATTTACAAGATGTGAGGCATATAATTGTGTATTTTTACTGTGCCTAGGGTCAGCAGACAGCGATGATGCAGACGAGTTTGCTCCAAAGAGGAAGCAGCGCCGTTACAGAACGACCTTCACCAGTTTCCAGCTCGAGGAGTTAGAGAAGGCTTTCTCTAGGACCCACTATCCTGACGTCTTTACCAGGTAAAAATCAGCTTCGTATCATAAGCCTGAAAATGTTTGGAATACTTTTAGAGAGACAACATCACATGTCTTCGATTGGCCTTTATGTATCTGATCTGATGTTTTAAGGTTGATTGCCATACATAAGGTTGATTGCCAGATTGACATACATACCTAAGTGACAGAAGGTGAAAATTATTCATTATTTTGAATGGGAAATTTTGGATGTTTGTACGTTTTATTAATCACGTCGCAAGAACTGACCGGATCAAGCAAACATTTTGTAACATAGACAATATTTAATCTAGATAGAGTAGTACATAAATTAAGTAGCTAACGCCATTAAAATATAAAGGTTCTCACGGAATAGTCTCTTACTGAATTAACATAAATCTATACTACTATTATAAAGCTGAAGAGTTTGTTTGTTTGTTTGAACGCTAGGATCTCGGGAAGTACTGGTCCGAATTGAAAGATTCTTTTTCTATTGGATAGTCCATTTATCGAGAAAGGCTTTAGACCAAGGGTCGGCAACAGGCGGACCGCGGTCCGTATCCGGACCGCGAAGGGTTGGACCTCGGACCGCCAATAAAAAATATTATATTGTATTGTAAGCCAAGTATACATTTTAAAATGTACCTAAGGTACACTTTACCTTTATTCATTTAAATAATATATTTTTGCCTTAGTAAATAAATTAGGTATTTTTCTATTAAATATTTTCCGCAAATCGGCTACTTTTAGCCGCTCCACACTTTCAAATACACGATTTTCTTCGCCACCACACGCTGGCTCGCTGTCCGTGGACACGAACGTGGAATGCGGTCTCCGACCAAGATAGCTCCTCGAAGAACATCTTCGTCCAGTAACTACTAGAGAACGCAGACCAAAGAGAGGCAGAGATCCGTGGAGTGGCTCTCTTCATGGACAGAAACAAAAAGATTGGGAATAAGCTTTTGCTTCGTCTGGGAACGGAAACGAGCCCGTTTGTCACCTGGATTGTCTTGCCTGCTCAATGGGAGTACTGCGAAAGTCCCAATGAAGAGGGAAACCTACGACGTAATGTGTGCGACGTAGACGGCCACCGATTTTGGTGTGAAGGTGCGATCTAAAAACAAAACGATTGCATCAATAGAGTACTCGAAAGGTCGAACTCCTTGCACTTACGCCAGAGCGCTGCTCGCACATCTGAGCAGAAGTGCTGGTAAACATCTTGAGGTTGTCATATACGATCAAACAAATGCAACTGACATATTGGGACACCTGTTCCTAGTTCGACCATCTTAACCGGCTCCAAAAGAGCCCAGCGAAGGACAGCCAACCAACAGCGGCCAACCAACGACGGAGCCACGGAGTCACGCATTTAATGCCTTCTTCGAATTTATAGCCGTGTGGCTGAGAGCGAAAAGACAACCTCAAGATCTGCGAAAACATCATGCAGCCCTATAAGTTAGGAAGTGAAAACTCTTAAAGGCGAAACTCGAGGAGATTGAAGCAGTCATTTACAATAATGTCACTTTCCGGGCCATCAAGAGAAAAGGGAAGAGTGCAGAAAATAGCTTTGTGACACTGAGCAAAAAGAGATGGAGCGCATGGAAGACCTGTTTATGTGACACCTCCAAACGACCCAATTGTACTTACTGCCTGATGCACCAAGATTATGCTGGACGATAAAATCCTAGAGATGGCTATTGGCCAAGACCATCGAAGAGAACTCAAATGTCAAATCTGATTAGGAAAATGGGAGATACCGAGAATACAGTCGGTCAATGCAGGTCCAGGATGTGGAAAGACAACATGGGTGATTAGAAACTTCGACGTGGATAAGGACACCATCATCACCACAACAACTCACCAAAAGATCTAAGAGAAAAGCTATCGCACCGTATCGGAATCCTGATCAAAACCAGAGCGCAAAACATGGTTTCTGCTCTGGTAAATGGTTTCGGAACGCCTTCAGTTTCAGTTGCTTTATGGAGGACGAAGTTCTCATGAACCGTTTTGGAGCCACAATGGCTCAGAAGGCTCAGAAGATGTATCTTTGCAAATGTATAAAACTGTATCCACTTAAGAATTTTGGGCCAAAACATCTCAGAAAATATGGAACTCACAAAAACTAGCTATCAATTTGGCTACTATGTTTAGTTCGACTTACATATGTGGGTCATCCTTCTCAATTTTTTTTAAACAATTAATTTTCGAGATTAACCGACTCCCAATTACTCGTAGAAGACACACGTCGAATTTGCTATTCTTCTCGAGGACCAAACTATAAAGAGCTGGCTCAAGAGGATCGGTGTAATTTGTCGCATTGATTTTAGGTCTTGTGTTTTTTATAAAAATATACAAGTTGAGTTTGATACCGTACAATAAATAAGTAGCACTTCATTATTACCAGGTTACGGGTGGTCTAATCGGGAGAACGGCGACTACCGATCCGGAGACCCTGGGTTCAAAACCACGCGCACCACTGTCTTTTCGAAGTCATGTCCATAATGTCGCTAACTTAAAACGGTGAAGGAAAACATCGAGAGGAATTATTACCACTAGTTTTTTTCTGGACCTCGTTAAAATGTCTGCACTTCATCCGGACCCCGCCTAAAACTACTTGCCGACCCCTGCTTTAGACTATAGAAATTAACTCTGCTATTAATTGAAGCGGAGCATGAAACAAGAATGTAACAAAATCGGGAAAAAATATTCCCCTTTTGAGAGTTTTCGTACGTTTCGTGCTTTGACATGACACATAACAGCATGTGTCAAAGATTTCGTCATTGAATTTCAGTAATCTGTGCATTGAAAATAAACCTTTGCTAATTTTTTTGCCTAAGTCTGAGTTGGTACGACCAATTTCCGACAGGTGGCGTAGCAGGTAGCTTCAGATACCTGGTTTTTTGTTTGAAATCGATATTCTCAGGAATGTGTGAACCGATTTCAGTCATTCTTTCACCGTTGTATATGTACGGGATCCCGATGAGTGCTATATAATATACCACGAGCAAAGCCGGGGCGGGCATCTAGTATTAAATATGCTTTCTCTAACAGATAATGATTTTTAATCAAAAATATTGCATATTTTTAGTGTCAAATAAATGCAATATTTTGACGGACTTTTTTGAAAAGTCTGTCCTTCTCAAACTGTGTCGTAGGAAGCAATAGTCAGATTTCATACAACTGTCATACTGATAAATAATAATTCGACTTTTGCGATGCTCGATTTCCTTATCAACACCTTATAGGTCTTGCTTTGCTAATAATTGACAATTTAAAAATAACTGGTGACGATCAGCCGCTTAACATTCAACCCGATAACATGGCGTTGCCATGTATCAGCCGTCAGACCCACACAAAATATAATGACAATGATGTGCACTTACACAATCTAACTGCTGATTTTATCGTCAATCCTTGAACACATCGTTATTGACATATTGTAGTCCATTCTTCTTCTAAATTACATTCTAGATGACAAAACAGTCCATTTATTTACTCTCTGAATCTCTGCTCCTGATGGTAGCCCGCCCATAACAGGACAGTTAAATTAAAATCTAACTATATTTCAAATTTCAACACAATCTGTTCAGGCTTGTGGTTCTGACGAGATTGAGCAAGATGAAATACATCCATATAGCACACTCTCTGATATTTATAGTAGGTATGAATAGAAATATGTGTATTATCCGCTATCTGACTCAAACAGTACAAGCTTTGCTTATTTTGCGGCTAGGTGTTTTGTGTGAGAAATATCTACCAATATAAATAAATTGCTAACACAGTACTTATATCAAGGAGTGGTTTAAAATCATTCCACAGAATACGTATCTAGGATTTAGATAACAATTAATGCTAATCCAAATTTCTTTATTTAGCGATGCTAATAGGATTATAATAGCTTATCTTTTCCTCCTTAACAGATATCAACGTGCTGTTTAATTAATTGTTAAAGGATTATTATAATCCACTTACGGTCTAGTTTCAATATACGTATTTTACTTGTGAAAGAAAACACAAATGTATGACACAAAGTTTTTTTTAACGATATTAAGTTTACACTGAATCCTCATCTAGACTGATGTTTAGCAACGATGTGGCTTACAAAATAGCGTGCTTACCAATATGGAAAATACGATTCACTTTCGACTGAAGACACCAAGATTATAATTATCGGGAATAACTCACTCAGGCAACACACTCAGCCAGACGTTATTTTTACGAAAGTAGAGTCAAACCTCCTGCTTCGCGCCTCAAACGAGAAATAATACCTTGGAAGTTAATTTTACTCACCAAAACTAAATACAAGCATGCCGTTTACCATCAGGCGTTTGTCTTGCTCATCCTAACACTCAATAATATAAAACAAAATACAAGGGCACCATGTCGAGTTCAAATAACACCTTTCGAGTGTACGAAAGGTGTTATTTGAACTCGACATGGTTCCCTTCTTCTACGGAATTATTCTTAGGATCTTGTAGATCGCTGCGATCTACAAGAATAATACACTCGATTTAATGAACATTTAAATTATATCAAAAGAAAAGTTGAAAAAATCTATTTTAAAGTTTTTTTTCCGCTAAGCCAAAATTGAAATCTATAAGAAGTGAATCATTGCATTTGTCAGGCAACTGTTCCGATTGTGTACTGAAGGTGACTCGATACCCACCTCTATATTCTTCAGACGAGACGGTGGTCAAACGTAGACCACGTCATAATCACGGTTATAGCTATTAATAACAATAAATGTTTGTTTCAGAGAAGAACTTGCGATGAAAATTGGTCTGACAGAAGCTAGAATACAAGTAAGTAAGAAATAATAATAATTCTATATTAGGTATACCAGGGGCTTCTAACAACTAAAGTAAAAGCAAAGTATTTTTATTTCAATTTCATCCTCGTCACTGCAAACCACTCCAGTTTGTTCTGTGTCTCTCAGGCTCTCCGCCAAACCAAACTTTTATTGAAAACAGTTGAAAACTAGAAAACCAATAAATGCAAATAAAAAACCATAACATTTATGATAAATATGCCTCAAGAAATCAAACACTATTTATCTATATTTTAATTTATATATGTATCTGTACAGAGAAATAAGACTCAAGTAAAGATTTGAATTCTTTTTGTTTGATTCATTGACAGGTGTGTATGTGTTGATCTTGTTACATTTTCGTCCAGTCAAGTTACGGCTGGGCTTCTCTGTAGAAAGGCAACAGCCGATCCGAAGCCCCGGGTTGAAATGCTACGCGCACCACTGTGTTTTTGAAGTCATGTGCATACTGCCGCTAACTTAAAACGGCGAAGAAAAACATCGTGAGGAAACCGACATTATACCCAGAATATTTCGAAGTCAATGGATTTGACTCTCTGCTTGCAAGAAAAGGTTCCGAGTTCCAGTAGTGGGAACATTTAGTGGGCTGCGAATGTTTATGTTTGGTAAAGTTTTGGAAATAAATTCAAAGCTCAAAGACTTTGTTAGATCTACGTAGAGCGCGGAATTAAAACAACGTGCTTTAATCAAACACGTAACTTGCTTAACTACGTATTTTACATATATTCTGAAATATTTCCAATTAAGTAAAGCTAAAGCGTTACTGTGACCTTAGCATATTCTCTAGTGAACACTGGACTGCCTTTATAACGTAATAATGTGAACCGAACAGGGCCGGAGCAAAGGAGTATTTTAGGCCAATATTCTGCCTTGATTCCTATCTAGCTCTATAATAATCACAAACCTGAATATCCTTTCAAAATAAAAGTCTAGCTGCAGCCTCGAAATGCGACGAACTGGCATAAGTCAAAAGTCAAATTGTGACCTCGGTATCGCTCCAACTACCAGAGTTCGTCTCTAAATAAAACTCTAGCAATCGCCTCGATAGGACCCAACTAACATAGATCATTTCAAACTAAAAGTCTAACTGTGGCCTTGGCATGACTTTTTTTTTTTTTTTTTTTTATTTAAATTATCCACTCCACAGACTCCGGGGTCCGTGATCTTTGTCATTACAATAATCTTTTTTTTTTTACACATTTCTTGGATAAGGAGAAGAGGAAAATAGAAGGGATTTGGGTACATTTAAAATCTAATTCTAGTGCTCGTCTGTAGAGCCGATCACTACCAGTTGGGATTCCGCTAGTAATCGACTCGACATCGAGTGTTTGCCTAATTGCCTTTTGCCATTTGCCTAAGCTGCCTCCTCCCGGCCCAGAGCCTCCACAACGGCCGCATTTCTGTCCCTGATGGCCATCTGTAGGTTGAAATCGCGGATGGTCTTCGATGATGCAGCCCACGCTCGCCGCACGAACCGACCGATGGCGTCGTCGGTGTCGTCAGCGTAGTATGTGAAGGTCCCCGTGTGCCGTGAGATTGCAACTACCGCATGGGGCACGCTCTCGTGCAGCTTCATGTTTGCCTTGGTTTTGACATGACTCCAACTGCTACAGTTCTTTTAGTAATAAAAGTTAAACTACGGCCTTGGAATGAGTTCAACAGCCAGAGGTCCTTTCCAAATAAAAGTGTACCTGTGTTTTCGGAATGAATCCAATAGCCAAAGATCCTTTCAAAATAAAAGTCTAGCAAGCTGCGGCCTTGGTATGCGTCCAACTGCCATAGATAATTTCAAACTAAACGTCCATCTGCAGCCTTGGTGTGAGTCCAACTGCCATAGGTCATTTCAAAATAAAAGTCTATGTACAGCCTTCGTATGAGTCCAACTGGCATAGATCCTTTAGAAATGAAAGTATAGCTACGGCCTTGGTATAAGTCCAACAGCCACAGGTTATTTCGAAATAAAAACCTAGCAGCGACCCTGGGACCGAACAAACTCATGTAGGTACCTGTGTAACTGACTTATAATGGCAGTTATTAAACAACACTTGAACTGACAAATTATCGCGGCCATAATTTGTAACACACGTTGAATAATTATGAATCCATTACAATTCATAATGAGCGAGCTAAGTAACTGCAACACTTATGTTATCATTATATTTTACACTACCTGCGCCCCGCTATTTCATACGATATGCAGGATTACGAAGATCATCTGTACTCAGATAATTTCATAAAATTTTTTTTTTTTTTTGTATGTAGTAGTATTTTACCCCCTTGTTTTCGCGGTCAGGGTCCTAGCAAAACTGAACCATAGTTCCAGGTTTTGCTACAGATCCCTAAAACTAGATAGAGATAACCGTTGCATTCGATCTACTCAAATCTTTATCACTTCAGCGAGTCAAAAACATAATAAAATTACTTGATGGTTGTGACGATTTTAAACACAGAATATTGCACTTAAATCAGGTTTTGCAACAAAGCGGTAACTAATACATAGCGTTTTTTACTGAAGTCTAAAAATGTGAGTCAACCCATATCTAGTCATATGTAAATTATACTAGTAATTTGAAAATGTATATTATAATAGCAAAAATGTGTGTGTATGGATGATTATATATAGATGTTACCCTTTCATACAAAAGCTACTGAATATGGATAAAATTGTGTACAGATATAGATCATGCTCTGGAATAAAATACTATGTTTAAGTACATGTTATTTCCAGAACCAGAGGGTCTACAACCTAACTAAACATCCTTGGCTTTATTGATAATATTGTATTCTCTTTTCTTTTCGCTTCAGATTAGAGAGACAGCTATAGCAAAGCCACAGCCGATTTAGTTCGCGGTGGAAGGGTAACAACTTGTTACTAATAAGTTGGTAAACCCGCGGGGTAATAGTAGTATGTATTTTCTTACCTCGATGTTGAAATAATATTAATCGATTAAAACGAATCCCGACTATAATTTGTCGACCCTCGATTATTTGCCGCAGTCGTTTATTTGCACTCATTCAATTGATTGAGGCCATTATCCCGACACAAAATTGCACCATTGATATAGAGACAGATACAGTGACACAATTTGCACTAAATAATTGTATTTGTGTATGTTACTGTTTCGATAATTTTATTGAAATAAAAGTAGGTAGGCTGTGCGTTATTCAATACTCAAATGTTTGTTGCGTTATATGTACAATACATGCATGTGTGGTTAAAGCTATTTGTGATTTTTACATATGGCCCTATAAGGGCATGGCAAAAGTGGCAAATTTCAAACTGTAATCTATTTTTGTTACTCGTTTCGTTTAGATTTTGTGTGAAAGAGACATCCATAAATATATATATTCATCCACACACACAACTTTTGCGATTACAATTATTTTACTAGGATGAATAATTTCAATGAGCAAAAAAGTACTACTAATTAAAACATTAAAATTACTCCAAAATAACTTATTATAAGTCAATATCAGTAGCAACCTAATAACTTTTGTATGAATACATACATGTTTATTTTCTCTGAATGCGCCGTGGTTAGAACGTGTGATTTAAAATCATTAGGTCGTGCGTTCGAATCCTGCTTCTGCACCTCTGAGTATTTTTTAAATTGTAGGCGTACAAGATTGTCATCACTGCTAGTATAGCGATAGAGGAAAACATCGTGAGGAGATCGGCATGTTCCGAGAATTTTTTAATGTCATGCGTCATCCGCGTAGTAGTATAGCGGGCTAGTGTGGTGGATTATAGCCTTGACGTTCGCTTTGTGAGTGAAGTCTCCGAGTCCCAGCTGTGGGAAAAGAAGTAGGCTTATTAAATTTTGCTTACATAAAATAAGATTAATTAGTGGTTGTAACGGTGTGGTAGTGTAAAACCCACAAACGCTGTCATGTAAGTACGTATTTATGATCTATGAAATTTTCTTCTAAAAACGATTCCTTTTCCGCGTATTTTGTTAATATTTTCTTACAAAAGTAGTAGTAGTAGTAGTTAAAGTCCAAAAACATAACAAAAACTTAAAACTATGAAACTCTACGATGACATCTCTTGAGTTTCAATTGCAAAAGCGATTGTGGCGCCCTTCGTTATAGTTAGCGCTCTACCAACAGAGTTAATTTGTCTACGCTACTAACTTTTTCTACAGAAGGTAGGCCAGGCAGGTGTAATAACTGCAAAAAAGACATTTGCCAACTATTATTGTGCATGTTTAAAATGTGTAAATTTATGAAACGCCGCGCCGCAGGGAACACAGAATGTATTTGTCTTTATTTATACTTATGACCTTTCAAGGGACAGTTAGCTCGATGGTTTAGACTATATAAATGTATTATGCTTGTACACAATAGCTACTTAGGTGCATAATTTAATTATACAAAAATCAATCCATAATGTGAAAACATTACTGTATTCCGATTTGAAGGGCAATGTTTCCAGAGAAATTACAGGGCTTAGAGATATAACATATTAGATTTCTAGGTGACGAGCGCAGTGCAGTGCTAGGTAATGATTTGGCCTCTTCATGTTTCAACAGCTGCGTGTCATCGTCCCGGCTTCGCCTGTGGTACATAATATATAGCTTATAGCATCTGGGACCATGTACATATCCAACGGGGAAGGATTTTTTTTAAATCGGCTCAGTAGTTCCAGATATTAGCGCGTTCAAACAAAAACCTCTTCAGCTTTATAATATTATAGATAACGAGAAGACTTAACAGTATATGTTTTTCAATTTTGCAAGATAGAACCCTATCCGTTCAACCCTACCGACGTGATTGAGCAACAAACTTCCCTCGTGGCTTAGTTGCTAATAAGTCTGTCTGCGGACCACCTAGGTCACATTAAAAAGCAAGCTTGCAATTCGTTTCATATAAAGCATTCTTCATTACCATTAAATTTTGCTTTTTTCCATTACACTATCTTTTGAAAACTCCATAAAAGCAAGTATTTTCGTTCAAAAAAACTTAATTCGTTGAATCTTCGTCATAAATTAACCTTTTATCCGGATACTCGCTCATTGGACAAGATGCGCAGTAGCCTTAAAAGCCTCAATTTCTATAATGTGGCATATTTCAGTCTCTTGTTTATTAAATGAGATCATTAGCAATTTTCTCGTATTATTACTTACTTCGATCGGCTGTGGCGGGAGCGCTAAAACGACGCTCATTGAGATTGATGCAAATATATGTATAATAATAGACATCTAAAGCATGGGTTAGGAACCCATGGGTAACTATCCCCACGAGAGGGAATCGTCTATTTTAAAAGAGTGCCAAATAACCTAATGATTAGGATCGTAAAATAAAAAAAATGTGGAAAACAGTTACTGAGCACTCGTTCGTCGGTTCACCAATTGATGGATGTTACAAAGAATTACAAGGGTTATAAAGAATCTGAGGTAGTAGATAGGATTAGGTGTTTTTTTACTCATATGCAACAGGGGTAGCAGTATTGACACGATAAGAAACCACCGATCTAAAGTTTTTACTGTCACCAAGAGACCACATAAACCACAACACTTGTGAAATAATTTATTAGATCCGAAAAACCAAAAACCCACATCAATTTAAAATTTATCTCCGATACTCCGCCAAATTTCTTTAACAAGATATCTAGTTTATTATGTTATGTTGGCAAATTTTAGTTTTTTGTTGATATTTCAAAAACTGCCACACTGATTTCCAGAAAATTGATTTCTAAACTATGACCTACTTACTAAAAAAATTTTACTAATTTTTCGTCATTGTTATAATATTTTATAGTTCACGCTGTTTATACATATTTTAGGTATACGATTTAGAACTGTACCTGTTATGTTATAGCCTTATTAATGTAATTTGATTGGATATTGTTTTGTGTATCTTAATAATAAATAAATAATACAAAAATACATCAAAATCGATTCAAAATTGGCGGAGCTATCGCGTAACATACAAGCAAAAAAACACGCAACCGAATTGAGATCTTCCGCCTTTTTTGTAAGGCGTTTAAAAAAAAGATACAATGTAAAAAAGCATGTAACAACTAATTGTATACTTTATACAAAAAATATGGCAAGGAATATTTTTTGGGATAACAAATAAAAATACTAAAATAACTGACAATTAAAGAAGACAAAATAAGAAGCAAAACAGAAAACAAAATCTATTTAACAGATTTGTTGTATTACAAAATTGTGCCAATTTTTTTCAAAATATGCATCAACATCATATTGTTATGTATTATGTTCAGACAAAAAAATGCGCACCATTTTAGCAGCTTCCGAGCCCCGCGGTGATTACCTTAATGCGAGCCTGTCAAGCTATTACTCCCGGCACCTGGGCTGGGCGGTTTTTGTGCACTCGGTTACCACTAACTTCATTATTCTAAGACACGCGTCTACTTTGAACTACTCATGTATCCTGCCATTTATATAGCACTAGCGCTGTATGGTTTCACTCGCAGACTTCCCGCACCCGTTATTGAAGTGAAAACTTCTTTTAGCGCGCCACAGACAGATTTTTCGTGAATTGAATTCTAACGTAACACTCGGAAATGATAAGAAATCTTCGGCTAAACTCGCGACCATGGCCATTGACCATTTAGAAATGCTGACGCATGCTCATGGCCACACCACCCTCCGGTTTCACCCGCGTAGTTTCCAAAGTAAGCTATCAAATTCTGAGTTATAAGTTTTCACTTCTATCGGCAGGTACTATGACTGTCAATATTTTTTTCTGCAATATAATTAACCTCAGGTGCGGTCCGAAGGGGGGGGAGGATCACAGGGGACATGCATGCATATAACAGATGTAGTAAAATTCCGTGTTCTCATAGTTATATTAGTATCGGTTTATCGTGCTGTAGTTTTTCAACAACATTAAACCTTACTTCAACCTTTGTTGTTATCAATATTCATGTGTTGACAACAAGCATGATATGAGTTACAAAATTAATTACGTGACTATATGTATTGGCAAAAAATATGGGTAAAAAAGGGTGGCAGCGTAGTGGCTGGAATATTAGCCTCACAAATGCAGGCTTATAGATTATAATATCTAAGTATTTATTCTAGTGCAGATGTACTCGTAGAATAGTTAATTCTTACAGATTATTCGTCACCGCGCGTTTTAAGGCTGATATAAAATATCGTGAGGAAACCGAATGTTCCAAAACAGGCATCTTTCGAGGACATGCTGATGCATTTCCTCGAAATCCCAATCCCTGCTTAACCAGCGTGGTGGATTATGGCCTTGATTCTTTTCTTATGAGAGAAGGCCCTGAATCTCAACACTGGGAGCACACACTCATGTACACAATAGGGTCATAAGTAATTCTTCTCGTTCCAGAAAAATTACGAATCTTAAATAAACCTTTCCCAAAAATTGATCCCATCTCCAGACATTGGACGTAACGAATTCACCATTACAAAGGTGTTTTTCTACAAAAATACTGTTTCTTGCTTCACACAGCATCCGCTTAACCGCATCGACATTTGCAGAAACACGTTTAACTTTTTACTCTGCATCGTTTATCATAAGTGAATTAATTTAAATTGCCATAAAAATTGCAGTTTACATAATGACTTCAAACTTTGGAAGCGTTTCATTTTTGATCATCCATATTTTATGTCATAAATATTTTATAAGTTGACTGTTAAATAATGTAAAATTTTCTTTTTGAAATATTACGCTGCTACATTTTTGTCGCTGAACTGTCTGTTCCAATCAAATAATTCTGAGCATTGCGATAAAATCAATCTTAAAGATTAATGGTTTATTCATATGGCTAATAGAGATATTACGATTTGAGTTATTCTATTATTTACAGCAACGTATAGAGACCTAAATAATGGATAAAGTTGCTAATTTTATTGCACATTAGTGGAGCTGTTAAGACACTTAATTAATTTGTTACGAGGTCCATAAAATGTAACAAAATGTAGCGGTAATACAAATACAAAGTAGTTGTCACGTAGAGGAATGTAATGAATGGTTGGCGACTACTAATTGTATAAAAATTGAAATTACCGTGTACTCCTTGAGTGCGGTGTTCGTTCGAGCCGTTTTTAATGGCGAATTGTTGAGATAAAATAATTACAAAGTCGTAAAATTTAACCGTTTTATTCTCGCATTCGTGATACTCGTAATGACTCAAGGTTTCTACGAGATAATCAAATGAAATTACACTTGTAAAGTATTTTCGACGACACATTATATTAAAATCTTAAGTAGAAAGATATAGAAAAAATATTTCCAAAAATGTTATTGTGTCAATCGTGAAAATTAACCTCAAAACTATTTTGATTTAATTAATGGCCTATTTTGAAAATCTTATCTTTCTTTCTCAGGTATGGTTCCAAAACCGACGGGCGAAATGGCGAAAGCAGGAGAAAGTGGGACCCCAGGGCCACCCCTACAACCCCTACCTGGGGGCGACTGGGGGAGCTCCCCCTCCCTCCGTCGTGGCGTCGATGCCCAACCCCTTCACGCAGCTTGGTTTCGGCTTCAGAAAACCTTTCGATACGAACACTTTAGCTTCTTTTAGGTGAGTTTAATTCATTTACACAGAAAAGTTGAAATAAAAGATAGTCCTGGATAGTTTAGAATAAAATCTGAAACTTTAGAGCCAAGCTGTATAAAGAACGCCTTCTCTCCTAACGGATTAAAAAAAAACTAAAAAAATCTCAGTCCCCAAATTTACTGTCGTAGGTATTATAAAAAAATGCAAAACTTTGTTTGTTTGACGTCATAAACGTTTCAAATTCCTATACCGATATAAATATACAAAATTTGGACAATGGTTTTGGAAAAAAAGTTTACAAACATTTGACAGGTTTTGGCTCACGCAAACCTTATTTGAAACATGGCGGGTAAAGAGGACTAATCAATTTTTTCAAAGCTAAAGTATCTTGGCAACTGAATACTCAAAACTTCCTTTGTTTGACAGATATGCGGGCGGTCCAGTTCTAGGCGCACAATACCTCGGAGCGCCATTGCCCCGACCACCTCTCTTCAGCACAGCTCCCCTCTACACCTCCACACCTCCTTTCCACTCCTCCTCGCCGGTCTCGCGGCGCCCCACGACATTCTCCCGACCCCCTCTGTATCTCCTCCTATATCTCCTGGAAGCAGAGTCCCCCCTGCACAACCTCCCCTCAAGAAGTGGAAAGACGAAGCTCAAGCATAGCAGCGCTTAGGATGGCAGCGAGGGAACATGAACTGAGGTTGGAGATCTTGAGGCAGAGACATCAAACTGACCTTATTAGTTGAGCCTATATTACGATAAACATCAAAATTTGAAGGTCATCGCTAGAAAGCAAGACGCTAGAAGATATGAAGAACAAGAAGATAAAATGAGATAGTGTGAAACAAAAGAAGATTATTAATCGGTTCAACTTTTTATATCGAAAGAATCAAAAAGATTTGTTTTTAAATTAAGTCTACTTAAAAAAAACTCGAAATGAAATTATTGGTTTCGATCTTTCGATAATAGTTAAATTTAAAACGCGAAAGTGTATTTTGAATAAAAATGAAATCTTGCCAATTTAGAAGAATATTTTGATTTGAACCTATGTTTAACTCCACCAGAATCTACTATGTTTAATTGTACAGAAGAAATCGTACCAATTAGATCGCAATATTTAAATGTAAAATGTTGAATAGTTGTATGGTTTGGCACGAAAGTATGCCGTGTAAGATATTTACTAGAATAAGTTACGGTGTAGTTACTTGGTTCCGTCCATTATAGACCTTATTGTTATTTATTTTAGGTGTAAGTAGTTCTTAGCATTATTTGTAAGTTACATTCTAAAGCACTGTTGTGTTTGGTGCCTTCATTATATATATGTAGATATTTATAATATATGTAAAGTATACGATAACTGTCAATCGCAAGAGTAAATTTATCTTTTTACACCGTGATTTAAGAGTATTTCTACAATTGATGGTTAGCTTAATAGAGACCCTGAATGTTTATATATTTGTAAAATAATCCATAATAACTGTCAATCGCAATAGTAAATATATTCTCTGGTTTACAAATTTTAACAGAGATTAAAGACGACAATACTTGACAGTTAGCGTAACAGAGACCCTGTTTTTTTTTGTAACTACGAATATCATTCCAACTTTGTACACTAACCAAGTTCGGTAAAGAATCGTGAACGGTACTAAACTTATCAAAGGTCTTATTAAATAAGACACTTATTGATGTGTCCTATAATATTTTACTGTTTAGAAATGGTTTAGATAAACACTATTAGACACTTACAATTTTTTAAGTAGGTATGGTTATTATACAATCTCAAAATTGAAAACTCATACGGTTATTCATAAAAGTGAATGAGACACACATTCTCGTAAATTATGATTCTGTATTCATATTTATGAAAAAGCAAAATAATTATGATACGTTTTCGTATAAAAAAAGTGATGGGCAATTTTCAGAAGAAAAAAGAATAGATCCAAATTACGCACTAGATGGCGGTAGTCGTATTTGTATTACTAAATTAAAAACATCCAATCGATTATTTCAATAAATTTCAATGAAACAATGAATGAATGAAAATTACATACACATAATTGAAACAATACATACGTTATAAGAAAACAGTAAGACTAGTGAAACAAGCGGCTTTGTAGCTAAAAATGATCTCTTCCCGGCAACTTTGGGATGGACAAAAACTCATAACACCACAACAAAGACTATTGATAAATACATGTAGAGTTACATATTAAGATGAAGCCATGAAACAACGGATTGTTGCGTGACTCTATCGTGTTTATCTCTATCCTTAAAATTAAATGAAGAATTAACAACAATGTCTGCGTAATTTGGCAAAATATACTACAAAAACCGAATTGACATTGATAAAACCTTAGAATTGACAAAATATGTTTTAACGTGTCAAGCAGGTGCTATCTATTATAGCGTTTGTGGATCAATTTTGGCTCGTTTGAAAATGACTCTTAAAATTTGATGTTTTTTTTTTAATATTTATGTATGTTCTGTTGGCTCGCTTACACTTGCCCTTTCTGTTTTTATACTTAACTAAAATGATGTTAGCTCTTATTAAAATGCTTTCAAATCGTTTAGGAGTATGAAAATTAATCTCTTTAGTATTATAGAATATGGTTACAACCAAACAGAGAACCTAAACTAAATATACATACGAGTAACTGTTATTTTTCTAACTTGTTTAAGTTTGGCATCAACTCAGGGTTAATTAAGGTGAATTACTACAAAGCAGTTAAAATCGAAGGTTTAACACGTTTCTCTAGAAGATACCAATTCTTTCTTCGACTAAAGATAACTACACTGACAGTTTATATCAAGTTTCAAAAATCGTATATTACAAACCAAACACGATCTCTACAACTTATTTATATTTATAACTCTTTCATATATTTTTGTCAAAATGGACCTGTAAAGAAACTGTATATTAAATTTAAATAAACAAAATAAACACAGTACTCAAAGCATATTTTATTTCTTCATCATCATCATCAAGAGCCCACTAAATGTTCCCACAGTCGGGACTCGGGCCTTTTCTCGTAAGGAGAGAGTTAAGGCTATAATCCATCAGGCTGGCCCAGTGCTGGTGGATGACACATGATTTCGAAAGGTTCCAGGTTTATGTCGGTTTCATCAAGATGTTTTCCTTCACCGTTTTAAGTTAGCGGCATTACACAGATGACTTCGAAAAGACAGTGGTGCGTGTGGGGTTTGAACCCAGGGTCTCCGGATCGGCAGGCGCCGTTCTCCCGTCCAGACCAGCCGTAACTTGTTAGACCAGCCGTAACCTGCTAGACCAGTCGTAACTTCCTAGACCAGCCGTAACTTTTTTTTTATTTCTTCATTTAACTCTAATTAAAGGTAATTTTACTTGGCCATATAGGAATATCAGTCAAGTAACGTTTTCAGTTACGGGTGGTCTAGTTGAGAGAACGGCAATTGCTGATTAAGAGCTTTGTTCAAATCCCACGCGTACCACTGTTTTGCGTAGTGCCGATATGTACCTTAAAAAACGGTTAAGGATAACATCACGAGAAAACCGACATGTTCTGGAATCTTTCTAGTTCATACATCATCCGATAACCCGCGCTTCGCCAGCGTGGTAGATTTGATCCTGACTCTCTCCTTATGAGAGAATGCCTTGAATCCCAGCGGTAGGAACATTTAGTTTTCATTTCATTCAGCGGGCTGCTTCTGTAACGTTACCTTTCCAAACCTTTCCACCCTACCTTAGAACCTCTACACACGCTGCAAGAAGAAGAAGCTAAGAGCGAGGATCCGCAAAGAGGGGAACCACGGCCACGATTGGCAATCAGGCGACAGTTACTCACCAGGGATTGGGAAGAAGTCAACTGATCTTCAGGATACACAGCGAAGAGTTCCCCGAGCCATACACTCCATGGATGATATCCTCACTCACTAACTAGACCCAAACTATTATCTATTCCATGCCCAAACACAGCTTGTACTATGGAATACCAGGGGGCGCTATATATATAATCTACCGCGTAACTAAAACTGTCTTAGCTTTGAAACTTATACTTGGACTAAAATTATAAAGACAGCAATAGCAAATATTTAGTTAACGGTAGAGGAGTAGGGCGTTTAATAAACACACATCCTATTATGGTGGTATGATAGATAGATAAACTCTTTATTGCACTTAGAACACAAAAAAACAAAAATATATAAAACTTAAAAAAAACAAAGTAGCAATTGGCGACCTTATCGCTAAGAGCGATCTCTTCCAGGCAACTGCAGAGGTATGCTCAAGAATAGCAAAATATGGGACGATGACTGATACTATCTTTTTTTTAAATAATTAATACTAGCAACGTTTAGCGGTTTATCCGTGTAGTACCCGTCTCGGTTATTTTCCCGGGATAAAAGTAGTCCATCTCTTCTTCCAGGCTATTAGCTAACTGTGTTCTAACAGCTCGATGCGTTCATAGTTTACGACATGATTGAGCAATAAACATCCAAACATTTATAATATTAGTGACATTTATAATTTAGTATATTTATTAATTTATATTCTACAGAAGTGCACCATATTATAGTAACAAATACAATACCAGCTAAACTAGCAAATGGAATATATTAGTAGGCCTGGATTACAGGCTGACACGCACACATCAGTGGCTCATTACACGCACTACTTGTGTATATATTATGTGCGTGTTAGCCTATCAGTGACAACCTGACAACGCACACGTGCAAATGTGGCCGACTCTAGTGACACAGTTTTTGTTTTAGCGAGACTACGTCCGACTTTTTATACGTTCATGGTTCAAGCAGTTCAGTTTTGGCTAACAACAGATTTCCTCGATACACGTTACTCTGTGATACGACTGATCTTCGAAAAGCTACATGGCACTGTCTTGTTATGGGCCATCTGCTTTCTTCTAAATCTGATTCTTCTAAATTTGTTTCTAAATCTGAGTTGGTACGTCCAATTTCCGACAGATGGCGTAGCAGGTAGAGGTTTTTTTGTTTGAAAGCGATATTCTAAACTGAATATCGCTTTGAATATGACTGAACCGATTTCAGTCATTCTTTCACGTTATGGACGGGATCCCGCTGAGTGCTATATATGTACCACGGGCGAAGCCGGGGCGGGCATCTAGTAAAGAATAAAAATGATAGTTTCCTCACGATGTTTATTTCACAAAACTTAGGGCTATGACAAAACTTAGGGCTATGTAAAAAATGTAAATTGACGCTTGAAAAAATATTCACTTTTATAGGCGATGAAAACCAACGACCGAGACGTATTCACCACTGAGCCACCACGGCTGAATCGCTCCCGACTGAGGTTTCCAACTAAAATATTTAAACATAAAATTACACAAAATAAATGTGTAATATAAATTAACGTTTCCTCGTTTTAGTGTTTTGACCTTTACCTCGTTACTTTACTAGTATACTAGTTACTAACGCTGAGTATAATTATATCATTTATCTAATTGAAATTGCCATTAATCTACGCGTTCATTCCAATAAATACTTGGTAATTCGGCACCGAAACCTGTTGGCCGATCATTAATTTATTTTGCAAACATTTAAACATCACGCATAGGGATCAACGAATTACAAAAAAGAGCAACCGGTCTTATACAACGATTAAACTTAAACTACAGTCCGTCAAACTTATTCGGACGGCTGGCAGGAGGCGCCACTATCGAATTCAAGCAACACTTGTATCATGTTATCAAAATATCAACCAAAACATTGAAATAGCTTCTGAAACACAGTTCTTAACTAACTTGGAGCCAATGAATCGCTTTTTTGTGTTTACTAATTAATTACATTCCCAACAAGTGACTTTTTTATATCATTTAATTTATACATTTTCATAGAAACCAATTTTTTACCCGCCGTATTTAAACACATAAAAACAAATATTAAGACAATAATTCGAATCAGTCATATTTGAAATAACAAGTTGAAAGGTTTTGTTGTTATGATAATGTGTAACATAATATCAATGACGATCGAAAGAAATCGATTGATCAATTAGTTCCAATATTAGTCAACGTGCATGATAAGTTTGTCGCACTAACCGGGCTGGTTTTAATCATCGATCATCAATCACTGTTATTAACTGTCATTAAAAATGCTGGTTAACTCGCTAACCGACTGCCGGTCGTCACTTCGGTCCGTGGGCCCGGTCATCTTTCTTACTGACGTTTTGGTTATTTATTCTTATTTGTAACATTTAATACATACTAACAGCGCCCTACGGTTTCACCCGTGTAGTTCCCGTTCCTTTTTCGAGATAGAAAGTAGCTTATGTTAGTCCAGGCTATGTTCTAACTGTATTCCAAATTTTAACCCGATCCGTTCAGATGTTCCGACGTGACAAAGCAACAAACATACATACATTCACATTTATAATTTTAAAACGAGATAATAGGCCATTTGCAAAATAGAAAGGCATTTTTTATGTAGTACAGAGTGACGGGACGATCAGTACATGTGCCTGATGGTAAGCAACACACCTGCCCATAACAACATATTTATAGTCCAAGATACCATAGCCGCCAAAATTGGCCGTCTAAGCAAGTTAGCGGGTGAGCATGTGTTCTTAGCACGTACTAACTCTACTCAATCGTCCACATTTCGTTCATCAGAAAATACGTGATCTCTGGCGGCCCTGGGATCTTACTCTAATAGTCTCACGCAGCTATTGGAACATAAAGAGTCCAAATCATGACTGCGCTCGTCACACAGAGATATAAAATGCTTTATCTCTAAGCTCTGTAATTTTTCTAGAAATATTGCCCTTCAAACTGGAACACAGGGAGTATACACATTATTGGTTGGCGGTAAAATAACTAGCGAAGGCGTCTTATTTCCTCAGGCAGATTTTGCAAAGACAACAAAAGAAATTAAATTAAAAAATTGCAGTCTTTGTCTAATGACTCTAATGGTATGTAACAGAAAGTGTAGTTTACGCGCTTTCATTAGAACCCATAAAACTGTTGAAGCGTGTCGGAGTAACAAATTCGCACACGCAAGATTCCGTAATATCAATGTATGTACGTGTGTTTTATAATTCATACAATTATGTGTGTTGAAAAAGTATCTCTTTTCAATTTTTTTCAACAATACAATTAGTAGGAAATCTCGCTATGAAACGAACTTTGCCGAGCTGGTTATTGGATGAAAAGTATGTTTATGTTCAATTTAACATGTCAACAAATAGATTGCAAATTAATCTATCTACATATACAGTATTACTGGCAATGTGCCCGCTTCCGTTTAAGGGCATGTTATGTACCTATGTATTTACAAGCAACTTCCCGAATCGACCGATTCAACCCTGTTCTGTGAAAAGTTCTATCATGGTCTTTTTACTTACATGAGCCTAAAATCTTTCAAACTACTAAATCAAATAAATACAGCAAATCGTCGTTTGCGACCTTAAATTAACTCAAAGAGATCAAATTGAGCTTAAACCGTGTGTTGTAATACAGCGGCCAGTTCCAATAGCCATCACCCAGTCAACGAGGGTGCGAGCTGGTGTCCATCAATCATACGAACTAACCTAACATTAATAATGTAATCACAGCTAATTATAACTTAATTCAATAACACATTTAATTACAAAGTTTACTCACACGAGGCTGCGCAGAAAGGTTATCCGTGTTAAAGGGTATGGAACGCGTCAAACCGGCCCGTATATTGTAAACGTTTAGTCGAATAAAGACTATTTTCGGATACCAATTGGAACAATGCTTGAGGTGTTTTCCGAATGACAAATAAGTGAAAAATATGTTTAACTACCGACAGTCTGCGGTTTTACCCGTGTAGGTACCTACTGTTGTTTTAACGGGATAAAAATGTAGCCTATGTGTTATTCTAAACTATGATGAAACCATATTCCAAATTTCAACCCGATCTGTTTATACGTTATTAGTAGGATTTGTAATACCCTAAACGTAACTCTCGGCATAGTCCCTCTTTCCTGTGTAACCCTATAGTGATGTACCACGTGGGAAGAGCCCGTGGGTAGAACATGATTGGATTCTCATTTCTTACTATTAATCTAAAATTCAATTAAACGATTGATTTAGCGGCGAGTAAAAGAATCGGTTAGGTCACGTTCGGTGGCTTTACCAACTGATTAAACATGGTCAGTTTTAATCTTGTTGTATCTTGGGAACTATATGCTGCTGTGGTGGCCACCCGTGCGACGGGTCCGAGCAAACTTTTAGATTTTTATAATGAACTAATTGTCTAATAGATATAAGCATAGGTGACCCACTTAATGTTCTAACTGTTGTAACCCAGGGCCTGCCTAGAAGAGAAGAAAGTCGAGGTTGTTTAAGAAGATAACATTCTTTCAGACAAAAGAAAGAGTGTTTGCTATTTATAATTCTAGAATTGGGAATAAACCTCGACATCATCAGGCTGTATATGTGCACTGACAGACCTCTCCCCTAATACGCCACTATCCCGTGTAATCACGTCTTATTCTTTCTTGGAGCGTCCTACTCTACGTTAACAGATTCCCGGTATACACTCCAGAACCCGTATACACCAACGATTATCGGGTCTACGACAGATAGGACCGGACCGCTGCCACTTCAACTCTCTGTGCGGTGAGCTATGTTAGTGACTTTAGTTCTCTGACGAATTACTTCATTTACTATACAATCCAGAGCCATTTGGCCAGACCTTTAATAAGGCGATGCCAGCGGTGCCTAGGTATACAATGTGTATGTGCCAAATCCGTGTGTGAGAATTTTCCCATGAGGAGAACTAGTTTTTCATTACTTTAATGGTGCAGGAAAAAATCGTGAAGAAAGACGTATTTCGAGGACCACCTCCCCACCAACCCACAATAGGTCAGTGTAGAAGGCTTGACACCGTAGTCTATTTTTATAGAACCTCACACTACACAAAGATGGCTAGAAGCTCTTGGTCAGCAACAGCCATAGCGATTGAACTTAAATCGCCATTTAAATAATTGCGACAACAATTATACAATAACATAGCGAACAATCGGCACGGCGATACTGATGGAATAATTACCTGGGCATGTACAATGTAAACCTAATTAGGTAATAAGGTACAACATCTTAATTGCGAGGCTAGGCTTGGACGTGGTGCTTGCAGGGTAATTTATTTAATTAAAGCCTCGAGAATAAATAATACTCGCAAGGTTGAAAGAAAATGTTAATAATTGTCGCTGATTTACCTACTTGCTGTATTGGGGTCGTTCCTTTACACACGTAAATCCAATTGTAGGTATCTACTCTGTTCGTAAATGTGTGCTTCATTATTAGTCCCAATACCTCATATTAATAAATGTATTATGTCACGTAGTTGCCATCAAATGGCATATTGATTCAGCGATAGCAGGCAGTCCCGATAGTCGTGACGGTGAATGGTGGTCATATAGATACATATCTTATTTATCTACTGTTTTAAAGCATGCTAGTTTTTAGTTTTAAGTTCAGATCTGTTGGCCTAGTTTTCTTTATATATTATCTCTAATGTAATATTATTATTATCAAACCACTGTATTTAAATAGATGACGTTTCTAGGCCCACATAGTTTGGAATGTAATACAGTTCTGTACAGTATACTCTTATGCTATACTTTATGTTTATTACATTCTGTTTTGTGTGCTCATTGAATTAATGAATAAATAAATAAATAAATATACCTATAGAGACGTGTACATTGTACATTTCTCAATAAATAACTTTGTCTTTAAAGATATACTTTATTACACACCAAAACAAATAAACTCATACGAGAGAGCAGAAAAAGCAATAAAACCTAGTGTTACAATGGTTGGGAGGAAGAGATAAAAATCCCTAAAAGCGATAAAGCAAAAGCACTTTCGTTAGACGGCTGGATCAAGGAAGGACAGATGTCGAAGGCAGCGTGTATCGTCATGACGTTCCAATTACATTGCAGCCCTAACTACCTGTACGTTGGGCGCTACACCGTAAAGTGCTGCGCTAAGACTCAATATCACATTTGTTTTGGGGCATCTTCAGCGTAGAGCTTAAAAAAACAATTCCATAAGAAACTTAACATTTTTAGGGTAACCTTAATCGTTATGTGACATTCCAGAACATTGCAGTCAGATCCGTCAAAAATTATCTCTCTACTTAGTCTGTGGTCAAAAATGTCCTACGTGAGTAAACATCAAACAAATCACATTTTTAATAATAGTCAGATAAATTCTAGTCTACAAATTAATTTAATTTTCTCCGAAAAAGCAAACACAGACTTCAATTTAAAATTAAATTCAGCCAATCGACTATTTTTTATATTTCATTAGAACACTTCCAGACAAATGTAAGAATTTTTCGTTTTTGTTTTTTGTCAAATTTACAATTGGATTTGAATTACCGGATTGAGAACCTCCTCTCGTTTTTGACGTCGGTTAATTAGATACATGTTTTTGTGACGATTCTCAATTCAAATTCTCTACTGGCTCTAAGGCTTAAAGAATGTAGCAACTCCAAAATTAAATGTTAAGTAGCAACTAACAAATTAACATTCCACAACGATGATATATTACTACGAAAGGGGAATGTTTGTCGAAAAATAAATATATGCGAGCTTAATTTAATTGTAATCGAATTTTTATCCCGAACTCATCTACTGGGAACGCCCCTCTACAAGGTTTTATTAAGAAATTATTAAGGTATAGGAGCGAGCGACTTAATCGTGAGAATACAGACACGGCTAACTTGCTAACCCTACTTAATACAAAAATGACATAAAATGAGTCGGTGACGAGCTTACAATAACTTTATTTACCTGTTATTTTACGTTATTAATTAGTTTTTTTATCGCATGTGACGAATTTACTTTCAATGTATGGAGTAATTAAATTTCAAATTGTGATGATACTTTGTGGTTCGCCACAAAGTATCATCACAATTTGCCTAAATAACCTTTTGTCTGAGGTGAGCCACGAAACGTCGACGCTGTTTTACTCTTTAAAAGAGTCCAAACGTCTGCTTAACACTGAACTGCACTTGTCAATCAGTCTTAACATTCTCTGGGACCTACTATACCTATCAATTTATTACCTATTCTATACCCTATCAATTTCTCTGCAATAATTTAAATACACGCATAAATATATTTACAAGTACATTGATTAGTGATTTTGATTGCTATAACATCAATTTTCTTATTGTTTACGTTCTTAGTGGTTCTCTCGTTTTCGTCTTAGTGGTTACGTTTATGTACTCATTGTTTACGTATCGTGTTTATTTTTGAATTATTTAAAATATAATAGTTGTTGTTTTGTGTAAACATTGTTGTATACTGTATTTTTACATATATCTAATCAACATACTTTTTTTAGTTTCTCTCCTTACTTATCTTCAGTTTGCCTTGTTTTACTGTTTCCTTGCTATAAATTAATAGTATCCAGAAAGGAATCGCTGTCGGCGATTAGACCGCCATTACATTTATCATGCCATTATTTTTTTTTTTAGATATTTCATATTTCTTTTATGTTATACTATTGTTGAATTAAGCAATATAATTTAAGTAAATTTAAATAAAATTAAATTAACGCCACACTCTCATAACTTGTGGCACACTGCAGTTGCAACAAAGGGAGGATCTTCGCCAAATCTAATTAAGATTTTTACAAAAAACTTACTAATCTGTGCCTTTAAAAACAAAATGGTAAATTAAAAAAAATTGAGATATGTAAATATATCATCAAACATTTAGTGACACAGTACTCTAGATAAATTATTTACACTAGATTTATTGCGGGATGTTTATCGTGGTCATATTATGGAGTGGGTTCCCGATATTTCAATGCTAATTTTATTTCTGGGTAAACTCAAAATGGTGGAATAACTCCTCCATTTAACCACTGTATACATTACATCCTGTAATTAGTAAGGCAGTGTAGTGAATACCCCGTTATAAACTAAAATATTTGCCTTTCAAGTCGTGTCCGGGAATTAAAAGCAGTGTAGTGCAGTTAGTACGAATTTTTAATGACATAAGCCTATGCCGAACCGTAGGGTAAGAGTAGGTAACGATATATAAGCAGCCAACTAAACATTCTGTTGGGACTAAGGGCCTTTCTCACAAGGAGAGAGTCAAGACCATAATCCAACACGCTGGACCAGTGCAGGTTGGTGGAGGATGACACATGACCTCGAAAATTCTAGGTACATGTCACTTTCTAGCTTTTTCTTCATTGTCATTATCATTGTCATCTAGCTATGTTTTAAATTAGCAGCATTACGCACATGACTTCGAAAAGACAGTATGCGTTGATTTGAACCCGGGGCTCCGAAGGGCGAAACGGTCTATCGCCCAACTAAAACTGTCTTAGCTTAGATATTGCTCTCCTTTTCTTTTCGGTTGATATGATAGAGACAGAAATAGCAAAGCCATAGCCGATTTAGTTAGGCGGTAGAGAGGCGGATCGGCAGTCGCTGTTCTCCCGACTAGACTAGTCGTAACTTAACGATTGTAACAAAGAAAATTTTCTGTTCTACTATTCCGAACATGGGCAAGTACCTATTAATATAATTACCAAGGAACATCTACTGTGAGACAGTTTAGCGGTACAAAAGATAAAAAATAGCATTCAAAGAGACTGCCAATAGAAATGAAAACGTATAGGTAACTTAGGTATCAAACAGCATTAATATTTGCACTATATTATGTAATCTGTACAACTACAGATAACATAATATAGTGTACATAATGTTATTATGCATGTGGAGACGCGAACTGATAAGATTTTGCTCATCCAAAGAATACTAAACACTCTAGTCCCACTCCATTGATCCACCACTATATCAACCCACAACATTTTCCCCTATCAAAAAGATCTCAACATGATCAAAGAACTTTTCACTTAAAAAGCCACCAA
The DNA here is from genome assembly GCA_017562165.1 of Ectropis grisescens. Taxonomy (NCBI): domain Eukaryota; kingdom Metazoa; phylum Arthropoda; class Insecta; order Lepidoptera; family Geometridae; genus Ectropis; species Ectropis grisescens. Next base: position 6,869,894 of record CM029770.1, on the reverse strand, counting down.
TATGAATATGAATTAATATCTTTATTATTTATTTTAGCCTCCTTACACTGTTGGTGGGTGTATCCTTGCGCAGAATTTAATTACCACACATATCAAGTAAACGCTCAACCTAAAACAGCATCTTTAAAAAATCCAATCTACAGTAATACTATAAATACTTCGTCCAGTCTAAGTAGCAAAGTATTTAATTAGGCACGCTAATGAAAATTACCAAAGACGTAGTAGAAGCTTTATTATAATTATAGGCTTGAAGACCAGGAGCAGTTATCCGGAGTACCAGGGTTCCATAGCACCAAGGAGGCGGTATCCCACGTAATTAAGCAAACACGAAAACGGCAGAGCTCGTTAGCAAGACCACGCCTACTGCTAATCAATTCGAATAATTAACTGTGGCCATAATATCGATACCAGCTGTATCGATTTTATGGTATGGAAATCAGGTTTTTGACGTTCCATAAGCGAGATCGACGGCCGTATTACAGAGATATAATCAAGACTTACGCGAGCCAAGAATAACCATAAGCATTAGATACTACTAACTATTTATCTTCGGGCTGAGTGGCGTATTATTAGAGAGGCCTAAGTCCAACAATGGACGAACGTGAGGATATTATGATGATGATGATAATGATATACCTTCTCAATGCTGGGACTTCTCTCACAAGAAGAGAACCCACCACGCCGTTTAAGTGCGACGGAAACCGCATGGTTGTCGAAAGATGTACCTACATCTATATTTTGAAACATGATGGTTTCCTCAGGATGTTTTCGTTGACCGTCAATGTTAATCATTCAAATCTGCTGAGCCGTAAGTAAAAAAACATTTTTTTTATTTAACATTACAACACAAGGTACGTAGAGAAAATCCACTACAATTAGGAAGTTTTGTACTCATTACTTTTGCAATCTACGAGTAGGTTTGAAAACCAAGTTGCCTTATTATGTAATTGGAAGTATGCTGATCTAGAATATAAGATCTAATCTTATATTCATTCGGTCTCTGAAAGCATATTAACGTGATCTGTAAAGAAATACGTAAATATTAAAAAAAAAACAGAACTAAACCCAACTTTCTGAGTTTAATCAAGAAAATAAGATCAGTTTCCTAAGGAAAGTTGCCAATCTATCTTTAGTCATTGAAAATTTGAAAACATAATAGACTTGACCGAAATAACAACAAATCAATATTTTGGAGAATAAATATGAAGAAACTAGAACCAAGATTCTCAATTAAATGTAACAATTAAATCAATTTCCGAACTCGTGCTTGTGACCATATTCGTTAACATTCGTGTCCAAATTGTTCAATTGTTAAATCAAAACGATGGGCAATTTCAATTAGTGAAGAATAGACATTAGTCTGATTCGTTAACGCTTTGTTAAAATACCTGAGCCACAGTTTTATTTTTAACTAGCAGTGCCCCGTGGTTCTACCCACGTAGTTCCCGTTTTCACTTGCCGTGATGCAAAGACTATGCACTTTTTCAGACCATATTCTGTATTCGGCTTTATTGACATGATCTGCTCTGGCGTAATGAAGTAATTTAGCCACAAACATCAAAATATTCCCCATTTAAAATATTACTAGTATTAGGAGTAGCTGTGCGTTGTGATGACTAGTTATGGTATCTTTTTAAATATTGAGATACGGGTCAAGCAAGGCAAAGTGAGTTGACGAAAACAACCTGCCATATCAGAACAGTGCCACATAGTAACATAAAACTGCCCTACCTAACGTATGAATATGCAAAAAACATAAATTTGATCAAGATCCATGCAGTGGTGCAGTGGCGTTTACCTGAAAGAATAACAAACATCCATATATACAAGTTTCCCCAATTATAATATTAACAAGGTTACCCTTATCAGTGCGTGTTATTATTTATTTATTATTATTTAATTAATTATTCTACTGTAGGCCTCATAACAAACCTCAAATTCGCACAGCGAGCTATGGAGAGAGCTATGCTCGGAGTCTCTTTGCGCGATAGAATCCGTAATGAGAATATTCGCAAAAGAACGAAAGTGGCCGACATAGCTCAAAAAGTAAGCAAGCTGAATGGCAATGGGCAGGCCACATCGCTCGCAGAACTGACAACCGATGGAGAAGAAAGGTTCTCGAATGGCGACCGCGAACCGGAAATTGCAGTGTTGGACTGCTTCCCACTAGATAGACAGATGACCTCACAACGGCCGCTGGAAACCGCTGGTTGCAGGTAGTAACCGTTTCCTGTGGAAATATAGGGGGGGAGTCCCATGTTCAGCAGTGGACATCTTGCGGCTGATGATGATGAAGGTGTACCCAATAATTGACATCGATTTTGCGTTCTCTGTAGCAGATAAAATGTGAACGAGCCAACAAACAAACACACTGTCACATTGAATTAAGATTTCGTTATTTCTTACTTTCATTCTGTGATACGTGTCTACGTTTTGTTTTACCAAATTAAATTTAAATCGTTCTGTTTCAAACTTTTTCGTACATTTACACATTGGTCAAGGTGATTTAAATTAACTAAGTATTTTGCAACATTTTTCAATGATTGTTATTTGTTGTTAGTCATTAAAAAATAAAAGGCTTGATTAATATTTGAGAAATACTCGCAATATATTTATTTTTACTGGCGCAAATGTAAGCTTATTTAAAAAAAAATGACAATCATCATATGGACTGGTGATAGAAGAGAAAACGTATAACTTCGTTTTTTTTAGCACTAATGTTACAGAATACGTCACCTGTATACTATATAGATATACTAGCTATACCTATACATACTACTATTACGCATGTTGGTGTAGCGAGCTCAGAAGGTTTTGCCAAGACTTAAGTCCCCTAAAAGGTGCACCTCAGATATTTTCATTTCATAAAAAACTTTGCTGTAACCCGTCATTGATTGCCTTTTTTTTAATTTTACTCTCAAAGCTTTGTTCCCACAGCCATTGAGCAGTAACACAATTAATAAGCTCTATCCTCAGTCGTGACCGTGGCCAGGGAGCCACCGCGTCCAGGATAAATCAAAACGACGCTTCTTGATCCTTATTGGAGTGAGCTCTGATTGATGGAGCAAAGACAAGCTCACGGATAGAATACTTTTTGTAGAAACGCTTCTTGTTTCGTGAGTAATTTTGATGCTGTAAAAACATGGAGGTCGAATTGATAGCCTCTTCCTTTTTGGAAGTCGTTTAAAAATATGCTTCTTACATTGGTAACATCATTTTCTTTTACTTAAAATGTTACTAATATTATAAATGCGAAGTGTGGACGATTAGATGTTTGTTGCTCAATCACGTCGGAATTTCCGAACTGATCGAGCTGATATTTGGAACACAGTTGGTATATAGTCTGGATATCGCGGGGATGCAACGAAAATTAGAAATACGCGGGTGAAACCGTGCATACATAGGTATCATTATATGTATTAACAAAATATCTATTAACACTGCATCAGTGGAAACCCCTTTAGATTTGAGTAGTTTTATTCCGCCTAAGCAGCGGAATAACATAAATTCTAAAAAAAGTGATGATTCGGCTATAATTAAGATAGTAGAGAACAAAATTAGCGATGGCGACATCAAAGGCGCTGCACGTATTCTGTTTTCCAGTGACACTATTGCGCCAAATACAACACACACCATTCAGTCACTTCGTGACAAACATCCACCTGCGACAGCTAATCTCCACCTCCCTGATCCCCCACAATCAGATGACGTCACTATTGAGGCCACATCGCAGGAGGTTACGGCTGCGATTACATCTTTTTTGAGTGGCTCAGCCGGAGGCCTAGATGGCCTGACACCTCAACATCTAAAAGATCTTCTATCTTTTAGCTCTGGTGAGGTCGGAGAGTCCCTCTTGAGAGATCTAACCTCTTTAGTTAATCTCATGTTATCTGGTCGAGTCAGTAGTGATATTGTCGAAGTTTTGTACGGCGCTAATCTGTGCGCACTTTCCAAAAAAGATGGTGGGATCAGGCCAATCGCTGTCGGCACCACATATCGTCGCCTTGCTGCCAAGGTGGGTTGTAGGAAAAAGGTTGCTCTTTTGAGCTCCCTTTTCCAACCAATACAACTCGGCTTTGGTTCGCGGGGTGGATGTGAGGCTGCCGTTCATTCTGTCCGGACCTTCCTTCACCAAAATTGCGGAGAGGTGCTGTTAAAGGTGGACGTCAAAAACGCTTTTAATTCGGTTGATCGAGGAGCCCTGTTGGCCCAAGTGAAGGATAAAATTCCTGATCTGTACAATTTTCTTTGGCAATGTTATGGCGAGCCCACAAAATTGACTTATCAAAACAATCATATGCTATCCTCCGTTGGCTGTCAACAGGGTGATCCTTCGGCCCTGCGACCTTCGCCCTGGCCATTCACCCTATCATTCAACGTCTCCAGTCCAAACTAAACGTTTGGTACTTGGACGACGGAACGTTGGGGGCGATGTGAATACTGTTTTAACTGATTTACAAAACTTATAGACGGTTTTCGTCTCATTGGTTTGGAACTAAATTTCTCAAAATGCGAACTTTTCGTTTGCGACACATGTCCAGATAAAGATTCGATAATACAGAAATTTAATGATCTGGCCCCAACATCAAATTAGTTGACAAACATTCCTTGCGCCTCCTGGGTTCACCGATATTAGATGAGTCGTTTACACCTTTTGTCGAGGAAAAATTCAAAATTTTACGAGAGCCTCCGATAGGTTACTCAAAGTAAACGCCCATATGGCGTTTACAATTATTCGGCATTGTCTCTTTGTTCCGAAATTTATGTACGCTTTACGATGTAGTCCACTGTGGAAACATGGTGAGCTCCTTTGGTGCTTAGACAATGTCGTAAAGGAATCTTTAATATCGGTGTTGAATGTGGACCTGAGTGGGAGGGCATGGTCACAAGCCTCACTACCCATAAGGTTGGGAGGCCTAGGGGTCCGCCAAATTTCAAGTGTAGCTTTACCGGCATTCTTGTCCTCAGTTCATAGTACTCAAAATCTAATCGAAAAATTCTCGCACCCTCATTAGGCCATTCGGATGTAGTAGTAGCTAATTTGTGCGAGGCTAAGAATGCTTGGAGGCTGGCTTGTCCAAACAACGATTTCCCAGATGTCTGTCATCTCAGAGACAGTGGGATCGACCGATCTGCGATCTAGCACGGAACTCTCTTCTCGATACGTGTCCTAGTATCGCGGATCGTGCTCGTATCCTTGCTGTGTCTGTGTGGGAATCGGGCCTTGGTTACAAGCTTTGCCATCTTTCAATACCGGTAGCCTATTAGATCCAACTGCATTTCGTCTAGCTGTTAGCTTGCGCTTGGGTGCCAGGTGCTATGAAGCCCATCGCTGCCATTGTGGTACTGCCGTCGACCAACTCGGTCACCATGGTCTCTCTTGCTCGAAAAGCGCGGGTCGTATTGGCCGCCACGCCTGCCTGAACGACATCATACGCCGGGCTTTTTCCACCGCCAATGTCCCAGCCATACTCGAACCGAGTGGTCTTGCGCATGACGATGGCAAAAGACCTGACGGCATGACTGTTGTGCCTTGGAAGTTGGGTCGGCCCTTAGTATGGGACGCAACTTGCGTCGATACTCTGGCACCATCACATCTTCCAGAGACACATAGTAGGGCCGGTGCAGCGGCTAATTCAGCTGAGCGACTCAAACGGCGCAAATATGCAACCCTCGGAAGTGGTTACATATTTGAGCCCTTTGGGGTTGAGACATTGGGGGGCCGGGAGCTCACCTCATTTTCAAAAGCCTATCCGAGCGCTTGGTCGACGCGACGCGTGACCAAAATGCTGGCGTTTATTTGGCCCAACGCATAAGCATTGCCATTCAGCGTGGTAATGCCGCCAGCATGCTGGGTACGCTTCCGATTGGTAGTGGGCTTGAACATCTTGATTATCTATAGACCTACAGTGGTCTATAGATAATTCAGGTGTGCTTAGTGTAAGTAGTTAGTTAGGTTTGTAGTGTAGTGTATGTAGTTCTCATTGTATTTTAGTTTTGTTAATAAAGGCTCTGCCCAGACAAAATATCTTAAATTTTTATTGTTGGTAAATGCTGATGTTGTTGAAAATGGTTAAAACATTAATGTCTTCAAGTCGAGAGTGAATCGGTTTTTTTTCTATTATTTTTATTTAATGAAACATTCTTAATTGTTGAAATTCCAGTTCGTGTATTTAATTAATTACCATCACATTTCACTTGATAAATTAGATTAATTTGTACAAACTCTTTACATCAAGTGGGCATCTTCAACAATGGATCCGCAACAAAAACAATATATGTAGTAGATTTACGAACAACGATAACAATAGAACAATATCAAGCAATAAAAGCACCACAATGCTAGACCGTAAAAATATTCGAAATTAGAAAGTATTTCATTTTTAAAGTTTCTATTTTTAACCCCCGACAAAAAAAAGGGGTGTTATAAGTTTGACGTCGATGTCTGTCTGTCTGTCTGTCTGTCGGTCTGTCTGTCTGTCTGTCTGTCTGTCTGTGTGTGTGTCTGTCTGTGGCACCGTAGAGCTCAAACGGATGGGCCGATTTCGATGCGGTTTTTTTTATTTGAAAGTTAATATCCGTGCGGGTGTTCTTAGCTATGTTTGGTTAATATCGATTCAAAATGGCCGCCTCCACAAAATGGCGGACAAAATATTTCTTCACAACCTACCTCAATATGGGTATCAAATGAAAGGGCTTGAATAGCAGAGTACTAAACGCTATAACAAATTTCAAATTCAAGATGGCCGCCACCACAAAATGGCGAATTATATAATATTTTTCACTACTACCTCAATATGGGTATCAAATGAAAGGGCTTGATTAGTAGAATACTTTGCACTATGACAAATTTCAAATCCAAGATGGCCGCTACCACAAAATGGCGAATCACATTTCCTTTTTCACAATTCCCTTAATATGGGTATCAAATGAAAGGGCTTGACTAGTAGAATGTTGTACAGATAACAAATCTAAGGTAGTCGGGGGTTAATCAAAATTTTTAATTTTGTTCTTGTCCTATATAAGTAGAATAAGGTTGTTTTTTGTCTGCTGGAGTCGATTTCCTTTTTAACATGACGCCTTACTTTACCTTACTTAAATTAAATATATATTTTGGCAAATTACATTATGTAGTAAAACTCATTTTCGTTATGGCCTGGCTAGCGTTGTTTTTGATTCCCTATCATAAAATCTTGAAAAATATCTGAGGTTCAATATACATATTAGGTATAATAGTTAGGTAAAATTATTAGGTAAAATATATACATAAACTAGCGTCCAGTTCCGACTTTAATCAGCAAAATGTTGCCATACTTTTTTCTTCTTCTAAGAACTGCTCGTCGCATGGCAATCTTGGGTAATTGTTGCGTTATTCCAATTCTACGGAAAATATTATTCGTAGTGTAGACAAACAGAAACAAATGAGCCGGGACGAAATTAAATGGTTCTATTTAATATATTCCGATATTTTCGTTATAACATCCAATTATGAGGCTCGGGTCATTTGGCCTTTCTTTGGGGTTACTCTCGTGAACTAATTAATGATCTACACGCAGCAGGGGTCAGGGTTGTCACATTTTAACCGTCAATGCGAAATAACAGCAAAGTTAAACAAATACTTTCTAAATTGCTGCTGTTATCAACCAAAGTAAGTTTTTTTTAAATTTTATAAAGATTGAATTTTTCTCGCAATGGGATCGCAATAATAAAAAAAACAATAATTGATCGTCAATACCAAACGATACAAAAAATAAAACTCATTTTTGTTTAGAATAACTTTTCTATTTCTATTCTGGTGAGAGTAGACCCCAAGTCCCAGCAATGGGAAAACTTTGTAGGGTGCTTTTATCTCGTTAAAGTTAGTGTGGACACACCTAATGAAATTATTCATTTCCGTGAATTTAGTGAAAATAAATTAACGTGAAAAACTGCTCATCCGCATGTTATACAAAAGCGAACCCAGATAGTTAAATTAAATGTTAAAATTTAATTGAAATTCGCATTTGTGGCAGCCCTACGTCATTGGTGCTACTCAAAAGCCGCGGGGGTCGATGGGCCGGCGAGCTTCATTGGCCGCCCTCCGCTCCGCGCCGCACCGGCTATATCCGCTGCGCATGCGCCACTACCGGCGCTCATTTTAAAACAGTTTATGTAATTTTGATCTAGAATATAGAAAGAAGGGACGAGCAAACCATGCACCTGATGGTAAACGACACTCATGCCCAGAACAGTACAGTGCCAAGTAGCTATTCGAACAAGTCACCGAGTCACTGTCTAGCACCCCAATGCAAATGCATCACCTGGATATTTATATAAACTGAATTTTTTACAAAGCTGATCACTTTTACCATTCGATGCGGACGAAACCGCGGGTAACTAACTAAATATTATCGAGTATTTAATATTGAAATCTTAAAAAATAGCTGCTACTCAGCACTTGTTTACGCATATAAGTTTATATAAAACGGCTGTTTTTTTTGTTGTTGCAGGATTTGTCATAATGAAAGTATTTAATTCACAATGATGAGAACAACTTAATCTTTTTTTATGAAATAGAGTGACATGTGCCTGATAAAGCGCAACACGTCTACTCAAAACAATATTTTTTTAAATGAAAATTTCTTTTGGCGCACCACAGACGTTCATTTGCTGTAAATTATTGGTGGACAATATATTGGTGGACAATTCACACACAACACCATCTGACCCCAAACTAAGCAAAGCTTGTGTGATGGCAGCCAGATAGCTGATATAATACTTATATAGTTTTAAATACATACTTATTATACACTAGCGGCCCGCCCCGGCTTCGCACGGGTACATACACACACACATACACCCTTTTTTTGTATCGGGTTTAAAAAAAAAAGTAAAATTATAAAGGAAGTTTGAATTTTTTTATGAATTTTTTTTATTAATGTTTTTTTGTATTTTTTTTATTTTAAAATTTTATGCATATATTATATTATTTACAAAACAAAAGCCATTAGTTTTAGTGAGTCAGAGCTTCCCTGTAAACGATATTTGAAGTAGTTTTATTTTGTGGCAGCAAAATAAATTGATTTTCAGGAGCTCCGACACGTGATAGGCCAACATACAGTTGGCCATGAGTGAAACATTCTTTTCGTAGGTCGATCCCTAATAATTCGAAGGTTTGGCCCTGGGACTTGTTAATAGTTAAAGCGAAAGATGATTTCACCGGAAACTGAAGTCGTTTAAAAGGGATTGGCAGATCAGTTGGAATCATCGGTATCCTCGGTATATGAGCTAGTTGACCAGCTGCTGGGCCAGTGATAAATTTTGTTCAGCAAGCCGCTGCGAACGCTCGATACTTGACTCTCTAGCACGCGATTGCGACGCGTATTCTCTCCGACTTGAAAGGCGATTTTCAGTTTCTGATGAAGATTCCTCATTACGCCGTATTTTTTTTTTGCCCTCGCCTGGGAACTATGTTTAGAAAGTTGAGATCTTGATCTTTTTGGCATTTTTGGGCATTATAAAATGAAAAATAGTAGGAAATAAATAATTAAACAGGCTTTTACTAAATTTTGCTTATTGAACTATATGAAGTACTAAGCTGTTTGAATAATTAAAATATAATATTTATTATCAGGTAAGTAGTAGGTACTTACTTATTGAAAAAAAATTGAAAATATGGGCTTAGAAAACTACCTTTTACTAAATTTTTACTGAAATTTTGAACAGGAATACCCATAAAATACTACTATAAGCAGTTTGAATGGTTACATTAAAATATAATATTTATTATCATATACTTATTTACCTACGAAACTAATTCAACATTTTTTCAAGCTAAAATCATACGATCACGCACACGACCGCTGCATAGGGAGCCGATCGCGCGAGTGAGCCGCGCGGCACTTTATTTTATCACATTGACTCCCCCGTACCCCAGTGACGCTTACATGGAGCCTACATCGCATGCTGGCTAGCTGAGCGCGGTGAGCGACAACCACGCGACTTTTTTCTAATACTTGCATTTTTAAACTCGTGATATCTTCCGAATGAAATGTAAAAATATAAAAAAGGTATTAACTATAATATTTAGACATATGCTGTCGCGACACTTTTGTAGATAATGATGAGTTCTGCAAAGTCGTAGTAAATGATTTTGTTCTATCATCAATAGTTTTCGCAGCGCACGCGACGTAAGGAATTTTTCAGGTCTTTTTTTTACACCTTATGTTACATTATTGGAGTTTTAGTAAGGATTCCTATTTTTTTTTTAAATATAATATAGCCTATGTTACTCGGGGATAATGTAGCTTTCCAAAGGTGAAAGAATTTTTGAAATCGGTCCAGTAGTTTCGGAGCCTATTCATTACAAATAAACAAACAAACAAATCTTTCCTCTTTATAATATTAGTATAGATAGAAACACCCATACACAGTGCAAACATTTGAATTCATCACACAAATATTTGCACTGGGTGGGGATCGAACCCACGTCCCTCGGCTTCGCAGGCAGAGCTACTACCAACTAAGCCACTAGGGCAGTCAATTGACTTCAAGCATCACGCTCGGACAGAAATCTTCGGGTAAACTCGGGACCACGGCCATGGGCCATCTCGAAATGCGTCAGCATTTCCCATTGACAAGCTGACGCGTTTCTAGATGAATTTTTAGATTTGTAATATTTATTTCAAAATATAATTGTCGAAAATGAGATGAAGGCGGCCTCCAAGATCCCGCGTCTCAACACCAAAACGGTTCAAATATCTAACCGCTTCCAAAATTTGCATATCTTCGCTGTTTAGAACTTGTTGGTTAAAACTCGACACAAGCAAACTTGCAGGCAAAAACCTAGTAAAATAATATCGAAGCGGTTATAACGTATAGTACTAAACATCTCAATATAAACAGACAATAGTTAATACCCTATGTATGTCGTTATTTCTTATGAACTTAACGGCTATCTTTTAAAGCGAAAAAGCTATAAATGTAAATTTACAAGTATACGCGATAAAATTGATGCTCGCCTGGTAATTGAGATTTCCCTTTAACGCACTCTATCCTATAAAATTAATAAAGCCAATGTAATTAACGTGGCATTTCAACAATGTAGTTTTAGAACACCGTGATGTTTTCATGAAGTTCTTTAGTTGTACGAAGATTAAAAGGTCGGTATCGGTTCTGTTACGAGTATATCTTTAACTGGCTTGTAAATAATTTATAAATAACGTTAAGTTTATGCGATTTTAGACTTTTTTAGCATTTTATGAAACTTTACTTAATAGCAAATCTATCACTTTAACCGATTATTATTATTAATAGAATTTCGGACTTAGTGATCGGCATATCTTTGGACATTATTTTTTTTAAACTATAATAGGTTCGCACTTGACCACCATCTCGCCTGATGTTAAGCGATGATGCGATCTACAATGTAGCGTGCTTACTTAGAAGAAACCGATCCACACTCGATTTGAAGACGCCGAGATTGTAACTATCGGAGAAAACCCACTCAGGCGACGCATTCCACATACTAGACGTTCTTATCACAAACGTGGATCAAATCTCTTCGTTCGTATTTTTGGAACATCAACCATGAAACAATGTCGCTTCTTTTGAGCTACGACAATTATCTATTCTATGGCTACGAGAAGTCCGATAGAAAGATACCTATCAGAGAAGAAAGGCCAAGGTGATACCTATCAGATCATGCTGCAAGATTGATGATTAAGCGGTCTTCCAGCTGTTTCCAGGCTGTAGGTACTGTTGTTGACATTTCGAAACCAATATGCACCTCCAGTTTTTTTTAACATCGTCTGTCTATCTATATTTTTGTTCGTTTTTCTCTTCTTATTTTACCGTAGTTGTCGTACTGTAATATAACCTTTGTCGATTTGATCTATATGTACTTTGTTATATACCTTATCTGTCACTATTTCAATTTCCGTGTTTTCATTAGCGCTTCTCCAACATTTATTGAAGCTCTAGTTTCTACTACTATTTTAGCGTGATCTCAAGTATACTCGTTCTTCTTTCGTTTTAAAAGATTATTGTGAGTCAACACGTCCTATCAATAACAATCTTCCAAAACTGAAAATATTAAAGTCAAAGTCAAACTACTTTATTCATAAAAGTACAATTTACACGTCAATTGATAAAAAATAAAAACAAAAGAAAGAGCATACAAATTGTATACATTTTCAAAGTTTGCCGTACCTACAGGACCGGATTATAGGTAGGTACCTACAGAACTTAATAGTGATAAAATATATTAATGTCATCTCGTTACGGTCGCTATTAAAAGACAAAAAAATTGGGAGGTAGTATGTTTAAAACATTAATATACCTACAGATAGACGCCATCTGCTATATTTTTGTTACATCTAAAAACATCTCAATGCAAGGGATTTGCCACATCACTTACTTACTAGCTTTTTTAAAAGTGAAATTTGTTTGGATATTTGGATGTTTGGCTATTTGGATGTTTGGCTATTTGGATGTTTGGATATTTGGATGTTTGAATATTTGGATATTTGGTTGTTTGGCTATTTGGATGTTTAGATATTTGGATGTTTGTTGGTCAATATAAACGGATCGGGTTGAAATTTAATATACAGTTAGATTATCTACATATATCAAGAAGAACACATAGTAGTAGGTGGTAGCACTGTTTGTATCTGCTGGTTGAAACTGTAATACGCTGATTGTTATCTTAATTTACTATTCACCATGTCCGCAGTTTTGTTGGTAACTGTTTATTAATTTTAATATTAATTTTAGTCCCATATTTATAGAATACTTATTATTTTATTTACTTATATAAATATGTAGTAGTATTATAAAGTAATGTCCCTTTCCCCGCCTGCGAGTATATGTAGGTTATTTTCCTTTATGCTGGTTGCCTGGAAGAGATTGCTCTCGACAATAAGGCCGCCACTTGTGGCACTAGTTAATAAGTGTTTATTTGTAATATTTTAATTTGTTTGTATCGCAATAAAGAGTTTCTCTATCTATCTGCCATAGGCTACTTTTCATCTCGAAAAAAAAACAACGGGAACGGGAGCAGCGCGCAGAAAACCGCGGGGTGCTTCTAGTAGCAGAATATAATAAATATTTCAAAAAATATATATAATAATAGATGTAATAATAGAAGTTAAATAGTTAATATATATAATAATAGAATAGGAGCTGTACCGGTGAAGTAGAGTGCCAAATTAGTATTAATAATAAAATGTAAAGTAATACACTTTTCACTTCAATCGGCAGTCCCTATTACTGCCAATTTCTTTAATCGATAGGTTACACTTGACCGCCATCTTGCCTCGATGTGGTCCACGCCAACCTTGAAATCGATTTTGTTCCATTCAAGCCCGTAATCAAACGTAAACATGTTCGCAATAAGATAAATCGCTTAAATTCTCAAAAGGATCAAGTTTGTTCAGTGCTTACAATAAGAAAGTTATTACTTCGAGTGAGATGGCAAAAAAGCTGTTAGCGCGCGAGTCATTATCCTGATATTACATCGATGAAGTCGTCATTGGTATACTGGAGTACTATTACTGGATCATATTATTATAGCCACATTTCTATTTCCATATCGTTTGTCATTTAAATGTATATAGAGGTAGGTATTAACATAAAAGATACAAACTCCAAGAATATTTTAATGAAACATAACAGCGTTATTGTAATGCTTACCTATTGTAAAAATATTTTGAATGTTAGGTTACCTATTTACTATTATAAAATTGTCTTTTTCTTAATTTAAGCATTTCAGTCTGAAGTTATGTAACGAGCTCAACCTCACAATAAGTGCTGATCGTTTTCCTTTCATCTACGTTTGTTTTTGTTTTTATTATAAGTTAATTCTGCAATTATTTACTTACTCAAAATTAGTTTCGTCGTTTTTTTATAGTGTAGGATAAGTTAACAATTTAATATGTTTTAAAAAGTACTAATTAGTTCCAAATTTTGATATAATGTGATATTATTTGTGTAAATCGTTGTGATATTTTTGTAACCTCATGCCAATGAGGCCTTATTTTTGCATGCCCGCAAAGGGTAGAACTGTTGTTTCTATAAATATGTCTTATTTATAACATCACCTTTGTACACAGTTTTGCAATAAATGATTCTGATTCTGATTCTTTATAATCTATGAAGACCTATGTGTTTAATTTACTAACAGCAATCCGGCGAACCTCGTATCGCCACGTAATATTTTTACCTTTAAAAAATGAAACACCCGTTTAACATTGCTTTATTTAATTTTATTTTCACGAAACTTATTTTTTTTTACCAACTTGAAGAAGAGTTTCTCAATTCAGTTGTATATTTTTTTTACCGACTTCCAAAAAAGAGGAGCCTATCAATTCGACCACAATATTTTTTTATGTATGTTGCCTGATTTAACGAGAATGGAGGAACCGATTTTAATATTTCTTTTTATGTTCATTTGAACATTATTTCCGAATGGTCCTATATAAATTTTATCGAAATTGGCCGGGTGGTTTTTGAAATATGAACAAAAAACTGAAATTTGCCTACAATTTTGTCTGGATGACATACATATATTATGTAGTTGTAGTTTTCACAAAAGTTATGAAATTCGATCTTATCACACGAAATTGTGGGGCAAAGGCCAAAATAAACTCTTTTTATACAAAAAAATTATAAATACCTTCTGTATGGCAGTCGGTTAGAAAGAGCAACTTAGGTTATTTTTTATTTCTGAACTATTTAATGTTCTCCGAAAAAATAAAAACCGGATTCAATTTTATTAAACTTAAACTCAGTTATTTTTAAATTGAACGTCGCATCGACAAAATTTCCAGATTTTTGTGAAATCAACTATATAATCATGAATTTTATATATTTTTGTTGATATTTCAGAAACCTTTTTTTCAGAATTAATTTTTCGCTTTTGGAGTGCCTATTTGTGGTTTTGGTGTCGGTTTGATTTTTTGTACGAAAATAGTTTATTAACATCAACTATTCGCCGGCTAAAATCCAGTTAATGTATCACGAGATCGAATGTACATATGTCTGTTTGTTATTACTGTTGACTTAGTAGAGGCGTTCTGAGTAAAATATAATATTATCTGAAACAAACTTAGGAACACAGTCCGATTCAAATTAAATGTTGTAGAGTGTTATAGCGAGAATAGTTATTTTGATGAGTTTCCCATGCTCCTTAGCTTTTATTGAGAACAGAATAGATATTACAGCCATATCCATACAATATAATGTACCTAATTTACATGAAATCGTGACATCAAGGTTCACGACAAACGGACCGATACGATGAAACTCGTAACTATCAAAAAAATTCAATTAACAAATATTTTCTCAACGTTTGATGTTTTAAAATTAAAAAAAGAAAGGCAATCATTTGGTACTAAATAATTCTCAAATAAAAAATGTTAGGAGCAAGCGTGTGGACGTAGTAACTGTGAATTATACTGTGAAAGCTTGATTACCCCTCGTTCATATTGAGGCATGCAGTCACGTACATAACTTTAATATTGTTAAATATGGCAAAACAACAAATGTACATTAAAAAAAAGTATTATTGTGTAATTGTAAAAAAAAACTAAGTACATTTGCTGTTTATTTTCATTGTTCAATTATCTAAACATTCAAAATATCAAAGTACTCTCCCTCATATTGCACGATTTAACGATTTATTGGAACGAAGTTCCTTACTGGCTTACTGACAGGCTTTGAGGAGATACGGATTTTGCAACTAAAAAAAAAAAAAATGAGACTTAACCCGTAACAAAAATATGTAACGAAAGTGACGCGTACCAACTGCCCGTGATCGTGTGTCCATGTTTGTTTTTCCAATGATCGTTTGTAACGTAAATAATAAAATTAATCATTTTTTTGCAAACTGTGTTGCTTCTATGTTATTTTTTTAAACTTTTTATAGGCTTACACTTGACCGCCATCTCGCCTGATGTTAAACGATGATGCGGTCTACGATGGAGCGTGTTTACCTAGAAGATTACCGATTCACTCTCGATTTGAAGACACAAAGGTTGTCACTATCGGGAAAACCTCTCTCAGGCAACGTATTCTACAGCCTTGACGTTCTTATCATAAAAAAGAGTCAAATCTCTTCGTTCGTGTCTTTGGAACATCAACCATGAAACGATGTCGCTTTTACGAGCTACGAGCATTCTGATATAGGTACCTACTATCCGTAGGAATTTCGTTCCTACCTGGCGTCCCACGACACTAAGTATTTACTTTTATTATTCATTTTAAAAATCGCAACATAAATAAGAAAAATAATATTTTGATGGATCTTCTTTCATACAAACTCCAAACTAGTTCTAGATATTATTGTCAAATAAATATACGAGGATCTATTAACTACACTTTCCATTCATATATCTTGCGAATAATTTAAATCTCTTGCGATATCCAGACTCTAGATACGGAAAATATGATGAGATTGCTTCGATATCTATTTTATCATCATTACGATCATCAGGCATCTCTGAGAATAGAAAAAAAATCGGCAAGTACGCGAAATTTTTAATCAAATTTTGGGCTACTAAAACTTTGGGTAACCTACTAGTTAAGCCCTTTAATTACATACTAATATTGACGGTGTTGTGAAAGAATATGCGACGTATATCGATTTTTTAAGACATTTTCATGTCAATATTCTACAAGTAAAAATGAAATTATATAAAGTTATAGTAATTAAAATGTTCTGTGCATATGGTAATGTGAACGAGGTCCGTCGAAGCCCCGACGGGCCCAAAGCGGTCCGATGTCACGCCGATAAACGCCGCACAGCCGAAAATTGAAAAGGTTGCTTCATTAAAAATGCAATATTTTATAATTTTTAAGAAGGCAGGTGAACCCTATGCTGAGACTGTAGGGCTACCATCGTACAAATAAATTTGTTAGGACGCCTGTTTCATAATATAATACGATTATTTTCAATATTTGTATTTTCAAACTGAAAATCAGGAAAGGATAAGGGATAGGCGGACCTTTGCCTTGCAGTGGGCTAAATAAACCTGCCAATGACGATGATGCATATGGCCTCTTCCTGTTATTTTAATTTCAACAGTGCTAGCGTCCGACTTCAAGTAGGTATCATGTTTTTAAATACCCTATTTTACCTGGGCACTTCTACAATAGCAAATTTTCCCGTATTAGTCCAATATACATAGATAGATAGATAGATAGATAAACTCTTTATTGCACTAAATTAAATACAAAGCATCAAATGAAAACATTACCTAAAAAAAAAATTAGAAACAATTGGCGGCCTTATCGCTAAAAGCGATCTCTTCCAGGCAACCGTGGTATGGAAAAGGATTAAAAATAACAAAGGAAGGCGGGAGTTCACAAACAAAGAGTACATATTATATACCTATTAAAACAAGCAATTAATAATATTATTCGTTGACCAACATAATAATAAACATACATTCTAATAATTATACTTTCAAATACATAAATAACATTATATTATAAACTAATACATACAAAATTACAAAACCAATGAATAAAAAAGTTTTAAGAATATTTTTACTGAAAAGTAATAGTGTAACATTCACAACACAAACAATTCAGCTGCTTGTTTTGATCAAATAAAGGCTTTTCACATGTTCTTTGAATACAGCAAGCGAAGGAGCTTCCCTGATTTCCACAGGCAAGGAGTTCCACATTTGCACTGCTTGAAATGCAAACGATTTGCCAAAGAATTTTTCACAGCGCACAGAGGGTGCCTGAAGCACTAAGTTATAAGTAGGCCTAAGAGTACGTGTCTGGGAGCTGCTCCAAAAGGAGAAACAATCTTTTAGGTAGCGGGGGGGCAGCAGGGTTAAAAAGCACACTGTAGAGCAGCGAAAGCACATGAGCATTCCGTCGAAGGCGAATATACATAACACCTACATACTCGTAAATTAACATTGTAATGATTTGAACTGTGATTAAATAGAACAATTCATTCAATGAAACAAAAATATATCCCATACAATATGACCTTATTTAAATTATGAAAGTGGATTTTATAACCGATGCGCTCGCATACCTAAGTACAGTCAAAATACAACATGATTAACTTAGCTGACACGCTGACAGATATCTCTTCAGAGGAAATTTTACGATGCCCGCGCTCTGCGATACCCAAATTCAACACATTAAAGTTAGAAACGCGTTTTTTAAGGAACCTATGATAATAAATAATTGACTTTACTGCCTGGGCAACTTTGGATCATTGTAGAAGGAACGCTAGTTGCGCATTAGTTATACCTACTTCTAAATATTAAATGAATAGAACTTGCATGCGTACATACATACCTACACACTTATTTCGAGGTGGGGTTAGAAGAAGAAAAATAATCTGTCGGTATTAATGAAGGCAGTGACACCCTACTTCGAGTATCGATCCCACAGCCCCGCTGCGCGATTCTAATGAAATAAACTGAAAATCAACACGCGCGCGCGCCTTGTACCGCCGATCGTTCAATATACCGAAACACGATTTAATTAACAAACGGAATTTATAATTTACACAATAAGATACACACATTAATAAATAAGTGAGCGGTTTGTGGGCACGACACGAAAGTACACACACACATTTCATAAGAAAGGTCAAAAATTTAAATACTTCGTTTTTCGTTAAGTAACATTTATTGCATTTCGACTGTTTCATTGTTAGACTTTTACAGTGAGACAATTCGGGCTGGTATTTAATGTAACCGTTACGTTGTTTGATAAACATTTAATCAAGGCTTGTGTAATGTAAAAACATTTAAATTTTGGAGTAAATAATCGAATTGATATGGAATTTTAATCTCTGTGACGTCAAATCGAAATCAAAATAAATTGAGCTTGTTTCGGGTTTCGTAATAAGGTGGTAAGTTTTAACAATATGTTATAGAATAGTAAATTAAATTATGAAAGTAAAGTCAGTCCCGCAATGTCGTATTAATCGACATCCTCATTGGCAGACACGTCAAGAAAACTGCACTAATATTGCATATAGGTATCTAGATAATAATATTAAGCAGAAGTAATCTCAAAAATAAAGCTCTTTATGCATATAAGCATTGTAACATAAAATCTAAACTGAAAAACATAAAACTTTGTTTATTAAGACTATATTTTCAGTTAGCTCTCACATGCTCTATCTACATAAGGTATATCTTACTAGCTATTCTGCATGTAAGCATTAGGTAATATGTTAACGGTATATATGTTCCGTTTACTTTCTACATAAATTATTGGGCAAAAGGATACATAGTTTCTGGATGAAGAGCGCAGTGCAGTGATAGGAAGGAACTGGGACTTGTCAAGTAGTCCAAATAAATAGCACTGTAGTTGTTCACCTTGAATAAACTGATTCTTACGCGATTTTAAGACAAGTTATAATCTTGGTATAACTATTGAGAAAAATCCAGTCAGGCAAAGCATTCCACAGCCTAGACGTTATTATCACAAAAGTAGAATCAAACTCTTCGTTCGTGTATTTGGAACATCAACTCTGTAGAACGTCTTCTTAAACAGGAACGTCTTCATTACATCTGTATTCTGTACGTCTACCATCTAATCATCTATTCTATGGCCTAACAATTATAGCATTGTCTTTGATATTGCTCTTCCCACTTACTCATTAGATGATTATTTATAATCAATTCCTATGGCCTTTCAGCTGAATTCAATTTCATTTCTAGAAACTATAGGAAATAGCAAAACCATATCAGTTTTAATTAGGCAGTTGAAGGCTATGGCATTCCAACATCAAAGTTATGCAAATGCTTCGCCATATGCCATTTCTCCAATATTTCTTAAATATCTAAGACAGGATCCTCATTTATAATCTTCTCAAACAAAGCCTGGCAATTGGTATCAATTACAGAATAGATTAGATTATTTTTTCCAAGCCTCGGTTATTGAATCCCATGCATCACTCAACGGGCGGCGGAGCTACCAACATTGCCTATTGAGCTCACTTGATTAAATTAAACCATATTTATCATTCAAATGAGGTTCTGAACTTTGGGATGCATAGTTAATGCGTGTTGATCTATCTGTAGATTGTTTTATGTTGATGTTTTGGTAGTAACTCTTTTCAGAGTCCGCCTGGCGAAGTATCGTATATTTGCTAGTCAGTTTACTGCCAAACAGTGACATACATTGAATGCTGTGTTCCGGTTTTAAGGACAATGTTTGTATTATACAAAAATACAGCATAAAAGATTGATCGTTATTACCTATACATTCGGGTGACGAGTATAATACATTACTGGGCAGTGATTTGTATTCTTTATGTTACAACTCTGCGTGGCACTGTGAAGGTACAGTTATTTAAGTATTACTCACCATCCGGGACATATATTGCCCATCCCGTCATTCCGTGTAATAAAAAAGATAGTAAATAATGGACATCTCATAAAAAAAAAATTGCACTCATAGGGAATGCCGTTCGGTAGAAGTGAAAACTAATAAGTCAGAATTTGATAGCTCACTTTAGAAACTACGGGGGTGAAACCGGAGGGTGTAACGATGACCATGGCCATCTAGATCATCCGAGTTTACCCGAAGATTTCTTTCCTTTCCGAACGTGACGCTTCAGTTCAATTAACAGCCCACGGAAAATCCACAGAAAAATGTATGTGGTGCGCCAAACGAAGTTTTCTCTTAAAATAGTGCAGTAAATAAATAAATATTGGCGGACATTTCACACACAACACCATCTGACCCCAAACTAAGCAAAGCTTGTACTATGGCGGCCAGATAGCTGATATAATACATATATAGTTTTTAAATACATACTTATTATAAATAGATACACCCAGACACAGTGCAAACATTTGAATAAACCCCATGATTTCATGAATGTCATGTAGAAGTAGAAGCAAGCTGTGGTGGCTTAGTCCTATTTCAAAAACGTGCAGTCGTAGGTTCGAATCCTGCCTCTGAACCTGAATCAGAGTACTTCTCCAAGATGTTTATGTATGTTTCGATATCTTCTTGCTATCTCTTCCTGGCAACCGTGATTGCACAGATTGGCACAGATTAGTTACGAAAGACAATAGTTACGATATACTGACGAGTATTTTACGAAGATCAATGCCAACGGCAAAAAAGGGGTGCACGATCGCCGCATGACGTATAACCTCTGCCAAAGAGATGTACCGGCTACTCATAGAAAAAAACGATTAATCGCTTATTCGCAGGTGCAAATAATCGACTTTTTTTTCTTGGAGTGTGTGTACGCAGATGGTTCGGCCTCCTTTTTTGCTAGCTCTTGATTATGTTATTCGAAATTAATCAATGCTGAACTGTCCTGATTATCATTTAGAGTGGATAATAAAATTAATTTGGAGTGGAAAATTAATTTGAGGATTGGCTGGCTCCTTTGGAAAGAGTCATTGCATCTCGTAGTATATTTATTGTATGCTTTCTTTATAAATAAATAAATAATGTATTAGTTGTAACTCGCCGCTATACAACCTTAGCGAGATATGAGGATCAAAAGTATATGTGCTTAACCAGGTAGTACTAGAGTACTTCCTACGTATTTAATTCCATTCAAATACGTTCAGCTGCAACAGTAGGAATAAACTAATAAATAACACACTTATTTACATATATAACTATACGAGGTTTCAGTTTTATAATATTAGTGTGACAGTAGGTAGGAACTAGCAAGACACGCGCCTGATGGTCAAAACATAACATTGCCACTGCAACGTAGCCATTTGAATACGAAGAGTTCAAGTTACTGCATAGCACTTCACTGAGATCATCACAGTTACAATATTTTCTAGCTAACTTCAGGGTGTCTGTTTTTCGTAACAGTGTGTGCGCGCATCGTAACAATTGCCTCTCATAGATTTTCCCTAGCGCACTAAAAGAAGTATAACCTCAAAAAAAATAGAATTGCAAGTTATCCATCCAATACTCCAAACTTTGCATAAGCAGCCTGTTTTAGAGTCCCAATGCTGGAAATACTGATGCTTTTCTAGGTGGCCAATGGCCATGGTCTACAGTTTACCCTAAGATGTCTATCATTCCCGAGCGTGACGCTAGAATTCAATTCATAACCCACGAAAAATCTGTCTGTGGTGCGCCAAATGAAGTTTACCCTTTAAAATCTCTAATTATCATCTCTTCGCAATACATTGCAAGTATTAGCGAACATTTACAGTATTTATTGGAATGTATATAAGTGTGCTTTCGTAACTACACACAGTAAAAGTCCTATTCATCACACCATCTCAAAAATACTCGTATATTATATTCTGTTTTTTTTTTGTTGACGGCTAGTTATTGTATTAGCTCAGTTATCTACACCCAGGGGCACCATCCATTCAATTTAACATTGTAATGAGACGACTCAGAGGCAGACCAAATTACAAATATGAACATGAAATATTACAACCACATGATATATTATAACAAATTATCTTTTTTACCATCCAACACCGCCTCAAATCTGTAAATGTAAATATGGCGTCTGGCATTTTGATTTAATAATCCCGATCGTATCTGAATAGAAGAAATCGAATTGATTTTGTTTAATTTGAATATGGGCTCGTTTATTGACGAACTTTATCTTAATTTATGATGCGGCAACTACCAAAAAAGTTACGCTGGTGATGGCGCCAGTTGTTTTTGAGTTTTAATTGCGCAAAATTGGTCACGTTTTAACTTAATACGACGTAAGCATTTTACAAGTCAATAAAAAGTAATTCAATTGATCCAATTAGGTTCTGCTCAATCCAATTTGAAATAGGAAGGTCAAAATCGAATATCGAGAGATCGATTTTAGGTTCTCGAATACCACTAGATTCCCGCGCATTTTCCGAGACCTCCAATTTCGAAATGCGTCACATTCTCTCATGTTTTTTCGTCAAATGCGATAAGTGGCCATCATTCGGCCATATTTAGAAACGTGAGCAGAATCTTAGCATTACCTACAGGTATTGCAGCCGCTTAGCGACGTCGAAGAAACGCCGATTTGTTATAGATTTCTACGTGCCCGGAGCTAATACCTGTGTAATGAGTTTACTGGAAAATTATACTGTACAATTAGTGCTTTCGAGTATTAACCGACATTAATTTACTGAGGTGCGCTTGGGGCGTCTGTCAATCTCGACAAGCGGAACTTGACCTTCCAACACCACGATCTCCTTTCTAAACTTTATAGTGTAGTATTTTTGAGGGGTTTTTGTAGACTGGTCGTGCACTCTGTGCCCTATTCATTTGCGTTGTTAAAATGATTGACACATTCAATTAGCAGGGTGACCGACGGACCTCCCAGCTCGGTTCTAAGCTATTAACTGTTCCAATTTAGATTGACCCTTGCTTTGGTGGCTTCAGAAGTACGTGAAAGGTCGTGTTGGAGTGGTTACTCTGAAAGGGGTAGGGTAATCGCATTGTCTTGCGGTTTAGCTGTTGTTTTCTGCAATTAGCGTGGCATCGCGTAGCGTGTCTTTGGTTTAATGGGCCTTTCAGCGTTACTCATCGCTGATGAACGAGCCATTTGTTTTGACACTTTACTGACGTACAGACAGATAGTTAGCGAGACTAGATATTCGTAACATAACTAAGTACGAAGTCTAAACTGTTTCGATGATACCTATTAATCATAACCACGAAATCTACTTCAGATAGAAAGTTCTTTTCGAATAGGTTACCACTTACCACGTCTATTTAAATGGATTTGAGAAAATAATTCCATAAATATAAAAATAGATCCACTATACACCAAAATTTTGTTACAGACTACATATTAAAACGGTGCAATATTTAACAAAAAAAAACAAATGGTGCAATTCTTAATATCATTATGTGAAAAGTTTCAGAAAGTTTTATATAAGAAACTAGCAGTGTCCCGCAGCGTTACCCGCGTAGTTCCCGTTCCCATTATTTTATGGCATAAAAAAAATATGTGTTCTTCCAGATTATAATCCACGTGTATTACAAATTTCAGCCCGATCCGTTCATACATTACGACGTGATTGGACAACAAACATCCATACATCGACATTTATAATATTAGTAGGATCATGTTTTAGCATCAGCAGCCCAGTAAATATTCCCGTTGCTGGAACGCTGGGTCAAGACCCAGTTTCAAGCCTCGAAAGTTTCTTGGAACATGTTCGTTCCCTCACGATTATTTTCTTCACCGTTAAAGGCAGCGGTGATAACAACCTTGTACATTTGCACTGAGAAAAGTGTTCAGATGTCAAGGCGAGATTCGAACTTAAAACCTTACGATTGTGGACCACACGTTCGAGCCACTAGGCCACAACGGCTCAGTAATATTCAAATGAACATTTACAGTAAACGTTACAATTATATTCATTATGGAAGTGGACCCCACATTCATCCATTCATACTCCTAATTCAATATTACACGGCTTTTTCGGCTTCGCACACGCTCTTTACTTGTCTTAATTCCGATATAGGTTAAAATAAAACTAAAGCTATAGTTATCTTACCGTGGTCTGGAGCAGTGTTTCCACTTTTAGGGATTTCTTCCATGTTTAGGGAAACTAACTGATATTATGCAAGACTAACGATTATTTTAATAGGGCAGGAACTTAGGGATAAATGAAAACTTATGGTACCACCGGCCTGTGTTGCCAACCTCACTGTTTTAACAACAGGTTTGGTGTTTTCACATCGATACCCTTTTTTTGTTTCGTTCCTAATTTTACTTAGATTAATGGCCGTTTAGCGCCACTTTAACAGTTGGCGATGAACGCTATCCAAATATTTTTGATTAAGTACCACTTAAATTTATAGTTATAATAATAAAATATGAACAATATTTTATACAGTATAGCTCTTGTTGGAATTCGAAGGGATTCCCCGAACTGTCACATGAAATCTTATACCTTTAAACGAGCAATTGTTGTATATATCTGAATAGAATATAGTATAGAATCTGAATCTCGGAAACGGCTCGAACGATTTTTATGAAATTAGGGAAAATTATGGAAATTATTATATATTATCCAAGTTTCAGGTATACATCGATCTAACTAGGTTTCATAAAAATAAATAAATAATAAATATCGGTGGACAATTCACACACAACACTATCTGACCCCAAACTAAGCAAAGCTTGTATGATGGCACCTAGATAGCTGATATAATACTTATATAGTTTTAGATACATACTTATTAAACATAGAAACACCCAAACACAGTGCAAACATTTGAATTCATCACACAAATATTTGCACTGGGTGGGGATCGAACCCACGACCCTCGGCTTCGCAGGCAGAGCTACTACCAACTAAGCCACTAGGGCAGTCAAAAAACGAATTTATTGCGCGTTTATAAGACAGTGAAAGACTGTTACATTTAACATTAGAATGCGACGGTACATTTCCCAACTTGGTGCGACAGTATAATAGCTCAGGCGGGAAGTTGGGCGGTCGTGAATTAATAGATCCGAGTTTTAAGTTATTTTTTTGAGAAAATCTATTACTGGGAGCCCTTTATCTAAGTATACCTACTCAATTTATCAACCGAGTAACGCTCGGTCACCCAGGAACTTTATTATAAAATATGAGCTTCTGAAAATCTGTATTCTAGGCCTTAATTAAAAATATGGTCCCTAAAGATAGTATTTTTAAGATTAATTGGAATTTTAGAGACAAATCTAGAAAATGCTAGGGACAAATTAAAATTCTATGTGGAAACACTGGTCTGGAGGCACCTTAATATAAGGGGTCATTCAGACGTTAAGCGTGTAATGTACGGCCGCGGTAATTCGATGTTAGCACGTCGTAATTCATCACGATCTGAACTTACGGACACTCCCTGAACTTACCGGAGCTCTGCAGCTCTACTACGAAGTCCGATACACGATATATCGGCCGAAGTTATAGACGTTTTATACCACGAAACACAATCGTTCGGTTGATGACACAAAAACTGTCAAATCAGCGTCGGTCGGAATGAACGAAACGCCGGATCAGATCAACCGACCGATTGTGTTTCTTGGTATGAAACGTCCATAACTTCGGCCGATATATCGTTTATCGGATTTCGTAGTAGACCTGCTGACTACACCTGCGAGTTGCTTTGTGCCATTAGTATTCAATGCACAGTGCACACACAACACAAAAAACTTAGATTTCAACATGGGTTGAAACTTGCTGCATATTCCCTGCACAAAAAGTATTAAGTAGTAAACAAGAACAAAATTAAAAATTTTGATTAACCCCCGACTACCTTAGATTTGTTATCTGTACAACATTCTACTAGTCAAGCCCTTTCATTTGATACCCATATTAAGGGAATTGTGAAAAAGGAAATGTAATTCGCCATATTGTGGTAGCGGCCATCTTGGATTTGAAATTTGTCATAGTGCAAAGTATTCTACTAATCAAGCCCTTTCATTTGATACCCATATTGAGGTAGTAGTGAAAAATATTATATAATTCGCCATTTTGTGGTAGCGGCCATCTTGAATTTGAAATTTGTTATAGCGTTTAGTACTCTGCTAGTCAAGCCCTTTCATTTGATACCCATATTGAGGTAGGTTGTGAAGAAATATTTTGTCCGCCATTTTGTGGAGGCGGCCATTTTGAATCGATATTAACCAAACATAGCTAAGAACACCCGCACGGATATTAACTTTCAAATAAAAAAAAACGCATCGAAATCGGCCCATCCGTTTGAGCTCTACGGTGCCACAGACAGACACACACAGAGACAGACAGACAGACAGACAGACAGACCGACAGACAGACAGACAGACAGACAGACATCGACGTCAAACTTATAACACCCCTTTTTTTTGTCGGGGGTTAAAAATCGTTGTAAAGACCTACGACGACGATATCTGTAGAGAATAAAAGAAAATTATTCACGAAATGGAGTGTTGTTATTTTCAAATTTAGTCACAAGAGTGTAAGGAAATTTAACTTTACAATGTTTTAGGCTATATCATAATTTAGTTTTTATCTACTTGTAACATTTATAAGTAATTATTTTCGACATAATATATTTTTTGTTTTGTAATTTTATTTTTATTATTATGTACAATTAATTAGTAAATTCTTCTTAGTTTGATTTTATAAGTGGTTTAATTTTTAAACGTATGCCTAAATACAATTAATTTCAGAATCACCCGTCTATAGATTTAGTATGTAAACTCCGAACCGACCTTCTCCTTTTACTTTTTAACCGACTTCCAAAAAGGAGGAGGTTATCAATTCGACACGTATGTTTTTTTTATTTTCCCAACAGATAGTGTACTTGTTATCTTATTTGATTCGGTTTCGTTTAGGTGAGTTCCATCGTAGACCACTGCGTAACATCAGGCGAGAAAGTTTAAGTCTGTAGTATTTGAGAAAAATCAAAATTATGTGTGAATAAATTTGAGCTGTTACACATATTTGTAATATTACAATTTAATATTTTTATTGGTGATTCATAAAGATTGTACTATAGAGGCTCTGAACCGTATCAAGGGAATTGGGGAGATATTTTCCCAGTGGCGAAACAAGTGAGGTTATTTGAAAAAAAAAAGATTTACCATTTAATTCGTTTATATACGAGTAATTTACATAATTTAAAAATATTATATACCACTTGCTTGAATACTGAAGGCAACGACATAAACCAAATGGCGATCCAAGAATCTTAGAGATATGATGTGGCACTTGGTTAGTTTGACGAACAGCCTTGAGTCAAGGCCCTTGACTCACTCCTTGTGAAAGAAAGCCCCGAGGCTCAGTAGAGGGACCTTAAAAGCCAGTTGTTTGTGCTACACTTGGCATTCAGAAATAAATTCCGTAGGTTGTACTAGCATCATTTTTCCCTTACAACTCGACAGTGTAATGCGATGGAGTAGGATAATTGGTGAGTTCGCACGTCGTCCATCAGCCTCAGGCGATTATACCTGGATTACTCTGACGATTAAATACGGCTTTTTTATATATGACTAACATCGACACAAGCCACTAGATGTGCCCACTCAAACTTCAGGCGCACGGAAAGAGTGAGTCAATTTACCTAACGATGACATAAATCGTTAGGTAAATTGACTCACTCTTTCCGTTCGGTTGCAGAAAGTCAACGCCGGACGTTTTTACCTATCACTATTCGTTGTCAACAACCAAAATATATGTAGATAAGTAGACAACAACAGCATATGTCGCCGCTAGCGTTTCTAGGGATCAAGTAGTGTGCAGGACGGCGCTATGGAATGAAGATATAGTTATAAGATATGAGTTTTAACTTTGTTAATTAAGTTTTGTTTGTCCGTATTTTAGAGTAAAATTAAATCAAAAGTGGGCCGGGGCTCTCATTCAGGTAAGGCAGCGCAGTACCTCTATGTGTGCGAGAGGGACGCACAGAGCGGGATGCCAATAGTTTATTCTCGCGCTGCCATTGGCCCGCCAATCAGAGCCCTGGTTCATCTTTCGCGGATTTAGTATAAATATAGAACGAAACGAAAATTGTTATGTCTTTTTACACAGTTCGCTCCGATCCTCCGCCGCGGTCGCACCTGCCGACCGCTCTCCGATTCACAGCGCCCTTACGCTGTGCGTCACCCCGTTCGTAGTCGAGCTTAGCCTCCGTACCGTATCGCGTGCCCGCCTAGTGCGCTCAGAGCCCCGTCAAGTCGTGCGTCATCACCACCCGACGCCGCCGCCCCGATCCATTCAGTGCGTGCCAGACAATAGACTCTTAGTGCCAAAGGACTTGCAGTGTTGTGTATGGACTCAGTGTGGACTCTATCAGGACTGTACCAGTGAAGTGTGGTTGGACTCTCGTGATATCGTGGATAGTGTTGTGACAGTGCTTTCCCGTGTTGCTGAGCTGCCGCCTTTTCCCGGTACGTACTCTTTCCTTTCACTGCCTGTTGCCGGTCATCTTGCCATTGTTGTTATATTCACTGAACGACCAAACGAACACCTCCGTATAAATTCTTCCGTATTAAATCTCTCGTGTCCGCGCATTCCTTGTTAGATTCCGTATTAGATATTTACTGTGCCCGCGTATATACTTCCTTATTAGCCTACCTTCTTGTGTCCACAAACATCTTATCCATGCCACGTTTAGTTAGGGTGTCTCAAAACCTTACCCCGCCCTAGGCCGCCTCACGGCCATTCTCTCCGCCCTGTCCTCTCCCTGCTTCCAGCATGGAGGTTGACAGGGCCTTCACCGAGGTTCTCTTGAAGCTGAAGGCCAATCCAAACGGCCTCAGCCTTTTAGCTAAGTTCGCTGCCTCTCTCGATGCGTCTCCTCCGAACCATCTGGGCAGCCTTCAGAAATTACCGATTTCGCTCCCCGCCCCACCTCCTTCTCCCATGAAGAAGAAGAAGCCCGCCAAGGCGTCCCGCCCAGCTGGCCCCTCTTCCTCCTCCTCTTCCGCCCAAGAGAGCGGTCCCTCAAGGGACCCTCGTTCCCGTGGTCGCTCGGGCTCTCGCTCGAGATCACCCCTCATCCGTACTCCGATCCAATCGGACGACGAAGACCTCCCGCCCGGTGTCGACAACGAGGGCTTCACCCTCGTCGGCAAAGGCCGCAAGAAGCGCGCCTCTCACCCTCTCCACTTCCCGGTACGCCTCTCAAGGTGCAAAGATCCGACGATGCTGAGGCCTCACCCTCTCAGACCGACGGCCCCTCTGGCCCCGCTACCTCCTCCCCGTCCAAGCCCCGTGCCCCCCCTGAATACGTCCTTCGCGACGTAAGCAAGTGGGATCACGTCCGCCAACTCATGTCAGCGAAAAATTTCGCTTTCAAATCCAAGAAACACCGTCTTGGAATCCAGGTTAACCTGGAAACCTCAGACGCGTACCGCGTCATCACCCGCCAGCTTTCCGACCAGAACATCTGGTATCATAGACACGGACTAGAGGACGAGAAGGTCCTCAGAGTTGTCATCAGAGGCGTCCCAAAGGAGTTCGCTCCTGGCAGGATCTCCACTGACCTCGAGGGCCAGAGCATCCCTGTCCGCTCCGTTTCCCGCATTCACTGCGGCCGCACCAAGGTCCCTCTGGACCTTATCACAGTCGTTGTAGACAAAACCCCTCAGGGCAAACAGGTCTACAACATCAAGACCATTATGGGTCTCTCCGGCCTCAAGGTCGAAGCACCCCATAAGAAGGGCTATCCCGGGCAGTGTCACCGCTGCCAAGAATATGGCCATGCCCAACGATTCTGCACCGTCCCTCCCCGTTGCGTCAAGTGTGCTGGTAACCACAGCACCACTGATTGCAAACGCAAACGCGACGACCCCGTCCCGCCGTCTTGTGTCCTTTGCGGGGCTCAAGGGCACACCGCTAACTATCGCGGTTGCCCAAAGGCCCCCAAGGCCAAGCCTGGGCTTCCCAAGCCCACCTCCACTCGCCGTCCCGCCCAGGCAAAGGAACACTTTGTTCCTGCGCCGACCCCACAGTCCAGCGCATGGAGGGCTCTCGCCCTGCCAACACTGCCCCTGTCGCCACCTCTGCCCGGGCCTCAGCTCCCGCAGCAAAGGCTAACCCGGCCGTACAAACGGCCCGGCCCTCTCCCAGGCCTCAGGCTCCCGCCTCTGCGCCTACGTCCGCCGTGGGGGACCTTCAGTCCCTCATGGACTTCGTCGGGATGGTGGACTTAGCTGAAGTCCAAACCGCCATGGCCAAAATTCGAGCCGGTAAGATGCTCGAAGCATGGACCGACCACCACGTTTTCTTCGCCACTATTCGAAGCTTCTCCTCTGCCTCTTCCCCCCACCATGGATAATACGACCCCTAGAGTAAAACCTAGGTCCTTATCGTTGGCTTGGTACAATGCCAACGGTGGCATGAGCTCCGATACCCAAGGTCAACGCGACCTGATACGCACTTTCCTTTCCGACCACCAAGTAGATATCCTTCTAGTTAACGAGACCTTCCTGAAACCTAGCAAGAGGGATCCGAAGATAGCAAACTACCAGCTAGTTCGTAACGATAGAACTACCGCCCCCTGCGGAGGTACTCTTATCTATTACAAAGGGCTCTTCACTGTATCCCCATAGATACTCCCCCTCTGATTGACCTGGAAGCCTCCGTTTGCCGTCTCTCTATGACTGGCCATGCCCCAATTACTATTGCGTCTTGTTACCTCCCTGGTAATAAAACGCTTCACCGGAGTGACCTCGAGGCTCTTCTCTCCCTCGGTAACTCCGTAATTCTAGCGGGTGACTTTAACAGCAAGCACGTCACCTGGGGTTGCAATTATAACACCCCAGAGGTAACCAACTACTCCTCTTATCGGAACACCTAGGGTTCGACATCCTCCCGCCGGCCTCACCGACCCTACTTCCCACACCAGACTGACAGACGCCCCGACGTACTAGACATAGCTCTCCTAAAACGCGTCACGCTTCGGCTGGGCTCGTTAGAGGTGATACATGAACTAGACTCTGACCACAGACCCGTCTTGATGCGACTAGGACCTGATCCGACCGACTACACCCCCCCGACCAAGACTGTGGTAAACTGGAAGCAAGTAGGCGACCGCCTACAAGCGACTGGCTCATCTCCCGACCTTGACTCTATTCCCGATAACATTGTGACTCCAACCGACGTTTCCCTCTCTATCAACGCGCTCACCAACCACCTCACCACCGTGATAGGTGAGTCCTCTCGGCAGGTCCCAGCGGTGGACTCCCAACACTGGGTCCTGCCGGAGGACGCGAGGCGGTTGCTGAAAGCGAAACATGCCGCCAAACGACAGTACGACCGGGTACCCACCGAAGACAACAGAGCAACACTGCGCTCCTACGAGCGTGCTGTTAAAACTCGCCTGAGTGAGCTCCGTAATCAGAGGTGGGACGACCTACTCTCAGAGATTAGGCCATCTCACCAGGCCTTCTGGCAGCTGACCCGATCTCTGAGATCTGACACAGTGACTGCCATGCCACCCCTCT
Source organism: Ectropis grisescens (assembly GCA_017562165.1). NCBI lineage: Eukaryota > Metazoa > Arthropoda > Insecta > Lepidoptera > Geometridae > Ectropis > Ectropis grisescens. The sequence goes on along the minus strand of CM029770.1, from coordinate 6,838,015 downwards.
CCCGACCCGGCCTCCCCCTCGCCTTCGAAGACGAGGAAAAAGCCGAATGTCTTGCCGATAGCCTCGAAGCCCAATGCACCCCTTGTCTTGATGAAGTCGACCCCGCCCACCGCGCTAAGGTGGATGAAGTCGTCGATCGTCTCTCCTATTCCTCCTGTAGACCCCCTCGAACCGGTCACGGCCTCCGAAGTCGAGTCTATAATAAAAGATCTCCGCCCCCGAAAAGCCCCCGGAGCCGACGGCATCGGCAACCGAGCGCTTAAACAAATTCCCCCGTCTATAGTCGCTTTACTAGTCTGCATCTTCAATGCTGCTATTAATAACGCTATCTTCCCCGAAACCTGGAAATCAGCTCGAGTCATCGGTATACACAAACCCGGCAAGAAGGCGTCAGAGCCCTCTAGCTATCGTCCCATCAGCCTGCTTAGCTCCCTCGGGAAGGTCTATGAGCGTATCCTAGTGAGACGCATATGGACCTTCGTGACGGAAAACGACGTCCTTCCCGCAGAGCAGTTTGGCTTCCGAGCCAGACACTCGTGCGTTCATCAGGTACACCGCCTCACGGAGTACATCTTGGAAGGGTTCAATAGGCCCCCGACCTTCCCCGGCGCCGCCAGGGTGAACGCCGCCGCCCCTCTGAACATACGGTAGCTGTGTTTCTCGACGTCGCGAAAGCCTTCGACAGGGTATGGCATAACGGGCTCATATACAAGTTATATGAGCTCGGTATGCCGATTCGTCTCGTACAGATAGTACGCGACTATCTCACCGGTCGAAGCTTCCGCTACAGCGTCGGAGGCGCACTATCAACACCCCGCCCCATCAGGGGCGGTGTTCCGCAGGGTTCCGCGGTGGCACCGATACTCTTCTCGCTCTTCATGCGACGTCCCCCGCTATCCCGGAGTGGAGATAGCTCTCTTTGCCGACGATACGGCAATCCTCTGCCGAGGCCTCAACTGGAAACATATGGTTTTCAGGCTTCAAAGAGCCCTACTACCCTGGGGCCAATGGTTCCAAAAGTGGGCTTTTTCCGTGAATGCTGAGAAAAGTGCAGCGATGTGCTTCTCAATATTCCTGGCCTGAACACCCTCTCACGAGCCCGCCCTACGCGCTTAACCGCCTCGCTTAAGCTATGCGAACAACCCATCCCTGGGTCAGTAAGACCAAATACCTTGGTGTCATTCTCGACAACAACCTCACGTTCACCCACCATATCAAAGCTGTCCGCAATCGTGCAGCTTTCTTCCTAGGCAGACTATTCTTCATCCTGAACAAGAGAAGTAAGTTGTCACTTAGAAATAAGCTGACAATTTATAAAACTTGTATCCGCCCCGTCATGACTTACGCTTCCGTGGTATTCGCTCATGCGGGTTCACATTACATCCGTAATCTCCAGGTCATCCAGAATAGGTTCATTCGTGGTGCGGTCGGTGCTCGCTGGTATGAGCGCAACACCGACCTTCACTGCGACCTCGAACTCCCCTCCATCCCGCAATACATGAAATACTTGTCCCGCAGATTTTTTGATAATGCTTCTCATCACCCCAACCCACTTGTTGTCCGTGCTTCCGATTACTCGACGATCTCTTCCTCGTCGACTCCTTCTACTCTAACAGACGCCGACGACCGCGAGACGTACTGAGCGATCCGGACGACCCCATCGGCGCCGCAACCGCGGCGGCGCTGGGCTCAACCGATCCTCGGCTCCCGGTAATCGGAGATACGCCGTTTTCGGTTTAGGCGCCGGGTACCGACGGCAGCACCGCCCACCTCGTCGGCGAGGTGGGCGGCCTCCCTCTGGATCTATCAGCAGATCAGTTAGATTCACTCCAATAATAGGTCAGCCGACACTAGCTCACTCCCCGCAACCGGGGCACCCGCCGAACTCTCAATCACTCGACCCGATGACAATAATCAGTCAGCCGACTCCCCAAGTAAACACAATAATCAGTCAGACGACAGAGGCCCCCTGTTAATGATCAGTCAGATGACATCCGCTCAAAACACATTCAGTCAGCCGACAAAGCGCCCCCCTTGCTTTTTGCCGGATTACCCCAAAAATAAGTCAGATGACATTGTTTCTGTTCACGTGTTAGTAACGAGTTCGATACCGACTCATCTCGGAGGGTCCCCGCCCACCACACCGATAGGGCGCACCGGATGCGTCAAAAACTCTGTCCCCCGGCGCTAGCCCGAGCCGAGGTCGAGCCGCCGAGGCGCCCTCGTGCTAGATGTCGTTACGCGTTTCCAGGTATCATCCCGCGCTATAGCATTAGCACAGCATTAGGTTTCTTAGGTTAGGTTCACCTCGGGTCCTGCGCCACCCGCGCTAACCCGAAAAGCCCGTTAAGTAGTAAAGGCGTCTCGAGGCCAGCTACAATAATGCCAATTCAAAAAAAAAAAAAAAAAAAAAAAAAATTGTATGTAGTAACCTGCCAGCAAGCTTCAAGTAAACACCTGAAAACAAGAAATTGACTTTGTCCTCCAATCCAGTCCTACAGCTAACTACGTGACCGTCGAACAGTCCGGAGCTCCCGGGCTCCGCACATCATCGAGTACATCGGTGGTCACGTACATCGTGGTCCTTCGCCGCCGGATCTGAGGACGTCAAGTTACCGCGCAGCGCTCGCCATGCCGATCACAAGATCTACGGGAAAGGGCCGGGTGATCATTCCCGAGAACCTGGACCCTTTCCACACTTCATCGAGCGACACACTCAGCACCGCGCGCGCAGCTACATCTTCAGCAACAGCACAGAAGCCTGCTACTACATCAACGCCCCTACAGGGCGCCTTGCCATCTGCCGAGCGAGGCGCCAGTGCGACGGTCAGCAACGCCGAGCCTATAGTCATAGAAGCCGAGGCAGAGACACGTCGTGCAGAGCCGCGCGACGTGCCCCGCCCGTCAACCGCGTCACCCAGCACGCGTCACCGAGCACGCGGTCAAACCGAGCCGCGAGAATAGCACGAGCCAAGGAAGAGCTCGCTCGCCAGCAAGTCAAGCTGGCCGAGGCCCGCCTAGCCGCCCTAGAGGCGGAAGACTCCGACGACGACCTCTCCGTGTATTCGAAGACAGAAGCCGACGAGCGCGTCGATACTTGGTTGAACCAGACCGAGAAGCGCCGCCGACGACAGAGAAGCTAGACCTCGAAGATCAGAAGCCTGAACAACCGCAAGTACTTTCAACACCGGCGGGGCCGGCGTCCAGTCCGACATCTCACAGCTTGCGTCGGCTATCACACAGGCCGTCAAAGCTGCGCGTCAACCCAAGTACGTCGAGCTACCATTCTTCAGCGGTCACCATCAAGAGTGGTTATCATTCCGAGCCGCCTTCTTCGAGACAATGGACACCTTCACCAACATCGAGAACCTGAACAGATTAAGAAGAAACTTAAAAGGAAGAGCGAAGGAAGCAGTAGAAGGGCTGCTTATCAGTAACGCCGAGTCAACAGAAGTCATGAAGGTGCTGCAGTCCAGATTCGGAAGACCTGAAGTCATCGCCACGACAGAGATAGACAATCTTAAGTCTCTGTCTCGCCTCACCGAGTCGCCACGTGACATTTGCATTTTCTCAAGCAAAGTCACGAACGCCGTGTCTACACTTCGAGCTCTGAACTGCATACACTATCTCTACAACCCAGAAGTCACCAAGATCATGGTCGAGAAGCTCACGCCGACGCTGCGCTACAGATACTACGACTTCGCAGCGCTACAACTCAAACAAGATCCAGACTTAATCAAGTTCGAGTTTTTGAAGAGAAAGCTGAGCTGTGCGGTCCATATGCACAGCCCGAGTCGGTGGGTCCCCAATCACAGCCCACTCAGCAACATAGAAGAGCACAGAACGTGCACTCAGTCTTCGAGAAACAACAGTCGTCGAAGTGTGCCGTCTGCGATAGTTCGAGTCACCTCACTACAGAATGCGAGAAGTTCAAGACAGCCGACGGGAACGAGAGATGGGACATCGCCAAAGAGAAACGTCTATGTTTCCGTTGTCTACGCTTCAGAAACAAAACGCACAGCTGCCGACCGAGAACCTGCGGCGTCGACGGCTGTAAATATACACATAACAAGCTCCTTCACGTCGGAAGAACAAAGAGAACAGAAGAGGTCAGCGAGAAACAACAGACAGAGGTCATCAACTCCGCCTGGACCGGGACTAACAAACAGTCCTTCTTGAAAATCATCCCGATCCAGGTCAAAGGGCCAACAGCGACCGTCGATACCTACGCCCTTCTAGACGACGGCTCGACGGTGACACTCATCGACAACAGTATATGCGAGAAGATCGGCGCGACGGGACCTATAGACCCGCTGCGCATCGAAGCCATCAACAGTTTGAAAACAACAGAAACATCATCAAGAAGAGTCGACTTCATCGTACGAGGGCCGAATCATAGAGAACAACGCATACAAGCGAGAACAGTCAACAATCTGCGAGTGTCTACGCAAGAAGTTCCGAGAAAACTTATAGAAAATTGTCAACACCTGCGAGACATCAGCAGCCTCCTCGCCTACGATGAAGCCAAGCCGCGCGTGCTCATCGGTCAAGATAACTGGCATATCCTGGTGGCAACGCGAACAAGAAGAGGCCGCAGAGACCAACCGGTGGCATCACTCACGTCACTGGGTTGGGTACTACACGGGGGCCGCACACGCACCCTCGGCCATACAGTACATTTCATATCGCATATGACGGAAAACATCGATGTCAAACAGCAAGAGGAAAATACAGAGAAGATGATGAGAGACTACTTCAACATGGACGCGCTCTGCTTAGCGCCGAAGAAGCCGAAGACAGATCCAGAAGAGCAAGCCCTACGTATCTTAACAGAAAATACAGTCCACACAGAAGAAGGAAGATACCAAACTTCGCTACTCTGGAAGAAAGAAGACGTCGTTTTACCTAACAACTATGAAAACGCCTGAAACGACTACACGGCATAGAACAGAAGCTCGACCGCAACCCGTGTTTGAAGCAGAAGTACACAGAACAGATGGAAGCTCTCATCGAAAAGGGCTACGCCGAACACGCCCCAAAGTCAATAACAGAATACAAACAACCGATCGCAGCGCCAGCCGATACGGGCGAAGAGAGAACTAACAACATAACAACATACGAAAAACGCAAGTTATGTCTATCTGAGGGACTTCCTGTAACTTCGCGATTCTCCAACTGGGAACGACTTCGACACGCGACAGCCCGAGTCCTACAGTTTATACAGCTGTGTAAAGTCAAAACGCACAGCGTACACTACAAAAGACGAAGAAAAACAATGAAAATGACCCAGAATGGGTGAAAAGTCAAAAGAAAAATAACACATCGCCGAAACACATAAGAGAGAAGAGATAGAAGATAGAAAATTTCACCCAATGACAGCCGAGCTTTTACGAACAGCTGAGGAGTTACTTATGCGCTCTTCACAACACGAATCGTTTACAGAAGAGATAGAAAACATCAAGAAAGAACATAGTATCAAGAAAGATAGTCGACTTCGTCAATTGAGCATAGAATACATCGACGGCGCGCTACGACTAAGAAGCCGCATTAACGCAGTCGAGGCGTCCGATACAGTGAAGAGGCCTCTAATATTGGACGGCGATCATCCTACCGTGAAGTTATGGATAAAACACATCCATAAACAGATTCATCACTCCGGTATCGAGGCCACATTGAACGAGTGTCGACAACAGTACTGGATTCTGCGCCTGCGCCCGTGATACGCACCGTCGTGAAACAATGCTTCGTCTGCCGTATGAAGACCCGCCAGCCGCCGCATCCGAGAACGGGTGATCTACCGCCGTGTCGCTTAGCCCACCATAAGCGACCGTTCACCTTCACTGGCGTGGACTACTTCGGCCCACTGAACGTGACAGTAGGACGCACGCGCCAGAAGCGTTACGTCGCTATTTTCACTTGTCTCACTACGAGGGCGGTACACCTGAGATGGCAGCGTCGCTCAGCACAGATTCGGCGATCATGGCCCTGCGAAGAATGATCGCTCGCCGCGGCTGTCCGAGCGAGATATGGTCGGACAACGGAACGAACCTGAGGGGTGCCGATCGAGAACTCAGAAAGGCGATCGACGACGCGACGGCCACGGAAGCGGCGAAGAGGACCATCTCCTGGAGATTCTTGCCTCCTGGAGCCCCATTTATGGGGGGTGCATGGGAGAGAATGGTGCGCTCAGTCAAGACCGCACTAACAGCCACACTTCATGAGCGAAGCCCGGTCGAAGAGGTACTCACGACTCTCCTCTTAGAAGCCGAGTACACTGTCAACAGCCGGCCATTGACCCACGTGTCGGTCAGTCCAGACGATCCAGACGCCCTGACCCCGAATCACTTCCTACTCGGGGTCCGGCGCGCGTCCCTACGCCCGGCGAGTTCAACGAAAAGGACGCGATATCAAGACACAGCTGGCGCGCCGCGCAACGACTCGCCGACCTATTCTGGACGAGATGGGTCCGCGAGTGCCTGCCCGAGTTACAACATCGGAGAGAGCCACATGGACGAGGACCACAAGTCAACATCAATGACTTGGTACTCATCGTCGACGCAAACCTGCCCTGTAACACCTGGATCCGGGGCAGAGTCATAGCTACATACCCCGGGCCTGACAACGTCGTGCGAACCGTCGACCTTCAAACAAGAGGCGGCGTGCTGCGGCGACCGGTGCGGAAGCTGGTGATCCTGCCGATCGAGAGCGCCGTGCCAGCACCTACGGAAGCTGCGACAGGGTCGCACGGCGGAGGAATGTGCAGGACGGCGCTATGGAATGAAGATATAGTTATAAGATATGAGTTTTAACTTTGTTAATTAAGTTTTGTTTGTCCGTATTTTAGAGTAAAATTAAATCAAAAGTGGGCCGGGGCTCTCATTCAGGTAAGGCAGCGCAGTACCTCTATGTGTGCGAGAGGGACGCACAGAGCGGGATGCCAATAGTTTATTCTCGCGCTGCCATTGGCCCGCCAATCAGAGCCCTGGTTCATCTTTCGCGGATTTAGTATAAATATAGAACGAAACGAAAATTGTTATGTAATAACCTGCCAGCAAGCTTCAAGTAAACACCTGAAAACAAGAAATTGACTTTGTCCTCCAATCCAGTCCTACAGCTAACTACGTGACCGTCGAACAGTCCGGAGCTCCCGGGCTCCGCACATCATCGAGTACATCGGTGGTCACGTACAAGTAGATTGGTTGTATGTAAACTACTCACGCTACACACAGAGACGCAGTTTATTACCAATTCCAAGGAGCTCAGGGCACATCAATTAGTTTATATCTATGATGACTAACTAATAGCAGGGCGGTTTCACCCTCGTGGTTCCCGTTCCCGTTATTTTCCCGGGATAAGAAGTATGTGTGCTCTCCCAGACTATAATTTAACTGTGTTCCAAATCTCAGCTCGATCTTTTCATACGTTACGACGTGATCGAACAACAAACATCCATACATTAACATTTATAAAATTAGTAGGATACATGGCTAGGCTGTAAAGGCCACTTGAGGCCTTCTTTGCCTGGCCCTTTCCCATTTTTAACCCCCGACCAAAAAAAGGGGTGTTATAAGTTTGACGTCGATGTCTGTCTGTCTGTCTGTCTGTGGCACCGTAGAGCTCAAACGGATGGGCCAATTTCGATGCGGTTTCTTTTATTTGAAGGTTAATATCCGTGCGGATGTTCTTAGCTATGTTTGGTTAATATCCACAAAATAGCGGACAAAATATTTCTTTACAACCTACCTCAATATGGATATCAAATGAAAGGGCTTGACTAGTAGAATACTAGACACCCTAACAAATTTTAAATCCAAGATGGCCGCCACCACAAAATGGCGAATAATATTATTTTTTTCACTACTACCACATGGGTGTCAAACGAAAGGACTTGACTAGTAGAATACTTTGCAGTACGACGAATTTCAAATCCAAGATGGCCGCTCCCACAAAATGGCGAAATACATTCCTTTTTTGAAAACTCCCTTAATATGGGTATCATATGAAAGGGCTTGAGAATGTTGTACAGATAAGAATTCCGAGGTAGTCGGGGGTTAATAATGTTTTTTAATTTTGTTCTTGTATTTGGGGTCGGCTCTCCGTATCATGCATCTCCAGGTGGGCCGGTCCTGGGTCGTCTCTTTGTTGATTTGGGCTTCTTTAAGGTTCTTATTTACTACAGACATCCATGTGATTCGGAGTTTTCCTCGGGTTTTTCGGGGTTTGAACGAATGAGCGGATTAATAAAGTCATTACGAGTATTATGAATTCGTTTTACAAAAGGGCTTGGTAGCGGAAAAAAACAGCTGTTCCGAAAAAAAATCCTTTTGAGCTCGATAAAACGTGGCTACCTTTTTGCCTCATTGTAAAAGTTTTTTTTTTATAATAGAAATTAACACACGACCCTTTCAGCTTTAGGTAGCCATTCTGACTGAGATGGCGACTCCCATTACTGCTACAAGATCCATATTTTGTAAGTCACATTATTATTGACTAAATTCTAATCCTACTTGGATTAGTATAAGTAGGTTTAGATTAGATAGACCAAATTCTAATGGTACTCACTATATTTGGATGACTGGATGTTTGGATGCTTGGATATTCGGATGTTTCGAGGCTTAGGTGTTTGGATGTTTCTATAATTTGGATGTTTGAATGTTTGGGTACCTATTTGGATGTTTGGCTGTTTGGATGATTGGGTATTTGGATGTTTGATGTTCACAATCCACTTAATTATTATATACTTGGGCTCTATACTCATACCTACAAACAACAATAAATTAAATATACATATATGTAATTGTTTAACACAAGCCTTGTAAAAGGTTAAAGACAATAAAATCTCCTTAGCAACCCTAAAAAAATTGCCTTACTCTATTTATAGGCACACCTATTTGACCCCGCTATGGCATGACGGCCTCAATCGTCCTGTCCGATATAAACCAGTCGCTATCACACAGTTTAACATGCAAATTGACTTACATAAGTGATCTGTAATTCGAGCCCTGATAGCGATCGGTACACGTAATTAGTAGCGCAAAGACAGATGCTTTGATTTGAGAGATAGTATCGAATATCGAGTTATTAATGGATTTATGAACTTATAATGACGATGTCGACAAGATCTTGAGGAAGTGTTTCTTGCAAAATATTTATGTTGTCACTTTTTTGATGGGACGAACAAGACACATACACTTCTAGTATACTTTGTCCTACTCAAGAACTCAAAGTACTGTGGGCGGGCGGCAGCAGCCAGCTGAGGTCAAACGTTTCGTAATTCATTCAAACATTCAAACGTAGTGAATAGGCCTCGATATTTCAATCCAGTTTCAACCATATTCAGTGTTCACAAATATTGTTAAAGCCGATTTTTTCTTAAATATCTAATTCCTTATAATTTTTTTAATTTTGTAAGTCTAAAATTTTAAATTGAACCAACATTAACAAATAAGTTTTTGTAAAATTTATCCGTATTTTTTTCTATAAAGCTGGACCTGTGACTGGTGACCCCATCAGGCAATGCTGTCGTTATATTTTTATTATTTCATTGACCATAAATATGGGTATTCTGAGCAAAACATCATATATCTAACTGAAAAAGGTAGGTGAAAAACTCGAAACTGAATTTACCCAAGTAACAGCATGGAAAGATTGAAATACAAAATACCCAGCAAATATCCCGTAATGATTACGTAATAACATTTCAAAACGACATCTAAGTATCACACATCGAAAATCAGGTCCAGCCAGGACCAGTCCAGCCCCAGGGCTGCGATTACATGGCGAACCTCGTCATTAAACAATTTAGGATAATTAACTACCGGATTTCGTAGCCACCGGTAATTGGCTTTCATAACACGCTGCTACTCCGTCATTAGTGCCGACTTCATTTTGTTGCTAATATGGACCTGTAATTGGCACTGAATTTGTTTAACTCGGTCCTACATTGTTAGATAAGTTGGACTTGTTTAAATAATTGAACAGATTTCGATAATAAGTTAGTGTTTGCCTACCATATCGTATGATAATTAGTGGCGGTCTTAGAAACTTTAACCGGGAAGACATAATATTATTAAACTATTAGCACTCGAAAATAGGTTTGTAAGTATTTGGCTGTCTCACTTTTTTTAAATTTTTTTTATGATGCTTGTGGATTGATGGTAAGCAACAAGCCTTCCACATAACAGCACAGTGCCACGCAGTTATTGGAACATAAAGAGTCCAAATCATTACTTAGTACAGCACTGCGATCGTCACCCAAATATATAAGATATTAAACAATCGAGTAGAAGTCCACCCTCGGGTATGCCAAAGATCGATGGAGCGCAGTATGTTAGATGTGAAACGTATAGATCGTATTAGGAAAACAGAACTGCGGTCCCAGACCCAAATATTTTTTTTTTAAATATTTACACTTCACCTCCATCTAGCCTAACCCGGTCCATGAGTCCGGGTCCGTCTAAAAATGTAAAAATGCGTAGGCTTTTCTCATTGGGCATCTAGAAATGTGTCAGCATATCTAGATGGCCATGCTCATAGCCAAGCCCTCCGATTTCACGTTCAGTTTCCGTAGTTTCCAAAGTAAGCTATTAAATTTTGAGTTTGTAAGTTTGTATGTACTTCTATCGGCAGTTCTTATGACTGCCAATTTTTTTATTACGATAAATCTGCCAGGTTCCAGCAGTAATTTAACTTATTCTTGTATAAAATCTTATCTCCGCACAACACAATAACAACAGCGACCACAGAAGCACGAGACATGCCTTCCACAGCCTCCCGTGAGCTAATTTCATTAATGTAAGTATACAGACCGTCATTACATCGGCCGGTTCGCAGGAATTACTTAAATGTCAGCTAAATTGCTTTAACAGACCCAGAACGGGTAATAAGGTGTACGTACAGCCTGTAATTTCGGCTCGCATTCAATCATTCATAGCGCGACGTGCACGCTAGCTATATCTTGTCTTAAATCTAGCACAAATTTAACACGTCTATACCTATTTAAAACATAGTACAATGAAAAAATATTGCACAGTTTTAACTTTTACTTAACTTAACTTTTAACTTTAACTTAACGTTAACTCAAGAGTTTACATTCCGTTGGGCTCTATGCATTATAAGCGGGTGAAACCGCTGTGAAATGGCGCTGCAAAACTGAAATAAATCTTCAAAGCATGATTGTCTAGATAAGTCTTCCAAGCATGACCATCTAGATTAGTATTATAAGCAGCCATCTAGATTAGTCTTCTAAGCATGGTCATCTAGAAATACGTTCACCCTAAGATTTCGTTCATTTACGAACATGACGATGAGATTCATTCACAGCCTACAAAAAATTTTGGTGTGGGGTCCCAAAAGAAGTTTTCATTTAAAAAATACGGAACAAAAATATTACAGAAACACATCATCTGACCTGTCCTTCTACCGCATAAGTAAATCGGCTTTAGCTTTGCTACTGCTGTCTCTATAATTTCAAGTGAAAAGAAAACAGAGGGCGACATCAAAACAAAGACAGTATTCGTTAGGCGATAGAACCCCTAGTGATAAGTATTTGTCGACTGGAGCACCACACAATCTCATCCTCCAAAAGCTCATTACAGTTCTAGACCCTGAACAACAAAATATAAATAAAAATTTCTGAAAAATCATTACCAGCGACCAGTTTGGACTATCACAAAAACCTCCCAAATTTTCGTTACATTCAAATTTTAAACACTTTTTCGACGTCTGTCGCTAAAATTAAATATTTATCAGTTGGTGAATCACAATCAAATTCAAAAATTGGTTTTGGTAACTAACCCACATACCTAATAGAGCGTTATACAGCCACAAAAACTATTTCATTTCTCTGCAATCAACATCAAGACATCTCTATTAGCTATATTAAATTGTAACTTTGGTTGCATTGGTTTTTTATTTGATTTATTTGACAAAGGAGTCTTGCGGCGACTAATATTGGAGACCACTTCTTCAGTTGTAATGAAATCGTATCGGATTCGTGCAACACTATCCAGCTACTTTTTGTTACGTATTTCAATTATTAATGATAATAGTAAAGGGTAGAATTGCCGACGATACAGATTAAAATACAGCAGAGTCTGCGGAGATCACACTCTCTTTTGTACAGTATACATACAGTCACTGGAAACCGCTGGTTGCTGGTTGCGCAGAACCGTTCGTTGTGGAAATCTAGGGGGGAAGGCCTATGTTCAGCAGTGGAACTCTTGCGGCTGATGATGATGAAAGTGATGGGACGAACCGAACATGTGTCTGATGACCAACACGCCTGCCATTAACAGCCAATTGTCATGCAGCTATTGGAACATGAAGAGCCCAGCTCATTAATTAGCACTCCACTACGTTCGTCACCAAAAGATGATGCATCTGTATGCCACGTAATTTCTCTGTTTCGGTTTACGGGCAATGTTTCGAGAAAAATTACAGGACTTAAGCCAATGTAGTGCCTGTGTGCTATATTTAGGTACCCTAGAGTTCTCTAGTAAGCGAGCGTTGAAAATTAAATTGTACCCGTATGATATACATACTCAAAACAAATGTCGGAAGTTTTGTTCTTAAGCCTTCGGGATTTGAACATTATACAGAACTTCGGCAGTTGTAACGCTGCCGCAATATTAACATAATTAAATAATAATTTAGATCATGATTAACTCCTGTATAATGTAAACAATAAATATCGGAAGGTTACCTTCTGCGCCGTCTCTGTTTAAAAATGGAATGAAGTGAGCCATCGCCGGTGGCAGCGCGCGTCGCAGCAGGGGTAGATTGGGCGCGCATGACGCAGCCACAACGCGTCGCGTCGTGGCCAGTCGAAGCCACCATTACATGAACCGATTATTTTGGCGACGGGAACAATGCTGCGAGAGGCCATGACTTGACAGATAGGGTACATAATACCGCGTGATCCAGTTATGCCATAGTTATGCCTACTAAATGTCCTCATGTAAGTATGTATAATATATGCTCATGTGAGTGATTCGGCACAGATACGGACACTTTTAAAACTGCATTTTTGAAAAGTACTTTTGACGCATCATAGACAGATTTTTCGTGGGATGTGAATTGAATTCTAGTGTCACGCTCGGGAATGATGATAGATCTTCGGGTAAACTCGGGACCATACCCATAGGCCATCTAGAAATGCATTTCTAGATGGCCATGCTCATGGCCACGCCCTCCGGTTTCATCCGCGTAGTTTCCAAAGAATTCTGAGTTATAAGTTTTCACTTCTATCGGCAGTTCTTATGACTGACATATAAAAAAAACATAAACCACTTTTTATCGCGGCAAAATCACACGAACCGGAAACGCGAAACCACGAAGCCGTGTTAGTTGATTCATAAGCATTTTATACCTTTTAGAATTATTTTTAAATAAGCAATTGTCTTTTCTAGGTAGGATTAATAAAATAACACGGCTATTCAGTGAACAGTACATATATTTCAAGACGGAGTCTTGACACCCCGAGTCGGACCCACCGCAGCGTCATTTACATGTATTAAACGACCCTTTCATTGTTACTTTTAAACAAACGTTTCTACATTATCAAAGATATTAATCTGAAGGAATAATTAGGTGCTAGGTGTAATTGGAATAACCGTATATTATATGTTTTTTTTTGAAAACGCCTATTATTTCAGAGTTGGTCCCATATATATTTTATTGAAATCTCAATAATCATTGGTTTTTCACAAATGAAGAAAACTAAAATTTACTTCCATACGGTCACGGTTACATCAGTCGGTTTTGGCCTCAGAAAAGCAGTCCATTGGTCCATTTCTTTACACCCCACCCCTTTAGATATCAGTTAAATAGACTGAAAACATGAATAAAATGATTATTGTGGCTTATCCTAAGAGATAAATATATATATACCAGCGTGGACTTCTTTGCAAACTTTTTAAGGGGTACGATACTGCAGTACATTATTTTGATCTACTCTTATCTCGTAGGGTTCAGCCAGTCTTTGCAATGTACCTAAGCGCAAAAAAATGTGTAAATTGATGACAATTAGAAACCTTTAAAATTATTACGTCCCCCTTAAAAAAGTCTACAAAAAAGTCCTAAATGGTATATATCTAACTCTTAGGGATAACAATAACAATTTCTATTCAATTAAAATATTTATTCAAGTTACATGACACATATTAGAACAATGTCGCGACGTTATTACAAAAATATTATTCAATTACAACAATCAAAATAAAATGTTAATTTAAAATACTATCAAATAAGCATGTCAAGTATAATAAAAAAAATACTTTAATTTTGCTAGTAAGTATTCATTTGTTCAAGTTATTCATTTGCTCAGTCCATTTTAATTCTAAAGTGGTGGGGTAAAAAAATGGACCAATATACCTCCTGGCAACATCCAAAATCACAATCTGCTCTTCTAAGACCAAAACCGTAAACCGAGGGCGGTCCTCATATTTTGCACACTAAACTCCACTCAGCGCCCGCTCTACGTTGCGTTTTATTTTTGTAGGCCTCATATCACAAAATTCTAACGAAACCAGATTATCAATGGTTTGTATAGTAAACGAAAGAATTTGTAATACAATACATCATGAAATTTATTTTGGAACATCTTGGTGAAAGCCAAAGAATGATCTCTCGTGCTATGTACGCTATTAGGCACTGAGTATATGGTTATGGAAATAAAAAAACCGTGATCATACTTAAAAGCATATAAAAATACATTACTCCCGCAAACAGAAGAACTAACCGCCGACAGTGTTTAAAGTCATAGTAAAGAAATTGCTACCAAATGAAGGTGCTTGTACATTGATTTTTTAACGAAAGATAAGTCCATTGTCCAAATAACTATTTTGAGTTCGACAAATAAACTCTAGGTATATTATTGTACAATTACATTTACCTACCTATAGGACTCGAAATCATTTTGTTGTGGTAGGACACTTCGCAGGCAAAAACACAAAAATGGCGGGATAAAATTCCCGCCAAATTTGTCGGTGCAACAATATATATATATATATACGAGCAGCGATATAAACCAATGGATGTGCCCTTAGTAACTTGAAATTGGTAATAAACTGCGTCGCTATATGTGTCGTAAGTAGTTTACACATAACCAATATACTTGACCCCTAGGATCGCTAGCGGCGCGATATGCTGTGGTTCTACTTATTTTGGTTGTTGACAACGAATAGTGATGGGTAAAAACGTCCGGCGTTCGCCGCTTCCTGCAACCGACTGGAACGGAATGAGTTAGCTCACGCTTCCGAACAATGACATGATTCCGTGCGCCCTGAAGTTTGGGAGGGCACATCTGTGTATTGAGATCATTGTATACGAGTATATACCTAACTAAGTCTCAACCAAGCCAAAATAAAAACAATGCGGTACAAACTCTATTTTAACCGACTTCATAAAAGGAGGAACATCCTTCTATTCAGTTGTATGTTTATTTTATGTATGTCACACAATAGCTCCACCCATTGATAAATATAAGGAACGGTTCAATGGCTCCGCCAATTGTGGATCGATTTTGATGGCTCTTTTTTGTTCTCCTAGTTGGTTCTATATAAATTTTATAGAAATTGGTGTTTACAGTTTTTGAAATATCAACAAAAAACTTAAATTTATCTGGATGACGGTTTCACATATCACTCTAATCGTAAATTCAACTAATATTATGAAATTTAGTCGAGTGTCTGAGTTTTATTTTAATTTGAAATTGGCTTTTGTTTTTCGAGATAATTAGAGATAATTAAATTAAGTAGGTAGGAACAAAGAGTTCACATATACTACGTATAGAGTTGGCACAAACGCTTGACTTTACACCGAATGCACGGGTAGATAGATAGATAAACTATTTACTGCACTTATTTAGAAAACAAAATAACAAAAATATTCAAAACTTAAAAACAAAGTAGCAATTGGCGACTTTATCGCTAAGAGCGATCTCTTCAAAGAAGAAGGAATTAAGGACGAAGGCGAATGGGGAGCCACTTGAGCTGCATACGAAACTGAGATACGTGATGATATTTGCGCAAGCCAAATATAAATCTTATGCAATAATATTTGAGACGCTCAAGTTTATTTAGCTGATCTTCATTGAGGTCGAGATAGTCCAAGATGGGAAGAAGAAGAGATTGTGCAAGCGCAACTTTAGTAGTAGTGGGTAAAAATTACGGAATCGTCTCAACGATCCACCAGAAGCAAATAATTTGCATCTGATAGCTTTCAGGTGAGGTTCCCAGCTTAACGTACGATCGAAAATCACGCCCAGGTTTTTGACTGTTTCGCTGTATGGTATTACTACGAGGGTCAAACTGAAAGTTCTTAGAAAATCAAAAACTGAATACATTAGCCAGTTATTAGTTTTATTATATCTTTTCAAAATATTGTTCATTCACGTCAATACACCGCTGCATGCGATGGAACCACTGGGAAAAGCACTTTGCCCACTCGTCCTTAGGGGTCTCTTCAATGGCATCGCGATACGCAGCCACCGCTTCTTCAGCATTCATAAACCGCTTTCCTTTAAGTTTTTCTTTAATTTTTGAAAATAAATAAAAATCACAAGGCGCGAGGTCGGGGCTATACGGCGGGTGACCCAGTAATTCAACGTTTGATGTCGCCAAATAGTCGATCGTTCGCTTGGCGGTGTGCGATGAGGCGTTGTCGTGGTGAAGGAGGATCCTACTGCGAGGTCGTTTCTCTCGAACTTTTCCAAGACAAGTGGCAAATAATTGGTAGTGTACCATTCTGCAGAAACTGTTTTTTGATCCTCTAACACAATTGTTGCGAAATGACCTATCCTTCCAAAGAACGAGACCACCATTTTTTTCCCCGCACTTCGATCTCTCTTCACTTTAGTTGGCAACTCTCGAAAGGAAACACCCACTGAGCAGATTGTCTTTTGGTTTCAGGATCATAACAGTAAATCCAGCTTTCGTCACCTGTTAGTATGTCTAACACAGCATTTGAGTCACCTCCGTTAAATCTTTCAATCATTTTACGGCACCAATCCACACGATGGAGTTTTTGAGCCTCAGTCAAATTATGAGGTATCCACCGGGCGCAAAGCTTCCTGACCGCTAAATGTTCGTGTAGGATTTTGTGCACTTGACTCATACGATGACGACGATGAGACGATGAGACAAGACGATGCCTAAGCTTGTCCGAATCTGCTGATAGGTCACTCTTTTGTCAGTCTCTATCATACGCCGCACAACACAGATGTTATCTTCAGTCGTCGCCGTAGAAGGCCGTCCTCACGTAAATCATCAGTGAGATTAGTGCGACCACGTTTAAACTCATTAAACCAGTTGTAAACAGTCGCACGAGATGGGGCTTCATCGTGAAAGGCCAATCGTAGTCTATCATAACTTTCTTGTTGACTTAAATGACATCGAAAGTCATAAAAAATCATTGCACGAAAATTTTCTCGTGTTAAATTCATGTTGACGTGACACAGACAATTTTCAATTTGCCGCCAAATCGTAAAACAAATGACAAATGAATGAAGTATATACTCAGTAATATTGGCAAAGAGTTCTATTTTCAAATTATAGATTTTTTTATTATTATATTGTTTATAAGTGGCCAGTTCTAAGAACTTTCAGTTTGACCCTCGTATCCCGTTAAAATAAACTTTTGGAACGGAAGCCCAGTCGACTCTAGAGATCATGTAAGGACTCCCAATGACTATAACTTGAGTTTTGGAGGAGTTAACATTCAAGCCAAAAGATTTTGCTCCAGTGGACAATTTGTCGTAAATCAGCGTTCACCAGTATAGCATCATGCGAGTAGCATCTTTCTTGCCTTGTCGCTCTTGTGGAGTTGTCATACTTTTGTCACGGCACATCACTGTGTTACCATAGCAAGTATGCACGTCATCTGCTTACGATTGAGACAAAGGAACCATGTGGAAAATCTAACTCTATTAGTATATGTAAACTCTTTGAGTAGGTGCTTAGGTAGATGCTTTAAACGTTAAAAAATATCTGAATAGCTTTTTCCGCCCTGTTGTGTAACCTCGACCTAACCAAATCCCATAAAACCTTATGGCGGCCACTCCATTATCCTTCATAAGTAGAATCCTTATACAGAGTGTGAGCTATCATCCAGACACGACTCTTTACGACCGCGCCCTCGCAACAAATTACTTGTAATTGGGAGAGTACGCTACTACTGAATTGATAGTATGTGATATAATGGAATTAAATGAAAATAGGCACACGACTACGCAAAGACTGATTATTTATTTTCAATTTGTTGTAGGTAACCTATAGGTATTATCTATTCTATGCCTGAGAGAAAGCTTCTTGTGCTGGGTGCGAGGTGGAGGGACTGCCAACGAAATTTCTAGTCAAATCAAATATAAAATAGCATATCAGAAGTACATACATACATACAGAATACATACATGAACAAAATTTAAAATTTTGATTTACACCCGACTACGTCGTATTTGTAATCTGTACAACATTCTACTAGTCAAGCCTTTTCATTGGATACCCATATTGAGGGAGTTGTAAAAAAAATGTGTTTCGCCATTTTGTGGTAGCAGCCATTTTGGATTTGAAATTTATCATAATGCACAGTATTCTTTTAGTCAAGCCCTTTTATTTGATACCCATATTGAGGTAGATTGTGAAGAAATATTTTGTCCGCCATTTTGTGGAGGCGGCCATCTTGTATCGACATTAATCAAACATAGCTAAGAACATCTGCACAGAAATTTACAGACACGCACACACAGATACACAGACAGACATCGACGTCAAACTTATAACACCCCTTTTTTTGGTCAGGGGTTAAAAAACGGTAAACCAAAGGTCAACAATAAATATCCAATAAAACTTACCGCGGAGTTTTATGGATTTTTATTCGGTGGTAAAGATTTACAAACGGATCCCAAACTAGGTTTAAAGGTTTATTACACTTTGCTAAATTAAGTCGACTGAATTCAGTATCAAATTTTGAAGCACGGTTAGTGGACAGAAACCCCATGCAAGCAAACCTCGCGTCTGAATTCAATATGATGCTATTTCACTTCAGTAAATTCAGTAACGACTAAATTTATCCTAGAGTAATATACATAATTATGGTATAAGCCTTTTAGCCTGAGTTCAGGGACCCGTTTAAAAATTCATAATACCCTTTTGTGAATTTTATCACTTTCCTTTGTTGTATCGTTCAATCTACCCTGAGTTAGGTAACTGTTTAAATATTGTGTTTGTTTAGAATTTTTTTTAAATGATTTTATACCAAATAATTAGAAATTAACTAAAAGAATCAGGGTATTACAACAAAATTGAACACAAAGACGAGCATCAATTTGGCATCCTAGTCTAGATTGAATTTATAGTTTAGATTGATTAAAAGAAATAGAAATGGGACATTATGAGAAGGAGAGGGAGAGAATAAAAGAACACTACGTAGAACCAAAGAAGCGGAAAAAGGTGTTTAGTGGCATCGTGATCAGGAGAGATTGTGATCAAGAAATCCATGGTGATAAGTTTCCAATATGTTGTGACCTTGATATTGGGCTTTGTATCAGTCTTCCGAATACTATTACGTTTCATCGAAACTTTCAAGGCTTGCTGGATAAAACTATACCTAAGAAAATTAAAAAACCAATGTTTTCAAAGTTTCAGATGAATAAAACCTACCCGTAAAAATTCTCAGTTGATCCACACGTCATCTAATGTTACTTATGGCGAAATTGTGAACCAAACCACAATAAATGCCATAAAGCAAAAGCTGAATGTTACCTACTTATATACTTTGACATCTGTCACTCTTAAATTTGTCTTTTTGAAAATGCTTGATTTCTATTTCTCTGACTAGCGGTTCGCCCTGGCTAGGCAATTCTAATGCTAGTCCGATTTCGTCTGTTGGGACGACCACTACCGAAGGGCCTACCGCCTAGTTAGCATTGATATTTCGCTCTCTTTTCTTTTTACTTGAAATGACAGAGACAGCAAATGCAAATCCATGGCCTAGCCAAGTTGTGATTCCGCTAGTAATCGACTCGACATCGTCATAAGCTATTTTCTACCCCACCTCCTTCCGGCTCCGAGCCTCCACGCTCCTCTAAGCTTTAGCTTCAGCTTTATAATATTAGTATAGATAAATTATTCCTATTTATATTAATTCTGCTATTGAATACACAAACACATACTACACATCTAGTGACTTATCAAGTTGGAATGTAACAGGAATTATTGTTCAAAATTATTAAATTTCTCAAACAGCGCTGGAAACTGATAATGGCTAAGTTATTGCAGAATGGGCGCGCGCGTGAAATATGCGCGTGCGCATGCCTGTTTATCACGTGGCGTCAGGGACGTCATACACTGACGGATTTACGGCTTACTTACCGCCTGCTTTCTCTGCAGATGAAATTATATCAAGTGATAATGATACCTTGCTAATTTACTTAGGTTTTGGAGTTGTCTTTTTTTATAGCTGGGGGAAACTAGAATACCTCTCGACCACCTACGTATCTTGTGACATTTACCTTTTTTTTTTTTATAATTGAATGATGAAAATTAATACTTATCTTAAATACGAAAGTTTGGATGGTTTTGATTGGATTTGATGGTTTTGATGATTGGACTATACCTACTTAGTATGGAATAGCACATAGGCTTTTTATCACGGGAATGGTGAAGGAAAATATCGTGAGAAAACTGGCATGTTCCAAGAATCTTACAAGTTCATGCGTCATCCATGAAGTCGCACTGACTCCTTGCGAGAGAAAGGCCCGAGTCGCACAGTGGGAACATTTAGGCGGATGCTTATGTTAATGTAATAGGGATGATAAAAACTACGGACTTGCTTTTATTTTGAAGATTCAAAAATGAATGAAGATTTTGAAGCTAAGAAAGAAATATTAGTATTTTCAATGAGTATAAATACAAAAATAAAGTAGGTAATTGATATCGTAGCAACCTAGCAAGACAAGATGCACTGCCTACCATTGAGGTCACACAGTAATAAGGAGCTATAAGTAAACGAAGGCTCATCAACTTTACAGCATCTGGTCGTAATTTAATTAAAAAATTCACAGAAATCCGTCGCTGCGCGCCTTCGTAATCTACCAAATTGCTCACACAACGGCAGCCTAATTCCTTTAAATATTATTTTTGCCTCCTTTATCGTATATTTTTAAATTAACCCAACCTTCGTAATTACTGTAATATGTCGAGTTTTGATTAAATTCAACCCAAAACCAATATTTAAGTGTTATCAAACCCTCGACGAAATCGCGACAATTTGCCGGATACTAAATTGGCTAAATGCTGCGGTGTGATTATACTTAGCCTTCTTCTTCAGTGTTTTTCAATGGTTTTAGCAGGCTTCGTTTTCAAAATGTATACTACTGTAGTGCACTCAAAATAATTACTTTAAAGTTGCCTTTTAGCGTTTTTCAAAATTTCTTTTGACGCGCCACAGACAGATTTTTCGTGAGCTGTGAATTGAATTTTAGCCTCACGCTCAGGAATGGTAAAAAATCTTCGGGTAAACTCGGCACCTGACTCGGTCTCGGACCGACTCGGGGAAATGCGTCAGCAATGGCCATATTGCTGACGCATTTCTAGATGTCCATGCTCATGGCCACACCCTCCGGTTTCATCCGCGTAGCTTCCAAAGTAAGCTATCAAATTCCGAGTTATAAATTTTCACTTCTGTCGGCAGTTCCTAACACAGCCAATTTTTTTTTATTTATCTCGAAATAATAAGAATGAATTATTATTCATTTGCCTTTGTATCTACTTGTCGTCATACGAGATGTGCTTCTAGTATTTAGGTGGTCTTTACTCTCTCAGGCAACTCATTCCACAGCCTAGACGTTCTCATCACAAAAGTAGAGTCAAACCTCTTCGTTCTAGTCCTTGGAGCGTCAACCTTGAAACAATATCGGTTGATCGAGCTAAGACAAGTCCGATAGAAAAAATGGGTTGTCTCTAAAGTCGGTTGGTTTACGGAAGTTAGTTTAACTTGACAACGCCATAATAAAACATTGATAGGTGCGGCACAAGCGTACAATGAGCGTAACGAGGCATAACGGGACACTTTTTCGTGCATGCAGCCGGCGTCCATAGATTTATTAGACGCTGTCATGTCACGTCAAAAAGAACAAGTTGGTATTATGATCATGCAGATCAGTTGCACACTCACAAAAGTGTATCCGACATATAGTCCTATGATCTTTGGTATCCGATAAAAAAACAAGGTTGGTTAGTGTGATTAGGTTAGTAGGACCCTGAGGTTTCATAGAAAGAAAGTAGACCTCCTGTGCCTTTTGAGCTAGGACAAAGTTTGGTAGGCGCAGTAGAAGTTCAATAGAAGCCCTCATAACAAAAAAATAACGAATCATTCTGAAATTTAGAACATAGAATGATGAGACATATGTAGGTTATTTTTTATCCCAAAGCATACAGAGTTCTTTATCTCCGCAGCCTTTTTCTAAGTAGGTTATTTAGTAGGTTTTCATTACTTAGTATACTACTTAGTACTTAGGTAAACATTTTATTTTATAACTAGTAAGTACTTTATAAAAAAACTAATTTTATTTTCGGTAATTTTTAAATTTTGCTGGGACATGCTACCTTCAAACCTAATCTCTACTCTTTCTAAAACGCCATCAAGTTGATTGATGCTATTTGCGTTCATTTATACTCGTAGAGGTACCTTCTATGTTGCCGCAGAAATAGCATCATTTCTAGCGCCAATATTTTCCCGCGCAAAGTGGCCACAGACTCACTGACTTGTCTCCGGTAAGATTGGCCTGTAATCGATCGATTATGTCTGGCAACACTTTATGCTGCATTTGCATAATAAAATTATCTGGATAACGAGGTAAGCCAATCGATTTTGCATAGCCCCTGCATTTAAAGTTGTTTTGTTCGTTAATCTATCAAAGTTTCATCATCATTTTATTAAACTGTTAGTGTTTTGAAACCAGTGTAATAGTAGCTGGTAAATTAATTGCTGAGTAACTTTTTTTTAAGATTAGTAGGTAATAGGTATAGATTAAACTAACTTTCTAATCACTTTCTTTGAACGAAAAAGTTTCTAATCGTATTTGTATATTCTGGTAAGACGAAGGTTTCTAAAATTGTAGTTATTACAGATAATATTGAAGTGAACACTTAATTAGTGGCGTTAAGCACTTTTTGCTAAGTGAAAATCTTATGAGTTCGTGTAATTTAGCGGTGAAGCGTAGCGTCGGAGCCAAGACAGGACATTACAGATCACTCACTATCTACTTATACATGCGCGATTGATGCTTTTTGGATGAGTAAAATGTTGTAAGTTCGCGATACCAACTTACGTAATAACAGAAGATATATCTGTAGTTATACAGGTGATCTTTTACGCAACATTAGGGCAATTTCACACTATCATTCTAAATTCTAAGTTATCATTTTTCACTTTTATCGGCGGCCCCTATGACCGCCATTTTTTTTAAGGTGATGGCATAGACATGTTATATTTATCGTGGTAAAATAAAAAGTGGTGCTATTGGGAATAACGTTATTCTAATAATTTCAACTTTTTTCTTAATTTATTTTTATAATGGTAGTCAAATGAAGTCCCTTTACAGATTACCTAGTTACACTCTTTCTAAGTATCCCGGTATAGAAGGCGTTCTCTGGCGATAGCTTATAATCTGCTAACATGTTACTGCATCATTAACGGCAACTCACTTAACTGTTTAGTGAAATCTAGTTAACGCAGGGTCTAGTTAATGCAAAACAACTGTACCCGTATTCTCTAATTACCAAACTCAAGATGCTCAAGACACAGATCAAGGCCGTTTACAATCATATTGTGTAGGTAAGTTGGTACTAGCTGTACCCGCGGTTTCACCCGCATTTGCTTTTTAAGGGTTTTCTTTTTACACGGAACTTCTTGAACTTTTACATGAGGTAATAATTTTCCCCGTGTAAAAGTAGCCTATGAAGATCAGATATATCCTGTCGGTCCATCCGTTTCAGAGATTAGCCGGAACAAACAGACAGACACACAATCATTTTAAAAATGTTTTCAATATAGATGCAGTATTTACTTTCATTATAAATTAGTGAAATGAAAAGCAATTATTTCGATTTACTAACAGACACTTTAATTTAAGTGTAGGAACAGATTCGTCACAATCTTTGAAGAACTTCTTCAATAAAACCATGCTTTCGTGCTAGTAATCAGCATGTTTGTCCGTGCCTTTAAAGAACATTTTAGTTAGACCGGAGACGGTAGACCTCCTATATGAAGTCTTGCTCTGGCTCTAATTTAAACATGACATTACAGAATACAGGTCCTGGAAATAAATCGGTTTCTGGAAATTATTGATTGGAAGTGGTTTTTCTAGATCGACCGCGCTAAACTAGATGGTTGTTTAG
Source organism: Ectropis grisescens (assembly GCA_017562165.1). Taxonomy (NCBI): domain Eukaryota; kingdom Metazoa; phylum Arthropoda; class Insecta; order Lepidoptera; family Geometridae; genus Ectropis; species Ectropis grisescens. Next base: position 6,813,617 of record CM029770.1, on the reverse strand, counting down.
AGTAATGGATGAGATTGAATCTACTGGGTTACACGATCCACTAAGTCGAGAGGCATATGTCTTAATGCTTAGCTTCAGAATCAGAATCAGAATTTTTTATTGCGTAAACTGTGTACAAAGATGTTATACAAAATAGATAGCTCAGAAACAACAGTTTTACCCTTTGCGGGCATGCAAAAATAAAGCCTCTTTGGTATGAGGTTACAAAAAACAATTAAAACTAAGCATTAATTATTCTAATGAATACAATAATTATAAACCCAGTGGTGATGGTCTAATTATGACAAACTTGTAGAATCTGCGACTGCAAAAATATTCGGAGGTACAGGCGGGACTCGAACCTATGACGTTAAGACTACAAATTAGACATTAAGCCACTAGGTACCATAGATTACGACTTTTTTTTGTTGGGCACTACGGGTTTTGCTTGACTTTACGCGATGATTTAATATTAACTTTGTCTACGTATTGAGCAAGATTTCTCGCTAACCGCAACCTGCATCAATTTACCACAATTTATTTAGATCGATCGCGTGATGTCCCTTAAAATTGTTTAGAGAAACTCTTATTTTGAAACTGAACATTATTTTCATTTAATAAAGTTATTATAGGAAGGAAATGAGATGTCACCGGCGGCATCGGCAGGACGACTTGTCTCCGACTTTTTTGTCAGCTAACGCATTTTTGTAAGTGACCAAATGAAGGAACCAATAAGATTTAAGACATTTGTTAGCAATATTTTCAAAAAGTATAGTGGCTCCTCTGACCTGTTAAATAGTTGGTCCTACTGTTTCCCAATTTCGGTGTTATTAGAAGCAATAAGCAATAGTTAGACTACCGCAAGATTGTGGGTGACCGCAACATCTGTCTAAATGCATCCAAATTTGGGTTAATTTTGTCCTAAATGTTGACCAAGCCTCGAGCGTTCGTTTTCGTGAGCGGTCTTTGGCGTTAAACACAGGGTTCCTATCATAAGTTTGCGGCATATTAACATGTATTTCTGATTACGGTTCGAGTATGAACTACGTGATGTTTTGAGCAACTTTTTTACACTTATTTCTTTAACTAAGTCTCTTAGGAAATCATAATTTATGTAATACTTTTATAGGCTTTTCTTCTCCAGTTATTGTCAGCTACCCTTTGTTGGTCTGCTACATTGTCGCTATAGAACAGGTACACTCCGCGAGGCATAAGCTGAGCTTTGCATTTGTGTGAGTGTACATGGATAGTGTAGGTGTGACAACCGGCCTTAGGCGCGGCGCCATTCTGTCTCGCCGCGCTCCTGCCTGATTGGTGATCACTCACACTAATGCAAAGCTCAGCTTATACCTCGCGGAGTGTACGTATAAAATGTAGTATTTCGAGAACAGGCAGCAAATTATTATGGGTGAATATGTGAGACTAGCTTAAAACTTGTCACTTCTTATTTTGCACCTTTAGGTACTCACCACCGAGGTCTGCTCCTCCGTGTATCTATAATATAATATACCCCAGTATAATAGCAGCTAGTCATATAGCTATGACAAGCTCCAAATACCAACCGAAAATTTGCTGAAAGCTTTCGGAATATAAGCAGTTTAGGTATTGCGATGATTTCCGAACTAAAAAAAAATCTTTATGAAGAATTTTCAGAATTGAAATGTAACTGTCAAAAGCAGTTCTTTTATTCCGAGTTGCGAATTTTATTGCCAATTGCCAAAGGTGGGGCCAGCATTTCATGTTGTCATTAAATATCTCTAACAAAATGAATCATGGGCCGCCACGCGGACTTAATTTAGACTATGTAGACCGCGTCGTCGTTTAACATCAGGCGAGATGGCGGTCAAGTGTAAACCTACTCGTATAAAAGTTTAAAAAAAAAAAATTTTTTAGGTAAATTTGCATTTTGACAACGCCTCGTTGCCTCAAAAGAGTAGCTAATATTTCATATTGATAAATGTGAATATTTCATATTTATCGGGAGCAACGATGCCACATACGAATACACCCACAGACCCACCCTCCCACATAATACACTGACACTCCAAACTTGTAGCACTCGTCGTTTTTACGTCGGTGTTTAAATAATAAGATACACTTACAAAACTGGGTGTCCTCTCAAAGATGCGAAAATACTTCAATTCTGAACAGTTGCTCACGTTATACAAAGCACAGATTCACTCCTGTATGGAGTACTGTTCGCACCTTTGGGATGGATCGGCTAAGTATCAGCTGGGGACTCTGGAATCGATTGAGAGACGTGCCAAAAAGACTCATAGGCAATGACACTCTTGTGCGTAAAAGACTTCAAAGTCTTGATCATCGCCGCAAAATCGCTAGCTTATCGGTTTTTTATCGGATACACTTCGGAGAGTGTGCAACTGATCTACATGATCAGTGATGATCATGGTCATGATCGTGGTGGTATTAGAATACCACCTTGCTCTTTCTTCTATCGGACATCTCGTTCCACGAAAGGGCGACATCGTTTCATGGTTGATGTTCCAAAAACGCGAACGAAGAGATTTGACTCCATGTTTGTGAGAAGAACGTCTAGGTTGTGGAATGCGTTGCCTGAGTGGGTTTTCCCTGATGGTTACAATCTTGGTGTCTTCAAATCGAGAGTGAATCGGTTTTTTCTAGGTAAGTACGCTCCATCGTAGATCTCATCATCGTTTAACATCAGGCGAGATGGTGGTCAAGTGCGAACCTATTATAGTTTAAAAAAAAACCACTTACATACTATTTTTCTTTTTAAATCGTGTCCGAACCAATATTAATAGATTTTTCTGTAATTTTATTTGTTATTTTAAGTGAAATGCAATTAAATATTAATGTATACATACATATCTAAAAACGTCAAAAAGATCTTTAAAGGAAGGAAAAAATAACCATGATCTAATCTAGCTAATTACTTGTTAGAAACATGTGGCAACCTCGTACATAATATCCACAAATGCTGCCAACCGTAATTTTGCATTGTAAAATAGCAATTAGTGTCGTGCGCTAATTGCTTGTTAGTTATTAAATGCATTAATAATAAGATTTTACACTCTGTGTCAGTGTGAGTTGAAACTTTATTTGCAATTGCAACATTGTTCTACTAACGATGAAGAAGCCCTAATTAAGCCTAGCCAACGCGTGCGACGTGGCGGCAACGCTCGTCGCCGTCCAACTCCCGCGTGATCCGGTTCGAGGACACTGCCAGGCGGGGACTTTGCCCAGGGGTCTTTGGCTTCTTGGCAGGGTAGTCAAAACATTCGTAGGTAATGATGGTTTGGTTCGGGTCGCAGATGTTGCAACCAAGGGTGGAGTTTTGCGCCGTCCACTTAAAAAACTTCTACCACTTATAACTGAACCCCAGCCAGTGGTCACCACGGTTTAGTGTTCCACTAGGGGCCCGGAATGTTGACGACTGGCTGGAACATTTCTTTTTCTATTTTTAAAATTGTATTTTATATTCGATTTTTCCTGTTAAGTTGTTTTTAGTTACCTTGGTTACGGAGCGTTTTGGTTTGATTTTGTAAATATTTTAAATAATTATAATATTTTACCATCATTGTGTGCCTTTCTCATTTCCTATATTCACCAGTTAGTTACAGTCCACCGCTCGCCAACATTTTTGGTCCTTCGTCGCCAGTTTTGAACCATTTCATTCCATTTCATCTCATGTGATTTTCATTCCATTTCTTTTGCGCACAATGGTGGTCACTCGTAACCAAGCTAAGCCTGTTACTGCTCCGACCGCGGAGCCAGTTCCGCCACGCGTAGTGCATTCCCTCCGCCCATGCCGTGCAGCAGCACCCAGGCGCCAGGGCCATCGAGGGCGAAGATAATGTGATGTGCAAGATTGACGACCGGGGAGATAGCAGGACCGTTGCATCTCAGCAAGAACCGTGCGCCCTCCGGACCAGTCAGAGTCTACACGCCCCAACATCGCGTAAGTCAAAATGCACTCGCACACAACTTCAAGTTCAGCCACGCTGGCCAAGAAATTGGCAGTTAAAGCTGAGTACCAGCGGCGAAAATTAGAACAAGAGCGTACGCTCTTAGAACATGAACGTCGCCTGGTTTTGTTACAGCAACAGGCAGAGGAAATGGAACTTAAGGCAAAACTCGCCGCATTAGACGCACGAACCGTGTCTAATTCATCGCGCAGTTTTAGTTCTATTTCTCCTCGACGTGCTCAAGAACGTGTCGTGACATGGGTAGATCACCAAACCGTGCCCGACTCTCTTTGCCCATGTCCGCCAGTATCGACACATCATAAAGTAGTTACACAAGATCCAGTAACTCAACTTACGGCCGCTATTGCTGCGTTACCCGACCGCATTAAACGGTCCGAGTTGGTTTTATTTTCGGAGATCTAAACGAATGGCTTGCCTTTAAATGTAGTTACGAGAGAACTAAAACATTTTTTCACCTGCAGATAATTTAGCTCGCTTAACTGCTGCGGTTCGTGGAGCCGCCAAAGTGGCAATCTCATCCATATTATGGGCAGCGACAGATCCCGAAGAGATAATGACAGCTCTAGAACAGAACTACGCACGACCGGGTTGCTGGTCGCACACGAAATCGCCGGTCTAAAAATCTAAAAGTAAGTAGCGGCCCAGAACAATTAAATAATTTAGCTAATAAATTGAGAAACTGTGTCACTACCATAAAACTACTCAATCAACACGAATATTTGTCTTCAATTGAGCTTTTCCGCACAGTGCTTCTCAAACTAAGCGAGAATACAAGAGATCGCTTTACGGATTTCGCTGCTACGCACAAACCTTTCGAGCCGTCGGTTACCAAGCTCGAATTACTTTCTAGATTTTTAGTTATCGAAGCTCAGCGACAACTTACGTACAACTTCGTGGCAGACGTAGCTCCGGGTTCTACTAGACAAGTCTCATCTTATAAATCTTTTGTAGCTAAGGATCAGGTGCACGCGACTTCAAGCGACGAAATGGCTCATGCAGTGACGTCTACCAGCAAAGCTGTAGTGTGTTCCTATTGCAAACAGAAACGTGTTCAGGGACCGCACTCGGTGCTAACATGCAAGTCGTTTTGTTACTCTCTGTTGACGACAGATGGCGCTGGATTAAGGAATCAAAAACTTGTTACCGATGTCTTAAGTCAAATCCGCACAAATGGAACGACTGCAGAGCGAAGCGTTGCGGTTTAAATGGCTGTGATAGGCGGCATCACAAGCTTCTTCATGGCGGTAATGATAGCGTGTCTTTGTCACAGAACTCGAGTCATCACACTACTACCTCTATTTCTCAACAAAATAGCGATACCGTAACCGCTACGGCTACCAATGAGTCAAACAATATTTCTGAATCTTTGAATGTTACTAACCTCTCTGACATTTTATTAGGCACAGGTTTAAAATCGTCTGCTGTATTTAAACGAGGCTTATTAAAGGTGTTACCGGTCGTGTTGGAAGGCCCGAGTGGAACAATTGAAACGTTCGCACTTTTGGATGAAGGTAGTACCGCCACTCTAATCGACGGCAACATAGCCACGCAAATTGGCGCAGAAGTTACTGGACAACAGCGACTACGTGTTAACGGCATAGGTGGTATGTTTTTTAGACACGGAAGTGTGTTATGTAAATTTTCATATTAGGGGCGCAACTCATCTGATCGACATTTTGTTCAAGGCGCACGCAGCATCACACCACTTCACCTTGCACCGCAGAGCACAAACATGATTAACCTCGCTAGGTACGATCATTTAGCGGATATTTCTAATTTGCTGACGTACGAAAACGCAACTCCAACCGTTCTCGTTGGAGCCGCGGATTGGTACCTGTCTGTAAGTCGTGAGATGCGCGTAGGGAGGAAAGACGAGCCTGTAGCGACAAGAACTTTATTAGGTTGGGTGCTTCACGGTGCCGTGTCTACGTCATCAAGCCCGTGGATTTTACTCATCATGTGTTCGAAAACGACTACGCATCACGAACAATTGATAGTCTTGAAAACTTGTCAAACAACAGTATGAGATTGACTCGTTAGGTATTCAAAATCATACTCCACGACATAATAAAGACGACTTACGAGCTATTAATTTAATTGAATCTTCAGCCCGTAGACTTGATTCTGGACGTTTTGAGGTTTGTTTGCCCTGGAAGGAAAACGTATCTAATAACCTTCCCGATAGTTATCCACAAGCATTGTCGCGCCTTAATGCAATCGAAAAGCAAATGTCAAAGGATGAATCCTTTGCTTCCGCTTACAAACAATTTATAAATGGCATTATTCAAAAAGGTTATGCGGAAGAATGCGATCCATCCTCTTACCACAAAAATCATCCAAGAAGTTTATCTGCGAAATCCTCGTTTCCAAAGTGGTACTTACCACATTTCGGTGTGTACCATCCGCAGAAAAGTAAGCTCAGAGTAGTTCACGATGCTGCAGCTGTTACTAAAGGTGTGAGTTTGAACAGCATGTTGCTACAAGGCCCTGACCTATTACAATCTTTGTTAGGTATATTGTTTCGTTTTAGAGAGGGACCAATAGCGTTTAGCGCAGATATTAAGGAGATGTTTCCACAGATTAAGATAAGGGAACAAGATCGAGACGCGCTTCGTTTTTTATGGCGCGATGGTGGTAATACACAGAGCGCGGTAAAAGAATTTAGAATGTCATCGGTAATTTTGGTGCTGTCTCTAGCCCTTTTATAGCTTTGTATATTAAGAATAAGAACGCGAAAGAATTTGAACATCAGTATCCCGCAGCTGTGCACTCGATCATACACGACCACTACATGGACGATTACATTGGTAGTGAATTCAAGCTTTCTGATGCCGCACGCCTAGCTTCCGATATAGTCACGGTCCACAAGTCGTGCTGTTTTGAGATGCGTTCTTGGGTTTCAAACGTACCCGAGGCGCTCAATTTAGTGCCTGATGAACTGCGTAGTATTTCAAACGCTGATATTGGTTTACCTCCTAATAGCGACATAGGGGCATTAGGGTAAAGTGGAATCCTTATGACGATAGTTTAGGTTTCCGCACAGGCCAGAAGGACACGCCACAACTAACCAAACGCGGTTTACTTTCTAGCGTTATGAGCGTTTATGATCCTTTAGGTTTACTTTTACCTCTAACCATCCAAGGCCGTATTTTAATCCAAAAGTTGTGGAGAGAGGGGATTAGCTGGGACTCTCCCATATCTCCTAAGTATGAGACCGAGTGTAAGAACTGGTTTAATCAACTTGCATCAGCAGCTACTCTTCGCATCCCACGCTGCTACAATGTTAGACCAGACCCTTGTGATACACAACTTCATATCATAGCGGATGGGGGAGAACAAGCCTATGCCTGCGTCGCGTATTGGCGTTATACATTCTTGGACGGTTCCGTTAGTCTTGCATTGATAGGAGGCAAAGCGCGTGTTGCCCCCTGAAGCCACTCTCTGTTCCGCGTTTAGAATTACAAGCGGCTATTATTGCTACGCGTTTCGCTCAATCTATATTGAACGCCCATCGAATTCGACCGTCCACTGTTTATTACTGGACTGATTCTACTACGGTCCTTAAGTGGATTCGTAGTGATGCGCGAATGTTCAAAGCTTTTGTAGCTCATAGAATAGGTGAAATATTAGAATTTTCAAATCCATCTGATTGGAAATGGCTTCCTAGCATACTCAATATTGCAGACGATGCTACGAAGCCAAAAATTTGCAACTTTTCAGCATCTCACAGATGGTTTGCTGGCCCTTCCTTCCTCATTAATTCACCTTCGGAATGGCCATGCGAGGTAGATAGCATCACTGACGAAGCTTCACGAATTTCTGAATTGAAGCCAGAGTTTGTGGGGTTTCTAGTAGAAATTTCATTGCTAGATCCGCCGGTTCCTGATGCAAACCGTTTTAGTAGCTGGTTACGATTAGTAAGAGCTACGGCTCGTGTTTATCAGGCCGTTAAAAACTTTTGCGCACGATCTCATTCACCGCGATTAATTACCAAATATGTTGAAAACTCTACGTCCCTGTCACAAATTTCTACTGCCGACATGATTCAAGCAGAGAAAATGCTTCTCCAACGCATTCAGACAGATAGCTTTGCCGAAGAACTTAAGTATCTCAAATCTTCACAGCCACTACCTAATAATAGCAGAATAGTAGCGCTCGCCCCTGTTCTCGACACAGATGGCCTGATCAAATTAGATTCGCGCATAAAATCTGCACCAGGAGTACATGACAATGCAAAGTCTCCAATAATCCTTGATGGTCGTCATCGCATCGTTCATTTGATGATTTTACACAAACACGCTACAGCCGGTCATGGCAATCATGAGCTTGTATTAAATGAAATACGACAGAAATTTTGGATTTTACGAGCCAGAACTACAATTCGAAGTGTGGCCAAAGGCTGTTTACAATGCAGAAGACAAAATGGTCGTCTCCCTACGCCACCAATAGGCAATCTACCAATAGAACGCCTCGACCACCACACACGGCCGTTTACGCATGTAGGCCTAGACTATTTTGGTGCCATTGAAGTTTCAGTGGGTCGACGAAGAGAAAAGAGATACGTGGCTTTATACACATGCCTCGTTACAAGAGCCATCCATTTGGAGATCGTCTCATCGTTGTCATCTGATGCTGCCATAATGAGCCTTAGACGTTTTATAGCCCGCCGTGGAACGCCGAATACAATACTTTCTGATAATGGTACTAATTTTGTCGGTGCAAGTCGGGAGCTTGCAGCTCTTTATGACGAAGCTATTCATGATTTTGCAACAAACCGCATGATCACATGGCGCTTTATCCCACCCGCTTCTCCCTTCATGGGTGGGACATGGGAACGTTGGTACGCTCTGTTAAGACAGCCCTGAGATCCACTCTTAAAAGACAGAGCACCACGAGAAGAAGTATTGGCGACTTTACTCGTCGAAGTTGAATCCATATTGAACTCAGACCTCTTACGTACGTGCCAAGTTCTCCTGATGCACCTGAAGCCATTACACCTTTTCATTTTATCCTTGGTTCGTCATCAGGATCTCCATGGCCTATCACATTATCAGACGCAGATTTGGTACGCAAATGTGACTGGAGGCGCGTGCTAAGGCTTGCTGACCACTTTTGGGAGAGATGGCTTAAGGAGTATCTACCGACGCTAATACCACGAGGACGGAAGAAAAATGATAGATCAAGCATTTGTGAGGGGGACGTAGTTCTGATCGCTGATAAAACTTTGCCCAGGGGTCTTTGGCTTCTTGGCAGGGTAGTCAAAACATTCGTAGGTAATGATGGTTTGGTTCGGGTCGCAGATGTTGCAACCAAGGGTGGAGTTTTGCGCCGTCCACTTAAAAACTTCTACCACTTATAACTGAACCCCAGCCAGTGGTCACCACGGTTTAGTGTTCCACTAGGGGCCCGGAATGTTGACGACTGGCTGGAACATTTCTTTTCTATTTTAAAATTGTATTTTATATTCGATTTTTCCTGTTAAGTTGTTTTTAGTTACCTTGGTTACGGAGCGTTTTGGTTTGATTTTGTAAATATTTTAAATAATTATAATATTTTTACCATCATTGTGTGCCTTTCTCATTTCCTATATTCACCAGTTAGTTACAGTCCACCGCTCGCCAACAGGCTGCACCCTAGGGCGCGAGGATCGCGGGGGCGCTGAAATTATGTTTTCGCATGCACTATTAGACCGCGACAAAACTATGTATAAGTATATAACTAAACTAAACGTGTTATGAACTGAAAAATATTTGGAGTCCCTGATTTTGAGTTTTCAGAGTTTTTTGATGACCACGCTCATAGCGAATAGCCGCAACAGCTAACTAGATGTGAATAAAACCAGTGGCTCAGATGATATATGTACCTAGAATCTTTCGAAGTCATGTGTCATCCATCAACCCGCACTGGGCCAGCGTGGTGGATTATAGCCTTAACTCTCTTTGCGAGAGAAGGTGCCGAGTCCCAGCTGTGGGAACATTTAGTGGGCTGTTGATGTTGTAAACAAAGTTTAAAACTAATACTTGTACCTATTACTTTCAGTCTTACTCAGTTTCAGTCTTATTACTTACTTTTATTATTTGCAGTCTATCTTTTTCAAATTGTCTTGTAAAATATAAGTATTTTAAGTATTAGGATGTATGGTTGTTAATACGTATGTACCTATGTGTATTTGATACCTTACGACACATTACCCTTACCCCGTCTTTTGCTGTTTAAAATTTTCTCTTCATCCTCCGGTTGCCTGGAATAGATCGCTCTTAGCGATAAGGCCGCCATTTGTTTCACTAGATTTAAGAATTTGTCTTTTTGTTTATTCATTTTTGTTTTTGTGTGTGTGAACAATAAAGTGTATCTATCTATCCATCTACTTTTTAGGCACGCCAGTAAGACGTTCGTCGTGGTTCAACTACGAGTATTTCGCCAGACGCATTTAGTTGGAATAAAAATAGGTACGTTTCTTACGATACGGTGGGGTCACAGGGACAATAACCCCTGAAATCGTGTACCTAGTTCCGCCAAATTGAAAAATCTTAAAATTTACGCAACATTATAATTATAAAACGAATATTATATTTATATGGGCATAGGCTATTTTTTACCGCAGGGAAACAACTGGCACGGCAAATACGCGGGTAAAATATTGAATTCCTTATAGGATGATCTCGTAATCATGTTCCTATGATAAGTACCTACCTATAATATATTTGTCCTAAGCATGAACAGCCCATTTTTGTTCCCACTGCTGGGACTCGGGACCGTCTCTCATAATGATAACAAGTTAAGGCTACCACTCCGCTGACCAAGCAAGATTGACGGATGGCACATATCCTCGAAAGATGTATCTCTTGGAACACGCCGGTTTCCTCACGATGTTTATAAGTTGTGAAGTTTATATTTTTAAGTTGTGAAGAAACATATTCTTAACTAGCTGCGCTCCGCGACTTCCCTAAATTATTGAAAGTCGTATCATATAAAAAATTTATTATAAATATGTATATATTTTTTATTTAAATTATACCTACATAACGAACGATATCGTCGTTTGTTTATCGTGTCCGTATCGTTTGTATGCCGTACTCCAATATTTTTCTGAAATAAATGTAACCAAGTTATTCTATTTAATAACAGCTATCTGCCAGTGAAAGTCCCGTTAAAATAGGTCCATCCTTTTCAGAGATTAAGGACCGGACACCGGAATGGCAGCGGCCGGCTGTGACGCGACGAGCACTTTTAGTGAGAAATAATTTTAACTTTCTCTACATACTCAAAAGATTAATATCGTTTGAAAAGTTCGAAATGGACGCGCGGCCTCCGCGCCGCCGCGACGCCGCGGGTGGTCTCGCGAGGTGACGCTAGAAGTCGCGCATCATCGGGTTGCGGCCGCGGGGGCTCCCCACTCCCTGCGCGCTCTCCCCGCTGCACGCGTAGGTACTTATGTACTATGTACACTTCTATGTTCCAGTGTTCTAGCCCTTTGTATCTATCTCTCTTTCTTCTTCTTTTTCAGAAATAAGTGCTATAGTAGCCAATTCCATCATTTTCACTCTAAACACACGACACGAGTTTCCTTACCAAATGTAGAAACTGGTCAAAGAGGACAAGCTATCCAGTCAGGCCGCCGGCGGCGGCGCTAACCAGCCTCGGCAGGTACTTCCGGCCTCGTCGCGCCACTGCCATTCCAGTGTGAATCGGCCTAATCGCAACAGACAATTTTTTTTAAGTGAAACCTTCTTTTGGTTCCCAACAGACAGATTTTTCGTGGGCTGTGAATTAAATATTAGCGTTACGCTCGGACATGATAAGAAATCTTCGGGTAAACTCGGGTCCATGGGCATTGACCATCTAGAAATGCGTCAGCATTTCCCATTCAGCATGCCATGATGGCCAGGCCACGCCCTCCGTTTACATCCGCGTAGTTTTCAAAGTAAGCTATCAAATTCTGAGGTATAAATTTTCACTTCTATCGGCAGTTCCTATGACTGCCAATTTTTTTATTCAATGTTTTTTATTCAAATATACAGTACTTATCCGTTAATCAAAATGTAGTTAATTTGAACTTCCAATCAGACACTGCAATTTAATTTAAAAGTAAAAGGATTGTGTGATGTTTCTTTGCTGTTATTATTCGAGTTCCGTGTCATTGATTTTAACTTTATGCTGCATAAATCCAAAAAAGTTGTTTTCTTACGTTCAATACATAAGGTGTAAGAAGTAAAAGAATTTTTATTATCATCAATTTGATTTGATAATTTATTTTTATATACATAGTAGCATGAAATAATGTTTTAGGTATATAAGTGATGCAGGAAAATCTGTTCAACACTCTACTTCCATAACTCTTCAATGCAGTTTTTGTAAGTTAATAAATTTATGTTTTTGTTCACACTCCTGTTAATTTCCAGGAATAAAATATAACATGTGTTATCCAGATCATTATCTATAGGTACACCAAATTTCATCTAAATCCCCTTCAGTAGTGTTTGTGTGAAAGAGTAACAAACATACAGCTATACTTTATTATGAACTTTCGCATTTATAATATTACTTGTTACCAGAGATGTGACGTATCTTAGATAAAAGTATCTAAAATACAGATACAAGATACAAAATACGTATTTACATCTTGTATTTCAAATACTTTTTAATTTTTCTATTTTGTATCTTGTATTTAGATACATTTTCCGGTTATCTTAGTATTTTGAAGATACTTTTTCCGTAAGATACTTTTACTAAAATAAATTTAAAAAAAACAGTTTTTCTCTCCGAAAGCAACTGAACGAAGCGCGTCGTTTAAGGCCAGGTAGTTCTGTCAAATTAGGCATTTAACGCTGCCTTGTTCTCGCGACCGTCACCGGCCGCGGAATCGGTGCCACAGTGCAGAAATAACATTAAAATATTGGACTATGTAATTTAAACTCATTTTTGTTCAAGATTTGTTTATACTAGTGATAACAATTTTGTGAAGTGATAAGAGTTTTTTTGATATATAAACGAAGAAATATTAAATTTATCTATACTCGTAGATATACAAAACTCAACCTTTTCTTTTTGGTCACACTATAAGTTGTGAACGGCTTTTCCAATTTCATGCATCTTTTTAAAATGTTTCCTAATAATTCACAAGTTTGTCAAAAATTAAAAAAAATGTGCTGAAACGTAATAAAAGGCCAGTAAAAATAGAAGGTTTTTCGGTCAACTTTGCACTAAATTTCTAATCCAATTTTTTTTCTATGAGGTAAAGATCACTTACTGAGCATAAAATTACAAAATGCTCACAGATCCAGGTAGAGCTTCAAACGCCAATTGAAAAAACTGTTTTAGCCGATATTTTGAAACTATATATTTTGACAATAATTGTAGCAAATAAAATTTTGCATCTTTTGTTGCTAGTAATTTTTTTTGTAAAACTTACCGTTTACGATTTATAACCCATTTAATGATACGATTGCGATGATGCCGATAATAGTGGATGAAAATGATGTGGTCTCACGATGGAACTTGTTTCTCTAATAGAAACAAGCACAGTGTACCTCGTAACCCCAAGGTTCGAACCTTCGACAAAACCCACTCTGGCAATGCGTTTCACAGCTTAATTGTTCTTATTACAAAAGTGGAGACCAAACTCTTCGTTCAACTCTTCAATCATGATGATGAACGGTGCTGTTTATTCGAGCAACGAGCAAAATGATAGAATAACTTTAACTTAAAAACCCCGACTACAAAAAAATCTACACGTAAAAAAATATTACCTACTATCTAAGGACACTTTGGCGAGTCAGACTAGTCTTAGAATATCTTAGTTACCAAAATCCATCAAGCCGTTTGGAAGATATGTGGAAATAAAAGATTTACAAACATAAAAGATACGCGCGAACAACATAACCCTTCTTCCATTCCAGTAAAAAGGGACATGTTTATGCTACTGGGAACAGAATTCACATCTTATTATTTTAAATTGTTATCATCAAATTTGACATAGTAAATCGTAATCGGTAAGTTTGAAAAAAGTTTACTGGCAACAAAAGATGGAAATTTTATTTTCTACAATAATAATAGGCTTTATAACTTTTCAGAATATCGGTCAAAAACGTTTTTTCGAGCTGGCGCTTGAAGCTCCTGGATTTGTTATTATTTTGTGATTTTATGCTCAGGAAATGATTCTAAACCTTATATAAAAAACACGAATCGGAAATTTAGTGCAGAGTTAAATTATACGAGTAATTTTACTGCCTAAAAGGCTTCTTATCAAATTTGGTCAAGTGTCTAAATTTCTATGAACAATATTAACATTTTCATACAAAAAAAGAAAAAACAATACATTTTGGTGGTGTCACAAACTTGGAAAAGAAATAAAAAAATAAAAATTCTAACAAAACCATACGCGTATCTATGGAAAGGTGTTCAAAATTGTATTGAAGTTCCTAACATTTTTTTCTAAACTGAATAGTTTGCGCAAGAGTCTCTTCCAAAGTGGTAAATTCTGTATGTGAGGACTTTTCTTCCAAGTACTAAGTACCTTACTACCAAAGAATTTACCTAATGAGAGAGTAATGCAAGTTAGGTATCATTTATGATACCTAACTTGCATTTATATTAGGGATTTGCGCAAGGGATTTCTCCTCTCATTATTTCCTTATCCCGCCCGATCTCTGATTTGACGGACGAATATTTTACCGATACTTATCTATTTTCCATTGCATCCGCATTGAAATGTTAACTGATGTGTTATCGACGTCAGTTTTTTGAGACTTCCCTATTGGTCTACAACATAAAGTAAACAGCGTACTAATTAGTATCAGCGTCTATTTGCAATTCCAATGAAAACGGTATCAAAAATCAAGATCATAGCGTGCTTTACTAGTAATACCTACTGATATTGTTATACTGTGGCACTATGATCGTAATATTTAAAATTTATTGGTTGTCAAAATTGCAAAATCAAACACAGACCCGTCGTCCGTGAGCGCCGAAACGCGACTGATCAGGCCTGCCGAACGGCGCGCTATATATATGGTAGATATTAAAACATAGTAAATAACTGATACTTTTATCAAGTCAAACTCTGCGAATGCATCTATAACTTTTAGTGGCTTTCGTTGAGTACAAAATTTAGTAAAAAAAATCATTAGTTTAGTCATAAACTTGTAAAACTTTTGAAAAGGGGTAACTTTGGGATTTTTTTTTATCTATCAAGTAAAATTCATTAAATCGTGTTACTGACTGCGAATTGCACTAGATTAGATCCTTAACTATAACATATATTTTTTTCAGAGTTTAATACACTATTTTAAAGGTCTTAAAGTTGTTTTAAAAATTCAAAATTACGGCCCACACGCCCTTAAAAAAAATCGCGGATATGGTCGGGAACCAAATGACAGATGGCGACACTATCGTTCTACAAATGTCATCGACTAAGATGTCCCATCTTCATTCCTGTCACTGTCTCGTCACTGTGTTTCGAATAGAGATGATCGATATTAGAAAAACTTCGATGTTAACATCGAACGTAAACCATCGATGTGCAAAAAAACATCGATATCTAAAAACATGGATATTTTCTGTACAAAAAAATTACGAAATTTGTTTACTGTTATTTTAATTTAAACTGGCACAGGAGTAGGAATGGACCATATATACATATATCGATGTTTTTAAAACACTCGATGTTTTCTTACGATGCATCGAATCAAACCAATGTATTGTTAATTTTAAAATATCGATTATACATCGATATTTATAATAATAAATATAGTAAATACGGTGAGTCAGTAAAAGTGATATACTCAGATAAATGTATTAATCCAAGTTATGTTGTGTGTAAAATAAGAAAAAATGTATTTAATCTCTCGCACTAAAGAATAAAATCTTTTCTTTTTATGATATTAACTAGCAGTACCCGCGGTATTACCCGTGTAGTTCCCGTTATTTTTTGGGATAAAAATGTCTTCCAGACTGGAGTTGAAAGTGTTCCAAAGTTACGACGTGATTGAGCGACAAACATCCATACAACAACATTTATAATATTAGTAGGACTAGCAGGATATATCGATGTGACAATCGGATGTTACATCGGAAAAAACATCGATGTTTTATTTCCATGTCGATTACTACGACGTAATTGAGCAACAAACATCCAATATATCTATTGCTAAAACATAAAATAATTTCATAAACAAGAACAAAATTAAAAAATTTGATTAAACCCCGACTACCTGAAATTCGTTATATTTACAACATTCTACACTCCGCGAGGCATAAGCTGAGCTTTGCATTTGTGTGAGTGTACATGGATAGTGTAGGTGTGACAACCGGCCTTAGGCGCGGGCGCCATTCTGTCTCGCCGCGCTCCTGCCTGATTGGTGATCACTCACACTAATGCAAAGCTCAACCTATACCTCGCGGACAAAATTTCAAGCTCCTGCCTGATTGGTGATCACTCACACTAATGCAAAGCTCAGTTTATACCTCGCGGAGTGTACTAGTCAAGCCCTTTCATTTGATACTTACCATATTGAGGTAGTTGTGAAAAAAGAAATGTATTTCGCCATTGTGTAGTGGCGGCCATCTTGGATTTGAAATTTAATATAGTGCAAAAAATTCTATTATACTTTTATATTATATGTTATACTAGTTAAGCCCTTTCGATTAATACCTAAATTGAGGTAGTAGTGAAAAATAATGTAATTCGTCATTTTGTGATGGCGGCCATCTTGGATTTGAAATTTGTATAGTGTATAGTATTTTACTAGTCAAGCCCTTTCATTTGATACCCATATTGAGGTAGGTTGTGAAGAAATATTTTGTCCGCTATTATGTGGAGGCGCCGCCGCCGTCTTGAATCGATATTAACCAAACATAGCTAAGAATATCCGCACGCATATTAACCTTCAAATAAAAAAAAAACACATTTAAATCGGCACCTCCGTTTGAGCTCTACGGTGCCACAGACAGACACACACACACACACAAACAGACAGACAGATAGACAGGCAGACAGACAGACATCGACGTCAAACCCCCGACCAAAAAAGGGGTATTTATAATACCCCTTTTTTGGTCGGGGGTTAAAAACAACAATCCTCGTAAAAAAAACAAGTCTCGCCTGTTGTTCTAACGTAAAAAGTTCTGAGATCCATGTAATACCAAGTCAATTATTATTAATTTGGTCAGTCCCTACATAAGGGACCTTCTGTTTTTAACCCCCGACCAAAAAAAGGGGTGTTATAAGTTTGACGTCGATGTCTGTCTGTCTAACTGTCTGTCTATCTGTCTGTCTGTCTGTCTGTCTGTCTGTCGGGTTAATAGCCGTGCGGATGTTCTTAGCTATGTTTGGTTAATATCGATTCAAAATGGCCGCCTCCACAAAATGGCGGACAAAATATTTCTTCACAACCTACCTCAATATGGGTATCAAATGAAAGGGCTTGACTAATAGAGTACTTTGCACTATGACAAATTTAAATCCAAGATGGCCGCTACCACAAATTTCGCCTAATAACGAAATACATTTCTTTGGTCACAACTCCCTTAATATGGGTATCAAACTATCAAATGAAAGCGCTTGACTAGTAGAACGTTATACAGATAATCCGAGATCCGAGGTAGTCGGGGGTTAATCAAAATTTTTAATTTTGTTCTTGTAAAAGGTCTAATAGTAGTAATTTCAGTACAAAAAATCTTTAACATTTAAATAGATATATTGACTTGGCCATCGCATGAAAACACAAACACAAGTTCGCTTATTAATTTACTGCATATTATGTAATAATAACTTTGCAGTATTATACATTTATACATGGGATTACAAAGGTAGTTATTTATTTAGTTAGTTAATGCATCTGGAAAACTAGACCGAATAACTATTGAAAAATTAGTTTAGAAGTTTAGTTTTTACTTGATTTATACACTAAACACTAACTATATTTTCATTTACCTGATCCTTGTTATCAACGCGATGTACTTATTCGAAAATTGTTTTCTCGGATGAATAAACTTAAGTTAAATTATACGTTATTTTCTTACAAAAGTATTTTATCTTAAAAAAGTATTTGTAAGATACGTATTTTGTATCTAGTATTTCAGATACCTTTTTAGAAAAGTACTAGATGCCCGCCCCGGCTTCGCCCGTGGTATATTATATAGCACTCATCGGGATCCCGTACATATCCAACGGTGAAAGAATGACTGCAATCGGTTCACTCATTCCTGAGAATATCGATTTTAAACAAAAAACCTCTTCAGCAACCTGCTACGCCACCTGTCGGAAATTGGTCGTACCAACTCAGAATTAGAAAAAAAAATAGCAAAGGTTTATATTCAAGGCACAGATTACTGAAATGCAATGACGCAATCTTTGACACATGCTGTCATGTGTCATGTCAAAGCACGAAACGTACGAAAACTCTCAAAAGGGGAATATTTTTCCCGATTTTGTTACATTCTTGTTTCATGCTCCGCTTCAATTAATAGTAGAGTTATTTTCTATAGCCTAAAGCCTTCCTCGATAAATGGACTATCCAATAGAAAAAGAATCTTTCAATTCGGACCAGTACTTCCCGAGATCCTAGCGTTCAAGCAAACAAACAAACAAACAAACAAACAAACTCTTCAGGTTTATAATATTAGTATAGATTTGTATCTGGTATCTGAAATACTTTTTTCTTAAGTATCTTGCATCTTGTATTTCAGATACTTTGTATAGGGTATCTTATACATCTCTGCTTGTTACTATAGCAAAGATTTGCAAACGATTCTGTTTTGTTTAAAATCTTTAATTTTTTTTCACTATAGTCTAAGATCCCGCTATACAACGACTTTCACCGAGCTGTTTATTGGATGAAAAGTGTTTTATATGTAATTTAATATGTCAACAAATATATTGCAAATGGGTTGCAATTAAATATTACACTGAAAATGATTGAATTTTAGAAAAAAACTATATAACATAACTTGTTATTTTGGCCTTACTCTGTGCTTACGAAATCTCATGCAAATATTTTCAAATAATAACAAGTTTCAAACAAACTTTCATCCCCTTATTTCACCCCTTTGGAGGTTGAGTTTTGAAAAATACTGTAATTCATAATTCATTACTTTGACCATGCTCTTCGTGCGAAATTTTATGCGAATACTTTCAAGGAATAAAATGTTTCATACAAACCATCCCGTTTTTACACCCTTAGGGGTTGAATTTCGTAAGCATTAAGTAAAAAGCCAAAATAATAAGTTATGTACACTCCGCGAGGTATAAGCTGAGCTTTGCATTAGTGTGAGTGATCACCAATCAGGCAGGAGCTTGAAATTTTGTCCGCGAGGTATAGGCTGAGCTTTGCATTAGTGTGAGTGATCACCAATCAGGCAGGAGCGCGGCGAGACAGAATGGCGCCGCGCCTAAGGCCGGTTGTCACACCTACACTATCCATGTACACTCACACAAATGCAAAGCTCAGCTTATGCCTCGCGGAGTGTAATACAGTTTTTTCTAAAATTTTATCAATTCTACTGAAATATTTAAAAAAATAATTTTTAAATGTTAATTAATCATATTCTGGACTGAAATTTTTTAGGCAACCCATTTGCTATATATTTGTTGACATACAAAATTACATATAAAATACTTTTCATCTAATAAACAGCTCGGTGAAGGTCGTTTTATAGCGGGATCTACTACTACCAGTTACATACATTTTACAGCCAAAAATGTCGGGTACTGAACATACTAAATTAGATAACCAAAACATAGGAATGTATACCACTGTTTATCGAACCCAAACTCACAAAAACAACACATTGTGACATACAAACAATTTTAATACTAATTATTTTGCTTGGATTCCTTCGCGTTCTGGAGAGCCTGTGTCAGGTAGAGTTTTGCGAGGCTCTGAGAGCAGAACTGGCTTATATGCTGGCTGTATGTATTGATCTGTCCAGCGACGATCATGGGGTTCAGTCTTGGAGGGACTGGGTGGGGCTTGAAGAGTTTGTTGACATCTTCTTCTGGTAGTGGGGCTTCGTCTTTAGCGGCGCGGGCAGCGTTCTCCTGGGCGCGCTTCACCAGCCAGCGGTGCTTGTCTTGCTGTTGACGGACCACCAGTTGCTGGTAGCGGTTGAACTTGATGGCTTCTTGGTTTAATTCGTCCACGCGTTCCATTAAACTGCGGAGTTGGCCTGGAATACGGGAAAATTAAAGTTTAAGTGAAACCTTCTTTAGTTGTGTTGTTTTTGGTAAAACCTAATGGGGCGGCATCATTGGTTTCTAATGTTGCGGCGTAGCGTTGAAGCAAGGCGTTCGCGTATGCCTTTCGCGTTACCGACACGACTTATAGCAGTACACCTGTAGCTATTGACGTATTCTGCTACATTGGTGCCGTATAATACTAAAATTCTAAGTTTTATAAGTTTCCGCTGCTATATCTATACAAGAAGCACAAATTAAAATTTTTGATGTACCCCCGACTACCTCGGATATGTAATCTTTATAACAATCTACTAGTCAAGCTCTTTGATTTGATACCCATATTGACGGAGTAGTGAAAAAAGAAATGTATCTCGCCATTTTGTGGTGGCGGCCATCTCGGATTTGAAATTTGTTAGTGTATTGTATTCTTCTAGTCAAGCCCTTTTATTTTATACCTATATTGAAGTAGGTTGCGAAGAAATATTTTGTCCGCACTTTTGTGGAGGCGGCCATCTTGAATCGATATTAACCAAAAATAAGCACATCCGTACGGACCTTCAAATAAAAAAACCGCTTCGATATCGGCTCATCCGTTTGAGCTCTACAGTGTCACAGACAGACACACACACAGACAAGACAGTCACACAGACAGACATCGACGTCAAACTGATTTTTTACACCCCTTTTTTGGTTGGGGGTTAAAAAAAATATTTAGCAGTTTTTTATTAATTTGATAAAAAATAAAGTCCCATATTTTTCCATAATCTAGCTGGCGGACTAATTATAATGGTACATTTTTGAACCAATTGTTATCCCAACTGTCAAAGTTTGAATGTTTGTCGCTCAGCCACATCGTAACGGCTAAGCGGATCGGGTTCAAATTTGGAACACAGTCAAATTGGTCTACAAAAAATAAAAATACAGACTATGGTTTATCTCGTGAAAAAGTAGAACAAGCTCGCAAGTAGAACCGCGAGACGCTACAGCCCGCTAGACAATGTGTTTGTTATTTTCAGACCATTTTAACCCATTCCATTCAGACGTTATCTAGCGGCCCGTTCCGGTTTCGCTCGGATATCTATACTAATATTATAAAGCTGAAGAGTTTGTTTGTTTCTTTGTTTGAACGCTAGGATCTCGGGAAGTACTGGTCCGAATTGAAAGATTCTTTTTCTATTCGATAGTCCATTTATCGAGGAAGGCTATAGGCTATAGAACATAACGCTACTATTAATAGAAGCGGAGCATGAATCAAGAAGTAACAAAATCGGGAAAAAATATTCCTTTTTGAGAGTTTTCGTACGTTTCGTGCTTTGACATGACACATGACAGCATGTGTCTAAGATTGCGTCATTGAATATCACAGATTAAACACCTTTTGAATATAAACCTTTGCTAATCAAATTTGTTTATAAATCTGATTTGATACGACCAATTTCCGACAGGTGGCGTAGCAAGTAGCTGAAGAGGTGTTTTGTTTGAAAATGTTTGAGAGATATTGTCAGGAATTACTGAACCGATTTTAGTCATTCTTTCACCGTTGTATATGTACGGGATCCTCATGAGTGCTATATAATTAGTAGTAGTAGCATAGTCCTTGTAGAACTTACCGTACCGTGGGAAACTAATATACCTAAAGACCACGCGATGAAACAAAATAAGTATTACGACCTCCTAAACGAATTAACAAAAAACGGCTATGTAGTTAGTTTATACGCTGTAGAAGTGGGAGCGAGAGGTATACCAGCAAAATCTCTCTATAACCTGCTGAAAGATCTTGGCTTATCCAGAAGTGCAGTAAGTTCTATACTAGAACGAGTATCTAAAGCTGCACTAGTAGGCTCATATCAGATTTGGCTGGGCAGGGAGAGAAAGACGAGTAGTGAAGGTGGGTGTTGATGTACGTCAGAAAGGGGCCCCTTAAACCTACGCCCGAGTCACAAGTCTCGGGGTCTACTCGGGTTTTCTCTCTCTGCCACACGATGGACCCGGCACCCGCACGGTGAATCCATGGAATGCTAAGAAAATCGTCTCTGTACCACGGGCGAAGCCGGGGCGGACATCTAGTTGTCATATAAAGACCATTAATCTAAACAAAACTATCCTGTTTTTTAAGTTAGATAAATGCACACAGTGTTCAAGTGATTAAAATCGGTTAAGTTGTTTAGGATTCTATCGCGGATAAACAACGTGACGTCTAATTTATATATATTTGATCTCTATTTTTTCGGGATACTAAGTGACTTATTGCTATTTCTACACGACGACTATAAACTACAAACATCCAAACTTTCGTATTTATAATATTACTTAGTAGAGCCTGCAGTTTTACCAGTGTAGTTCCCGGAAAATGTAGCCTATGTTATTTCAGACTGTAAACATTCCAAAAAACGGTATTCCAAATTTCACCGCGATACGTTCAGCCGTTCCGACGTAATAGGGAATATGCATGTAGTTTAAATTGGCTTGATTTTTTTTCGTAGAATCCTTAATGTCCCGCCATTATGCCAAAACAATTATTTATTATTTAGTAAGTTATTAATTATAAAAAATATTATTTAAAAAGTGCAAAATAGGCGCGGGAAATTCAAGTTTGCGAAACGCATCATCTGTGGAAACCAAATGTGATGTCACATGGCATGTTTTCTGCTTTAAACTGGACAAATTATATCGATATTTTAAATATTATTTTAAAAATCTATTTGTACATTTACAAGAGTATTTATATTTTTTATTGTGTTATAATAATGTAAAAAGTGAATTAAAAATATAAAAAAAATGCATGCATATTCCCTATTGTGTTACAAACATCCAAATATGGTATTACTAATGTTAGTGGGATTAGGATAAAAATATACCTTCCAGAACGGAAGCGGTCCCAAGATCGAGGAACTTGGAACCCTCCTCCTCAGGGATCATCTCACTGAGCTCGGACATCATGATGTTGGTGAGCGGAGAGTTGCGGATCACAATGGGCACCTCGATGAACAGGCTCTCGTACCCGATCTTCAGGTTGCGGAGGGCCTCCGGGGTGTAGTCGCCCTCCTTGTACATGGCTATGGCCTGGAAAATGATTTTTACGTTTAATCTTGAGTCTCAAGTTCTAGTTTATGAAGTGAAAACTTAGTTTGGCCACACACAGATTTTTGGGGACGAAACTGAACGTGATGCGGTCGCGGTCCCGAAACCACCCGTATGGAACGGAGCGAGTTTTGTATGGAACCGCGGCCGCGTCACGCAGTTTCAGCCCTTAGTGGCTGTGAATGAAGCTCATGGTCACGCTCGTAAGTGAAAGATTCGTTCGGGACCGCCGAGTCAGCTTGATAGATAGTCAGCTGCTGCTGTCTCTTACGTACATCACTTCGGAAAGACAGTGGTGCACGTTGGAACGAACCAGCTGCTCCAGATCGGCAGTTATCGTTCCTCCGACTAAACCAGACGTAATTCCATGTCATTTGTATGTGTGTACTAGCAGTGCCACGCGCCTTTATTGTCCGGGTATAAAAAGTAGCCTATTGTTATTCCAGATTATAATAATATAACTGTTCTATATTTCAATCAGATGCGTTCAGACTTCAGAAGTTACGGCGTGATTGAGTAACTTTGACAGATTAGCAGGATATTTTAGGAGCTTTAGTAGCACAAAAATATCACAACTCATTGTTTTAGCACTAACCTGAGGCGTGAGGCGGTAAGCCTTCAGTGTGAGGAATCCTCGAGCCGACTTCTTGGTGTCATAGATGACAACCACGCTCTCCTCGATGGAGGTCTGGTAATGGTACTGCGACTCCAGGAGCGACTGGCTCAGGAAGTTGCCTACATCTGCGCTCTGGTACCTGGAAAGATTATTACTTGAGATTAGAGGCATGTTTGTATTGCATCTTAGGGCCAAAATAAACTTAACGATAAAGTTTAAAACTAGTGCGAGAGTTGGCAGCCTAATCGCTGAAAGTGACGTCTTCATACATAAGCATAAGCAGCCCCAAAATGTTCCTACTGCTGGGACTCGGGGCCTTCTCTCCCAATCCACCATGCTGATCCAGTGCAAGTTGATAGATGACACATGACCTCTAAAGATTCTGGGTATATTTTGGTGTCCTCCCGATGTTCTCCTTCACCGTTTTAAGTTGGCGGCATCACGCACATGACTTCCAAAACACAGTGGTGTGCGTGGGATTTGAACTTGGGGGATCAGGATCGGCAGTCACTGTTGGTGTAGTAAGTTACAGCCGTAACTTACTAGACCAGCTTTAACTTACTAGACCAGCTGTAACTTACTAGACCAGCTGTAACTTGCCTTACATAACAGCCAACTAAACATTCCCATTGCTGGGATTCCGGGCCTTCTCTCGCAAGGAGAGAGTCAAGTCATATCAGTTCCCTCACATTGCTTTTTCTTCATCAATTTTAAGTTAGCAACATTATGCACATGACTTCAAAAAGACATTGGTGTGGAAGAGATTCAAACCAAGAGCTCCGGCTTTACATTTGCCATTCTTAGACTTAGGCCACCCTTAACTTACAAAGATGTAATACGAATTACAGTTATGGCTATTTTCAACCAGAATAAAGTCTGAATGGGCAGCTTATAAATAAATGTCTAACTGATGTATCCTATTAACTATTAATATCAAAAATGCGAAAATATTACTCAACATTTAAATTAAATATTAATCAATAGTAATTAAAACTATTACACCCCCCTCCCATGCTTATGTAAACATTAGTACCCATTCCCCCGGAAATGAGTTACGTTTTCAAGTGTAAATAATGTGTAGGTTGCCACCTGTGTAAAAAAAAACTATTGCTGCCTCAATCACCATACAGAAATGTCATAAAAAATAAGCAAAACACATATCCCCAGCCCCTATAGTGCTTATGTTATACTTTAACAACCCCTAGTACATAAATTTACAATGAAACAAGTAGCTCACCATCCCACATGGAAGTGGTCAACGTTGACCCTACGCAGGCGCCGCATCATGTCGAGTTGGTACTCCTCCTCGTCCATGGTGTCGTCGTGCTTGGGGAAAGGGAAGCAGTTGGTGATCTCCAGCCGGTTCTCCACAACCAGCCCAAGCAGAGCGCCCTGCGCCACCTCCATGTTGCTGCATGACTCCTCATGGCAGTGCTTCACTATTTTCATCACCGCCTGGAAAATGCAATGAATATGCTTATGTTATGATGAAAAAATTACCATAAAATACCATAAAGTGACAAAATTACCATATGCCCTTCGCCGTAAATCTTACACAGACAGGTAAAAACCCCTATGTCTCACTAACTTGGAAGAGAGACGGTTGCAGGGAGACTTGGTCGAAACATTTAAAATACTGAATGGATTTTATAATCTCCCTCACTTTAGGAACCTGTACAGATTAAAGGAGCTAAGAGAGACAGTCGGCGTCATAAGTCCCAGTTGTCCCACGCACCATCACTGACAAACACTGCACATCACATCCTCAGCAACAGAGTGGTTTACAACTGGAACAGGTTGCCTGAGGATGTTATTTCGGCAAAGTTGTTAAACTCTTTTAAGAACAGACTTGACAAATGGATAGTAAGAGACAAAAGCATTTTAACCGACAATTACCTATAATTTGTTATTTCAACACTGAGATATAGGCATATCAGCTAAAGCTGCTCGCCTATTTATAAATAAATAAATAAAATGCTGTTTTTTTGTCTTATTTATTATTAAATTAAATGTGTGGAACGCGAAGGTCATTTCATTTCTTAAAATGGACCCCGAGTTAAACTAATTGGTGACCCCTGATCTAAAGGGCTTCACTGTAACTACATCATCTGATGATTGTCAGATATCATGATTTTTTCCTTTGCTCTTTTCAGTATTAGTCAAAATTAAATATTAGAAAATATCTTCATTGAGAATTCCTGTCTTAAATTAATATACAGAGTATTCAGTCAGAGTCATCAGCATTGTACTTTGGAAGAAGGAACTTTTAATGTTTTTGGTAAAGTAGCTTTTGTGCTAAACCACACTACAATCTTTCTCTCTCGCTCTCTCTTTCTCTCTCAAAAATTTCCGCAATAAATCCATTGCTGACAATGTGATTGAATAACAAACATTTAAATAATGATAGGTTAGCCGTCTTGCAGTATGTGCATGAAGGCATAACAAAACAAATCCTGTGCACATGTAAGTCAGTTTCTTATGTCTCAAAAATCTCAGTAAGTTGCAATGTTTTCTTTGCCAATAAAACAGTAGGTATAAAAACGACTAAAGCCAAACAATGTAGTCATAGTCGTAAACTCTAAACAAACTAATGACAGATGCATATTTGGCAAATTCTGTGAACACAAATAGTGAACAGCATGAGATCATCACCACAAAACTCATTTATCTACAGTTTCCAAGACCGTTCACTGTCCCAAAAGAGAAATGAGTCATTCTTAATTGGATAAACACTTTCTCAACTACGAGTTAACACTTATTCTTCTCATAAAACTTAATCGTGTTACGCCTAACAAGGTATTAGTAAATCGCGTATGTTACAGGATACCGGAGCAGTGACTTATGTGGAATTTAGCACCAGACGGGCTAGAGTATACAGACAAGCAGTGCAAATATGTTTGCAACCAAAGAACCTAAACATAACCTAAAATGGTTTTTCTTACAATTGTAATTGTGATTATATTTGTAGACTTTACAAATTGAAAATAGTTAATAATAAATGAGATTACACGAATAATTTAAGACTACTATTATTTCAATTAAGATACAACATAAAACCGGAAAAAATTTGGAAAACAGAGACGGGACATGACGTGTCGAAATACCACTTTCCTCACTAAATAAGGTTCTAAACGCTATTTTAAGATTCTGGAAATTACATATACAACAAAACACTATTACTGACCAATCCATCGCACTGGACGTAAGTAATCGCAGCTTCATTTTCAGGAACGCGTCTAGCAGGACCAGCACGATTCGCCATTTTGGAAAAAGAATGAACGACTGAACGATTTGAAAGTAACAAACGACACAGCATAAAAAAAAGCGTGTACCACACCACCATAGAGTAAATATAAGTACGAGTTATTTGTCCTCGACGCTACATTATAATATACCAGATGTCCGCCCCGGCTTCGCCCGTGGTACACAATATAGCACTCATCGTGATCCCGTACATATCCAACGGTGAAATAATGACTGAAATCGTTTCAGTCATTCCTGATTATATCGCTCTCAAACAAAACCTCTGCAGCTACCTGCTACGCCACCTGTCGGAAATTGGTCGTACCAACTCAGATTTAGAGACAATTTGATTAGCAAAGGTTTATATTCAATGACGCAATCTTGGACATTGGCGAAATTACGGTGACATTACCGAATGGAAGCCATAAGAAAAAGTTTAAGTTGACGCAATCTTAGACACATGCTGTCATGTCAAAGCACGCTACGAAAACTCTCAAGAAGGAATATTTTTTCCCCATTTTTGTTACATTCTTGACTCATGCTCCGCTTCTATTGATAGTAGCGTTATGTTCTATAGCCTTCCTCGATAAATGGACTACCTAATAGAAAAAGAATCGTTCAATTCGGACCAGTACTTCCCGAGATCCTAGCGTACAAACAAACAAACAAACTCTTCGGCTTTATAATATTTGTATAGATTATTGCCGTGACTACACCGTACATTTTTTTGATCAGCAGGGACAGTGTAGTTCAATCACCCTTTTTAACCCCCGACCAAAAAAGGGGTGTTATAAGTTTGACGTCGATGTCTGTCTGTCTGTCTGTCTGTCTGTCTGTCTATCTGTCTGTCTGTCTGTCTGTCTGTCTGTCTGTCTGTGTGTGTGTCTGTCTGTGGCACCGTAGAGCTCAAACGGTTTGGCCGATTTCGATGCGGTTTTTTTTATTTGAAAGTTAATATCCGTGCGGGTGTTCTTAGCTATGTCTGGTTAATATCGATTCAAAATGGCCGCCTCCACAAAATGGCGGACAAAATATTTCTTCACAACCTACCTCAATATGGGTATCAAACGAAAGGGCTTGACTAGTAGAATACTTTGCACTATGACAAATTTCAAATCCAAGATGGCCGCTACCACAAAATGGCAAATTACATTTCTTTTTTCACAACTTCCTTAATATGGGTATCAAATGAAAGGGCTTGACTAGTAGAATGTTGTAGGTACAGATAACAAATCTAAGGTAGTCGGGGGTTAATCAAAATTTTTAATTTTGTTCTTGTTTCATTCTGTAATGAAGCGTTTTCCAGATGCAAATTGACTTGTCAAATATATAGTTCTAAATTTGGGCAAATGAAGCACCACTGTTTGTTTTTGTGAAATTTCTCTAACAAAATAAAACATTGACGCCACCTATGGTGAAATTGGGAACTGTCTTTGACAGGACTTTTTGCATCTTCAAAACGCCCCCTTTAGATTAGACTTATAGATTTTGAAAGTCGTGGCGAGATCAATCCAATTGCGTTGTGAATGCCTGGTGAATCTGTACTAATGAAAAGCTGTCCGAAGTAATTTGTAACAAAATTTCTGAACTTTACTTTGTGACTGAACTTTTAAATCCATGAGGACAGCATTTCGAATCCTCTTAACAACTATTTCTTCTTTGTTCTTAAAACTTGAATTTCCTTTGTATAATCTCCCATGTACATCGATTATTCTACCATGTACATCGACGTTACAAACAAAGTCAAGCAAAGATTTCCACAAACAACAACACTACAGCTAAATCTTGTTGAGATATTTTGCTCGCGCGATCCATACGGAATCAACATCATTCTCCGACTGAACTCGGAAACATTGAATAGTTCGTATTTTTGTACAATATAATTTTGTTTTTTAAAAATTGATCGTTTGGATGCAAAGTTCCTTTCAATCTTTTTGTACAATAAAATGAATTGCACAAAGTTATAAAAGATCTAGGGGCCGCCTTATGGGGTTCGTGGCTCGGAAACCTCCACGTGGTGCACCCTGGGTATCACACAACAACTTGCCTTGGTGGCATCTTGTTGTGTGATGGCGAATCCCGGCCGGCGCTGGGAACTTCTACACGCGCTCCTCACCCCCTAGAGCAGCAGTGCGTGTAGACTGTAGAGGTTAGGGAGGGGGGCTGGAAGACTTGGGAAGATTACTCAGCTGATATAGGCTCGGTTTGGGGTTTTGAAGTTTAAATGCCCCAAATATTTATACGATACGCTGTCATGGAAAAAAAGTGATAAGCCTCTTCGCCAGTGTACCACGCAGCTTTCGATGCAGCGGCACTGTCTGCCGCTTTTAGGGGCAGTTTCCGTTCGTTCGTTCCGTTCCGCTGGAATAACATTCCTCCGCCAATAAGGAACCTGCAAAGTATTTATTGTTTTAGGTTGCACCTTAGAGAATTTATTTTTAGACACCAGAAGGGAGATGAGCAACTTAAAAACGATACCAGTGCTATATGAGGGCTATTTGTTACTTTTTGATTATATGTATAAATATTTTAAGTCCATTAACTCTTATTTCAAATTATTTATGTTCACGTATCATCAGCTTGCCATAGTTAGGTACTTGGTTGTAAGGGGTTGTATTTATAAATAAGTTTAGTTAAGGCATGTACATGTGTTTTTAAATTAGAATATATGTATGTATGTATTGTTATGTGTAAGATTATTATTAGCGTAAAATTATTAAGTGTATGTGGTGTGTGTCGTCATTCGCCAGCACCAGCAGAAGACCAGCGTCGGTTGGATCCAACCGGCACTATGCTGAGCTGGGGCCAGGTTGTGGCAAAATATCATAATTTGAATAGATTTTATAGAACGATGTATGTATAGGTATATAAATTTGTATGTGTGTATTTTTTGTCACAATCAATTATTTGTCATCGTCGTTGCCATATATCGTCCAAGTAAAATTCCTAAGTCTTCCAGATGAGGGTCCTCCACGAGCTCTCTGATTCGCAGAGTGCTCAGTGGAAGGACCAGGCCGTGATGCGGCCATAGAGGCGAAACCGTAGCTATCCCTAGCCGCGGTGGTGAGGGCGGACCTTTCGCTGCCGATCATCTTCGCCATGAAAGGTAAGATGAAAGTCTCTCGACAGTGAGAGCTCGCGTGAGTTAGGGAGCGAGAGTCGGAAACCTCTCGCTCCTTAACTGAGGCGGAAGTGGACACGGGAGCGAGCCTAGAGAGTCGCCGACTCTGGGCTCGCACCCCGTTTCCACAGGAAGGCTTGGGGCGTTGGATGTTTAGGGCCGTCCGACACCTCACCCAGGGATAGGCCTTCGCGGGGGTGACGCGCTGCTGATTTCCGGTGCGTCACTAGAGCCAAATTGGGGGGTACTAATGCCTCCCGCGAGGCGGATCCGCAATGACAGTGGCAAGTAGGTCAGGGCCGTTGTAGGAGTGCGAAAAGTGACCCCGCGACCCTGACCCCAGGCCACGAATCACCACTCCAGAATCAATCAATCCAATCACCACCACGGCAGAAATCAGTGGGGGTTTTAGTCGGTAGGGGCACCATGTCGTATCCCATGGTGTCGAGCCCGACATACCCCACCATGTCCCTGGATGGTGGGCATAGTGTATCTCTCCACTTAGTCTGTGGTGGGCATACATAAAAGTACAAGTATGTATTTACCTACATAAAAAAGGGGGTGCCTTTTATCAAACATCTGGTAGTCCTATTGAACTACTGAACTGATCGATTTGATCATGAAATCGTGATCAGATGGTCTGTGGATGGTCTGCTGTGAGTGCTTCCACAATGAGGGGAACTTCCCCTTTTGAGGGAAAATTAGGGTCCAAAGGGGAATAAAAAGGGAAAATCATGCCCAATCAAACAAATACAAAAACTGCTTCATATTTATTAAGGAAAATTTTCCTATAATTAGTCGTAGATATCAGTTCCAATTTTTTTTTCAATAAGGCGATGTTTCTTATAATATGGTTTTCGATGAGGCATGAAAGCTTAACCATAATTGAGATTGGTTGCAATTTTAAAATTTGAATCTCTCCTGAGGGGTGCCAAAACTATACCAGAATATTTTTTGAGGGGAAAAAAGGGGAAACCTTTTGAGGCGAGGGGAAAGGAAATGATTAAAGTGGAAACACTGGTGGTCAATGTGGTCTCAGTGGTCTGTGGCCTGTCATTAGCTCATTCTGTCAGTGAAATATCTGTGTAGATCTGTGGTTCTGTGGTGAAAGAGTGAAAACTGAAAAGGAGTTCGATTGAAATGAAACGAAAATAATAAATACATATTATATCTTTATTTTCTGAAACATTTAATACAAAATAAAATAGTGTGATTTTCTTTTGAGTACAATGTGAACAGTGTAAGCATGTGGTGTGGTGTAGTTAACAATGTTCAAATCAGAATCAAACAAAAAACTAATTGATTTTATCACCAATGATACTCCTCCTTTGCAGCCAAGAGAGGAAGCTTTTGATTAAGAATGAGTCAGCATAAGTTCTGGAGAGGATTAACGCCGCTAAATGTGTCCCCTTCACAGGAAGTACCAGATAAAATTGTAAAGTTATGTTCTCTAGATTCTGATTTCATAGTCCTTGGTATTGACCACGGAGTGTATCAATGTGAAATTGTTGAGAATTCTTTGAATTTCAAGAGAATTAGTGGTATCTCAGCCATAGACATATCATATCATAACAATATCCTCTATATAATCGATGTGCATGGGAGATTATACAAAGCAAATTCAAGTTTTAAGAACAAAGAAGAAATAGTTGTTAAAGAGGATTCGAAATGCTGTCCTCATGGATTTAAAAGCTCCAGTTACAAAGTAAAGTTCAGAAATGTTGTTACAAATGACTTTGGACAGCTATTCATTAGTACAGATGGCCAGCTCTGGGGCTCAGGTGCCATGCCTCAGATATCATTGGAAAGTAGTACTATTAAGAAAATACCCTTTTCGAAGGTAGGACAGTGTACAGTGCATCAGTCGGTCATAACTTTGCTGCTGTCATAGCCAGAAAAAATGTTCGAACATCAGGAAATTGTGACACAGATAGTGATAATGATGATGAAGAGGTATTTGCTTCTAATTGCTCACAGTGTCAGACTATAATAGGCCTGGCATCTCCCGCCTCAGTCCCGTCCCTATCAGAGACCTGCCCTCTTGGAGTCCAAATTAGCAAGTCCAGTGAAGACTCCAGCAGCACAACAGCTCCACAGACAGATGTTCATGTAGATGCTCAAAGTTTAACAGAAGACTCTAGTCCCTCATCAGAAGAATCCAAAATCGCTAGAATAAACAGTCAAAAAGCTGTAAATTTAGAATTAGAACAAGACTCCCAAATCAACACAGATGGTGATGAAGATGAATCTGTAGAAAGGGATAGTGAATCACCTGAACTTTGTACTGATAAGCTAAACAATATTTTTATAAACACTGATGCAGCAAGGCAGTTTTTAAGTCGACAGCTCTCTTGGGTATCAGCAGGAGAAGATTATTTAGTGGAATACACGGAAAAACCTACAAGAATAATCAAAGAAAATGTTTCAAATCTCACAAATTTTGTTTATGAGGGGGTGAAAACTGTAGGGGACAAAGTAGCAACACTGTCCAGGCACGTAAGTGGAAGCAGCGATAATAATGATGTTGCTGAATTCCAAATGCGCAACCATAACGAAGACATCAATTCTCTCCTGTACAGTTGTACCTCCAATTGTAACTTAGAAGATTTACAGTTCTCAACTAGCACAATCAGCAGTGAAAAGGAATTTGAAGCAGTCAGAAAAACTGAAAACCTAAAAAATATGTCAAAATTAGGTAGGAATATTTTAGCAACAGAATTGTGGACCTGGGGAGATATTGCATATGGTCAGCTAGGTATTGGAGATACAGTGAAAAGAGTAAAACCTATGGTTGTCATGACTTTGTCTGGATTTGGGCTGCAAAAGGTGTCCTGTGGTAAATGGCATTGCTCAGCGTTAACCCTAGATGGGAGGCTTTTTATGTGGGGACACAACCACTACCATCAAGTAAGCTTTGATACAAGAGATGATAAAAGTGGCCCAAAGCAGTTTACAGAGAATTCAGATAGTGATAGGGTCAGAGATATGATAGCAACAGACCACCATACTTTAGCGTACACTCACAATGAAAATATTTTCTACATGGGAAAACACACTGATGGCTTCACAGAGGCCATAGTCAACTTAAATGAAAAGATGACTGAGGAAGAAGTCAAGGAAAAGAAAGATGAAGAAATAACAATGAAGAATAATGATCCTCAAGTCTTCATAAATAAACCCCAAAATATGTGTTACCATTGGAGAATACTCTCTTCAGGTAACATCAGTTACTGCTCTATTGAAGAACCCAGAACAACTCCAGAATTTCAAGATCTGTCTATTGCTCAAAGATACCTTGAAGAAATGCTTCTGATATACCATTTCCTTGTAAAGCCTTTTTAAAGAAAAGCAAAGTTGTTACTACACATTCCAATATTTACGAAACAGTTTGTGATATTTTGGTGAAATTTTGAACATTACTGCTCTGAATGTGCTCTCCGTGTGGCAATATGCTGAGAAGCACATAAACGAATGTGATATTTCTTTAATAAAAAATTTAGAAGAGTATATTTATTTGTACAGAAAATATTATGTAGCTATAAGCAATTTAATTGTAATTGGTGGTTTCGCTCAGATCAACAATGTTGTGGATGTTCCGACAAGTATTTACAACTTATTTAGTGATCAGCTGCCGTCTAATAAGCAAAAAATAATAAGAAGACATCTGAAGCCATAGTCGCTTTGGCATTTGTACAGCCCCCTAACGAGATTGAGCTCATACAAGTGCATCGCGCAATCTCTGCTCGGTACAAGACGAAAAGAAAAAAGTTGACGGAAATCAAACATTGAGGAACGCTTGAACAAAGTCATAGCGTCCCTGGATGCGCTAATTGAAGAGCAAGAAAAGAAACGCAAAGAAGCCGACGTCACGAAACTCTTTTGGGAGACTATAGGCAAAAGTCTCGAACAATACCGGACTCCAGAACGCAGACTGGTACGTGAATCTAAATCACGGCAACTTAATTTAGTAAACCCGGCCGTTTCTCGTCACATTGGTTCATATTATTCAGCGATCTCTTCATTCACGTGAATGGTAGCACACCCAACGTGCATCCCTTAGAAACGCTGTGGGTTGAACCTATTTCTAACACCGATTCGCTAGTTAACGTAATCCAACTAACGACTCCTGAAGAAGTGATATCGGTATCGACGAGTACTGAACAGGAGAAAACCGAATGGATCCATATTCTCAACCAAACTATAAGGCAAACCTTACACAAAGAGTCCACATTCAAGCCACCGGCAGTGAGGACTGCTAGTCACACGTTTTCGAGTAAAAACTCGTTTTACAAAGATGCCAAGTACATCGGTAGGTGGTTGGACGGGAAGATACACGGAAGCGGGAAAGTAGAATGGCCCGACGGCAAACATTACGTCGGTCAGTTCCAGATGAATGCGCTCTATGGCCATGGGAAGATGGAAATGCCTGGTGTAGGTAAGTTTTATCTTTATTGCTTGTGAACACGAGTCATAAAGTTGATAATTCTTTGGAGCTTAGTCATAAATTACTATTCTCATAATTTCGCCCGTAACTTCGTGACGAGTTGCTCTAGTTTGTGACGTTGTAATTATAAGGAAATATCACTTAGGCCAAGGGCACTTCAAAAGAAATTCAATATTCTCTTTAAACCTTTTTGTCATCCACTTCATCCTCTTACTAATTCCCTACTACAAAACATAACTACGTGATTTTGGTATCAATATCAATGTAACATCAGGGACTAATAAATATGTTGTAGTATATTTTTATTCCGAAAATGTTAAGAAATGCGAAACCACGATCGCAGATTTATTAAATCTTATAGTTTAGTACTTAAATGCAACTTCAAAACATGCTTACGAAAGTTACGGCTGGTCTGAACATCTACTCTCTTTCTACGAAAAACTTAATTTCGAAATACGAGGGTCAAACTGAAAGTTCTTAGAACTGGCCACTTATAAACAATATAATAAAAAAATAATTCTATAATTTGAAAATAGAACTCTTTGCCAATATTACTGAGTATATACTTCATTCTAGAGTTGGGTAGGACATGCGTTTACGATGAGTTTGTATGAGTAACTCATATCGAATTTTGAGGTGTGACATTGTCCCACCTCATTGTACTACCTCATATATGAGGAGAATGGCTATTATCATTAGACTGTGACTTGATGCATACTGTGACATTATTACTACAAATACGAGTTGAGCTGTGACTGTGACATTCTACATCTTTTTTATACGTTCTAGATAAATACAACAGCAGAGTGTTAGTAAAATTTCCTACGTTGTTGGCGTCGCATCACTCAATTCAAAATTCAAACTAACACAATAACCGTTCTTTTGGTTGTCCCGCTCACTCATTTGAGGCGCTTGGTACGTTAATGCTTCTCGCTTGCTCATAAATAATGTAAGCGAGACAACAACGCGCAGTCCAATGCGTGCTATTCGCGACAATTGGTGCCTCATTTGAAGTGGGTTGAAGTGGGACAAAATGTAATTTTGAGGTGATGGGACATTCTGTCATTTTGTATGGGACATTTGAGGTGACTCTTGTATGAGGTGCACACCTCTACTTCATTCATTTGTCATTTGTTTTACGATTTGGCGGCAAATTGAAAATTGTCTGTGTCACGTCAACATGAATTTAACACGAGAAAATTTTCGTGCAATGATTTTTTATGACTTTCGATGTCATTTAAGTCAACAAGATAGTTATGATAGACTACGATTGACCTTTCACGATGAAGCCCCATCTCGTGCGACTGTTTACAACTGGTTTAATGAGTTTAAACGTGGTCGCACTAATCTCACTGTTGATTTACGTGAGGGACGGCCTTCTACGGCGACGACTGAAGATAACATCTGTGTTGTGCGGCGTATGATAGAGACTGACAAAGAGTGACCTATCAGCAGATTCGGACAAGCTTAGGCATCGGTATGAGTCAAGTGCACAAAATCCTACACGAACATTTAGCGGTCAGGAAGCTTTGCGTCCGGTGGATACCTCATAATTTGACTGAGGCTCAAAAACTCCATCGTGTGGATTGGTGCCGTAAAATGATTGAAAGATTTAACGGAGGTGACTCAAATGCTGTGTTCGACATACTAACAGGTGACGAAAGCTGGATTTACTGTTATGATCCTGAAACCAAAAGACAATCTGCTCAGTGGGTGTTTCCTTTCGAGGAGTTGCCAACTAAAGTGAAGAGAGATCGAAGTGCGGGGAAAAAAATGGTGGCCTCGTTCTTTGGAAGGATAGGTCATTTCGCAACAATTGTGTTAGAGGATCAAAAAACAGTTTCTGCAGAATGGTACACTACCAATTGTTTGCCACTTGTCTTGGAAAAAGTTCGAGAGAAACGACCTCGCAGTAGGATCCTCCTTCACCACGACAACGCCTCATCGCACACCGCCAAGCGAACGATCGACTATTTGGCGACATCAAACGTTGAATTACTGGGTCACCCGCCGTATAGCCCCGACCTCGCGCCTTGTGATTTTTATTTATTTTCAAAATTAAAGAAAAACTTAAAGGAAAGCGGTTTATGAATGCTGAAGAAGCGGTGGCTGCGTATCGCGATGCCATTGAAGAGACCCCTAAGGACGAGTGGGCAAAGTGCTTTTCCCAGTGGTTCCATCGCATGCAGCGGTGTATTGACGTGAATGGACAATATTTTGAAAAGATATAATAAAACTAATAACTGGCTAATGTAATCAGTTTTTGATTTTCTAAGAACTTTCAGTTTGACCCTCGTAAACTCGCGACTTTTCTACTCCGGTTGTACTTCATTTCGTCCGATCTAACATTGTTTGACGTGTTTTTGCTCTAATAAGAGTAGGTTTAGAACATTTAAATGGACGAAATGACGGATCGTAGTTGGAAAGTCGCGAGTTTATTTCAAATTACCAATGATTTCAAAAGGATAACACGCAGTAATATATAAGTCAATGGAATTGCACGCTACTGTCGATTCGGTGCCCCTGGTTCATATCCCACGCGTACCATCATCTTTTCCATGTCACGTTCGTAATGCCGCTAACATAAAAATTGAAGGAAAACATCGTGAAGAAACCTGCAGGTTCCTAGAATCTTTCAAGGCCATGTGGAATTCGCCAAACTACAACCAGCGTGGTATTACAAGCGACACGAGACTAGTTTTCAAGCTAGGATAGCAAGGTAGTGCTAGCAAGCTAGTACATACTTCTAGCTTCATGTAGACAAAACTGCGTTTTCTACACGAAGCTAGAGGTACCCACCATTAT
Source organism: Ectropis grisescens (assembly GCA_017562165.1). NCBI lineage: Eukaryota > Metazoa > Arthropoda > Insecta > Lepidoptera > Geometridae > Ectropis > Ectropis grisescens. Next base: position 6,776,183 of record CM029770.1, on the reverse strand, counting down.
CAATAAATGATTTGTATTTGATGTTGGGATCAACCTTTTCGCATGCAAATTATTCTACATAACCTCTGATATAATTTCAGGAATCTATGAAGGCCAATGGAAAGATAACCTCCAGAACGGCTATGGTATCATGAAATACACCAATGGTGACATGTACGAAGGCTACTTCAAAGACGGGCAGCCCCACGGCCATGGTATAAAGAAACAAGGGGGACTTCACCTCATCATCAGCTACTATATACACGGGAGAGTGGGTGAATGGAGTGAAACAAGGTTATGGCGTGATGGATGATATAGGGAAGGGGGAGAAGTATTTGGGAAACTGGAGTGATAACAAGAAGCATGGTTGCGGATTGATTGTAACTTTAGACGGTATTTACTATGAGGGGCTGTTTATGCAAGATGTACTTACGGTAAGTTGGTCAACTATTAGTAAAAAAAATTCAAGTTGTCAACTATTGGTCAAGTATTTAAGTAATTGACTTCAAAAAAGTTCTCAATTCAGCTGTTTTTTAATGTATGTTACGAGATAGCTCCGCAAATTGTGAATCCATCTGATGATTCGTTTTGTTGTTTGGTAGATAATACTTCCCTGTTTATGCAAGACGTACTTACAGTAAGTTGACCTATTTAATTGACTTCAAAAAAAGTTCTCAATTCGGTTGTTTTTTTTTATGTATGTTACGAGATAGCTCCGTAAATTGTGAATCCATCTGATGATTCGTTTTGTTGTTAGGTAAATAATACTTCAGAGGTGATCCCATATAAATTTTATCGAAATCGGCGTGGTGGTTTATGGAATATCAACAAAAAATTAAAATTTGTTAATCCTTACCTTGGCGACGTAAGCTTAGATTTCACAAAAAATTAGAAATTTAGTCGAGGATTCGAGTTTCAATGTTTTTATTTTAAATTGAGGTCGGTTTTTTTTTGTAGAAAATTTAATTATTTTAATATAGACCGGCCGCATATTTCTATTGCCGTGTACAGTAGGAACCAACACTCCAATTCTCGGGAAGCTAAATTTACGGTTTCTATATCTTAGTCCATATAGAATACGTACGCTTTTTCTCATTAGAGAAAGTCTCAAAGTTTGTTTTGTAAATGTAAAAATATTCATATTTCCGGTGGGATAATGTGGTAGAACCAAGGTGTGTAGCTACTCGTAGTTTCATTTGCTTATACAATTGTTTTATTTTCGTGTTCATTCATCGAATGAATATTACGGTGAACATGACCTTCGTTTTTCTCCAATATTCACGTACTTGTTGTCAATCTTTGCCAAATCACTTTACACACAAATTCAAGGTAAGGTTATACAGATCTGTAAAATAGTTTGTTCAGTTTATTTGGATTATTATGTTGTTTTAGTAATTACGTACCTATATGAATACGTATAGTAATTACGTATATGAAAACGTATAGTAATTACGTATTTTCTTATTCACTTCAAAGAAGACATTTAAAAAAAATTACAGTTACATTTCTTCTTTTGTGTAGATAGGTAATAGAGATTATACAAACAGTACTGTTTGCCGTCTTGAAGGGCAATGTTTCCGGTGGAATTACAGGGCAAAGAGACAAATCGTGTTATATTTCTGGGTGACGAGCGCAGTGTAGTAATTTAAACTCTTAGCTAGTAAGTACAGTACTGTTATAGACAAGCATTTTGCTTCCCGTCAGGCACACATCTCCAAAAGCCATGTTATAGAAATATCACGTTACCCCCAGGGTCATGGAGTGATGGTGTTCGAAGACAACACCCATTATGAAGGCGAGTTCCGTTCTGCTGGCGTGTTTTCCGGCAAGGGGGTGCTGACCTTCTCTAGCGGAGACAAGATCGAGGGCAACTTGAGCGGCGCCTGGACCGAGGGGGTCAAGATCTCCAATGCTACTATGCAACTGAATGTGTCTAACCCAGCGCTACCTGCCAATTCCAAACCCAAGTAAGTAAACATAGAGTGAACTTTTAAGTAAATCCTATCCTACTCTAGCCTAAATGCTATCCTTCTGTAGTTAAAAAAAAATATATGACTGTTTTGAGATTTGAGAATTATTTCCAATATTCCAATTCCTATTTTTTTTGTATTAAAATGTACCTATGTAATGGTCTGTGTACTCCATTGCCTGTCTATGCACTAAATACCTTTAGTAGTCGGTTCCGTGAAAGAACATATATTCTTACAAACTTTCTAGTTTATAATACCAGTAGGACATTAGCAAACACGCAAAAAAATTTTGGTAGTATTTAAAGCACTGTCTTTCATTTACATTCTAAGATCTTTCTTAAATTGCAAAATGTGTCACTTATTTTACGAGAACAAAAATATTAAAAATCTCAAAGTTTGGATGTTTGTTTGCTAACTGAATGGAACAGTCTGAATTTGAATAGTGTATGTGCAGGTCATGGATAATTGCACAGACGACTGAAAATGAACCTTAATAGCATTACGCAGCCTCAAACTGATTTCCTTAATCTTTGTCAAATAATATTGAACTGTATTTTTCAGTTCCTTCGGTAAACTCAGCGTCGCTCCAAACCAAAAATGGAACGCTCTCTTCCGACAATGTTTCCAAAGTCTCGGCGTCTCAGAGTCTATCCTCACTCCGACCGGAAACCATTTCGCGAACGGTCCATCCGGACAGACTATAGACAATGTGAAGATTTGGCAGAATGTGGCGGTAGCTATATCCAGCTCTCATAAGGAAAGGAAGAAGGTCGTGTTGAAAGTGCACAATAAATCTGATTTGGACAAGTCAGTTGATTGCTTGGAAGTGATCCCGCAGTTTGGACAGAAGACGCTTACGTTTGAGAATTACACGGATTTGAAGCAGTATCTGCAAAATGTAAGTTCTCCCAGTTTACTTATTTAATGCTGTGAAATTCGTGTACTTGTTTCGTTCTTGCAGTGAAATGAAATTATTTCAGTCATTTATTTTATTACCGGATGCCAAGAGGTTGAAATTTGACCACTAAGCAATGTTAATCTATTCTCAATTTGACCACAGACTAAATCAATAAACAAAAGAGTATTAATGTGTGTGTATACTATTTATTTTGTCGATGTAACGTATTTAATGCATAATTTATACTTGCATTCTATACTCTTTCTCTATATGAACTAGAAGTGATTTATTTTTAACAACGTTTCAATAAAATGCACTAAAATTTCTACCAATCAAAAATATTTGATCAAATTACAAAATTATTAACGATCACAAAAATACAGCAATCACACATAATTAATTATTAATGTCCACTAGCACGTCCAACACACCCAAGCCACACTCCAAGAATGAAAGAATGCCTCTAGAGGCTTCGTCTCAGACGCCTTCTATCTCGCAGCACCCTCACCAAACCAGTCCATTTGCATCACGCTATGCTATTTTGACCCCGACACCTGAGCGATATTTCTGATAGTATAGATTAAACTATTCATCCGAATACCTATTTTCTTTTTTTAGGCTTGTGAATCCACTCACCATCCGTTAGGCCAGCTAGTGTTAGGCCTCACGAACGCGTTCAACACGACGTACGGCGGCGTCAGAGTGCACCCGCTGCTGTTGAGCCACGCCGTCAAAGAGCTGAAGAGTGTGACCGGGAGGCTGTACCAAGTGATACGGCTCCTGTTTCCCGCGCTGCCGCATGACGGGGCGGATAGCGTGCTGTCGAGGAAGGAAGAGGAATGCCACTCTTTAGATGGGTACGAATCAAAGACAATTACCCATTTGACTGATCATACGACTCCGTAGCGTTTTATAAGCATAATTGCACATCTAACCTACCGTTAAACCCGTTGATGTCTTTCTTTGCATCCTGCTCTGTCCTTAGAAGCATAGCATTTGCATATCTCCATCTCGTTTTGTCCAATCATTGGTGGAAAGTAGTGCCACGCGACATGATTATTCGGCTTATCACAGCGCGATTTTTTTTACCTCGTCCTGCGCCCCCGCTGGTGACTTATTAATTTAAGCAGATTCGTTTCATGCCCGATCAACAGGGTGCTTCATCTATGGTACGAATCTTCCATATCAGTCTAGCTAATCAGACGTTATTCAAGATGCAAATAAATTTGAAAGATAATTCACAAGGTCAAGATGTTTCATTTTATGAAATTACTCTAACAAAATGGAAAATATCTTCAACACAAGAAGTACTAACTTGAAGTTGGTTACAGTGCTTTCTAAAATGTTGTCTAGCTAACTTCAGTCGGTTTTTCGTGACATTGTGCGCGGGAATTGTTCCCTAACGCGCTAAAACAGTTTGAAGTTATTATTTTATTAAAAGTTTTATTTTATGAATTGTTAAAAGCCCATTATGTCCCAATTTTGAGTAAAGGTTTTCCTATTCTCCTTTCATTTTTAATCCCCGACCAAAAAGAGGAGTGTTATAAGTTTGACGTCGATGTCTGTCTGTTTGTCTGTGGCATCGTAGAGCTGAAACGGATTGACCGAGTTCAATGCGTTTTTTTTTATTTGAATATTAGTTTCCGTACGGTGGTTCTTAGCTATGTTTGGTTAATATTGATTCAAGATGGCGTCCTCTACAAAATGGCGGATAAAATATTTTTTCACATCCTCCCTCAATACAGGTATCAAATTACCTGACCAGTAAAATACTAAACACTATGGCAAACATCAAAATTCAAGATGGCCGCTGCCACAAAATGGCGAATTCAATTTTGTTCACTACTCCTTCAATATGGGTAATACTTATCAAATGAAAGGTTTAGACTAGTAAAAAATATTATACAAATTTCAAATCCACCTTGGATTTGAAATTTCGGGTGTAAATCAAAATGTTTAAATGTTGTTCTTATTGTTTGTCTTGAATCAATCATCTTTTGGGTCTGCCGGGTCGTTGTTTCTTACCTGCCACTGGGTGGTGATCTTACCCCAGCGATCGTTTGACATTCGATAGACCATTGGCATACAGGGCACGCTTAACTGCACAAATGTTTTTGCTTAATTAAATAGTTCTAACATAATAATCAAATAGCAATAATATTACTAACAATTAAGCCAAGCCATTCCTAACGCAACACAATTTTTTGTATTACATTCGCTCGAAATTAAAGTTTTTTGAAGTTAAAACTTCTTTTCGCGCACCACATACAGATTTTTCGTGGGCTGTGATTTGAGTTCAAGCGCCACGATCGTAAATTAAAGAAATCTCCGGTTAAACTCGGTTGATCTTGGCCACGCTCTCCGGTTTCACCCGCGTAGTTTCGAAAGTGAGCTATCAAATTCTGAGTTATTAGTTTTTATCATCGCTCGCTCAGTCCCACTTCAGATTTAAAGTAATTAAGATGTGTTGTTTTTAAACGACTTCAAAAAAGGAGGTTTCTCAATTCGACCGTATATTTTTTTATGTGTGTTCGCGGATATCTACGTCGCTTATGAACCGATTTTGATGATTATTGTTTTGTTGTGAAGAAGATATTCCAAGGGTGGTACCATGATAAGGAAACCAGGATCTGATGATGACATTGGCATCGTAGAGAAATCGAGGAAAACTTTTTTACTTTATAAGTTTTCTGTTGGAAGTCGGTTCTTTTTTGTTAAAATTATAATAGGGATGTTAATACTAATCTCAAATTAATGTTTATTGTTGATTTTATGATAGTTTGTATTAATAGAATTTCGAAAAACACATTACCTATTATAATTTAATATTACCTAATAAATTTGTTATAAATGATGTTAAATGCTATATTTTTTATCTGTTGTCACATGACTGGAAACACCAATATGAATTATTACGTCACTAGTCGCAAAACAAGCTGTCGAAAACTGACTAAACTGTTTACTTTTCTGTATTTGTATTATAGTTTGCGATCTTTATCGACGACGATTTTGATTGTTTGTATTCAAGTAATGATAAAAAAACACATAAACTGAACATACTGCCATGAATCGCGATCAATGTTTTGCGACTAGTGACATCATGTCGGTCGTTAGTGTTTTAGCGGCAAAATTCAAAATTAGTCTAATTTAAAAAAATATGAATTTGAATTAAATTAAATATGCAATATATTTACTCATCGAAAATACAAATGTTTTGAAATAAAATGTTATTTATTACGGTAAACATGAGTCGATCTTCAAAATAAAAGCAGTTCCGAAAAATTGTTAACATCGCTGTTGTGGTGGTATGTAGTGAAGCGGTGTCGGGCGCGTCGCTGGCGCAGGCGGCGCTGTTGCCGCGCGCGCACCCGTCGCTGTTCGTGCTGTACGCGCTGCACAACAAGCGCGAGGACGACCTCTACTGGCGGCGGCTGCTCAAGTGGAACAAGCAGCCGGACGTCGCGCTCATGCCGATGCTGGGGATCGATCAGTAAGTTCTTCGAAGTTCTTATTTTCAACACATTTGCTCATGAAGTGGAATACAGAAACACCCTAAAACAAAGTAACAATGGGCGACCTTATCGCTGAGAGCGATTTCTTCCAGGCAACCGTAGGCTGGTGAAGAAGATACGAGGGGTGATCCAAAAGTAATGATAATCAATAATAAACACAATGAATAAAATCAAAAACTAAATTTATTTCTCAACATAGTCTCCTAGCAAGTCTATACATTTAGTCCATCTCTTTTCTAAACCTAAAATTCCCTTAGAAAAAAAATCTTTATCCTGACTCTCAAAAAAGTCCTCAACCGCGGCCATCACGTCGCTATCATCGTCAAATTTCTTGCCCCGGAGGTGTTCCTTGAGTCGTGGAAAGAGATAGAAGTCACTGGGGCTAGATCTGGTGAATAGGGGGTGTTCCACCAGCTCAAAGCCCGCTTCCTGAATGGCAGCCATGGCAATTGCAGCTTTGTGAACCGGTGCGTTGTCTTGATGGAACAGCACTCCAGCCCGCAGTTTGTCTCGCCTTTTCTCCTTAATAGCCTCCCGCAATCTTCTTATTTGTTCTGCATAGTAGGAGCCTGTAATAGTGGCCCCTTTTCCAAGTAGTCCACCATGATTATTCCTTCAGCGTCCCAAAAACAGACGCCATAACCTTCCCTGCTGAGCTTGACACTTTGAATTTCTTCGGCGTCGGTTCATCGGATCGTTTCCATGTCATCGATTGTTGTTTTGTTTCAGGATCAAAATGGTGGATCCAGGTTTCGTCCATGGTCACAAAACGTGACAAAAATTATCCTTGTCTGCCTGGAACTTTTCGAGATTTGCTCTTGACATGTCGACTCGTTTCTTCTTTTTGCTCGTCGTTTAACATTTTCGGTACCCAACGCGCGGAGACCTTTCTCATATGCAATTCGTTCACAAGGATTCTTTGAATGCTGCCATATGAGATCCCTGTGACCTCAGCTACATGCCTGATAGTCACTCTTCGATCTTCCAATACAACTTCTTCAACTTTTTCACATTTTCTCCAGTGAGGGACGTCGATGGGCGCCCTTCGCGGTGTTCGTCTTCCGTCGATGTTCTTCCCAGCTTAAACTCCTTAGCCCAGCGTGCAACTGTGGAATATGGAGGAGAACAGTTCCTAATGTTTCCACCAAGTCGCTGTGTATGTCTTTGGTAGACATTTTTTCAAGCAGAGGTATTTAATGACAGCTCTGATTTCGTGTTTTTCCATTTTGATGTTCACTCCTTGACAGTCCGTATTCAAATGAATGTAGCTCCCGGGAATCGTGGCCTATTTATATGATTTTTTTTTCCTGAACTAGTGGGCAATTGAGCAAGTGACTGTATTTTTTTTGTATTTTTGTGTGCACTAGAAATAACTGATTATCATTACTTTTGGATCACCCCTCGTATGAGTAACGGAAGACGAAAATATGACGAAATAATGCTGTACATATATTTTATTTTCATGGTAATGGCACTCACCGCTTTAAGGATACAATCGTTCGGCGTCCAATACCGCGAATGCCAAAGAAATTTTACACTGGACCAAAAAATCTTTGTAAATAGATAGATAGATAAACTCTTTATTGCACTTAAATAATAAAACGAAATACAGAAACACCCTAAAACAAAGTAACAATGGGCGACCTTATCGCTGAGAGCGATTTCTCCCAGGCAACCGTAGGCTGGCGAAGAAGATATGAGTAACGGAAGACGAAAATATGACGAAATAATGCTGTACATATATTTTATTTTCATGGTAATGGTTTTATTACTATCGTAATCCATTTAAACCATGAAAATAACACATAGAATATGTGCAGCGTTATTTATAAACATTTTTTGTTCCAGTGTAAATTTTTCTGATTGTGGCATTCACGGTATTGGACGTCGAACGTCGATACAATAGCACCAGTTATCAAACTGTGACTTTTTCATATCTATTGTTCACGAGTGAGTTATAGTATTTGTTTTGTTGGTTGAGTTGTTCACAAGTTTGTTGTAAAACGTCGTATGATACACGTGTGTATTGATGATTACCCTACTCGGGTCTCAATGGTGCCTCAGTGGTAATCACCAATATTACACATTTGTACCATAATGTACGCACGAGGACGACCTCTACTGGCGGTGGCTGCACGTGGAATCAAGATCCCACATGGCGGTAACCTCATGAGCTAAGTCAAGCTACTTACTAAGCTTGTCCTTTTCGGCTTTCACGAGGTTCTCGTCAGTACAGTGACGTCGACAATCGCAGTCCAGCGCTGAGACCGGTCTAACAGCACGGTATCAGGCTTGTTGACAACAATCGTCCTGGGGCCGATTTATCGAGTCGATTATAGTGATATTATTATCGTGCGTAAAATTATAGGTTTATTTCTGATCCTAAGGCTGCCTGAAAGATATCGCTTTTAGCGATAACACTACCAACTTGTCCCAGTAGTATTTATGTTTATCTTAAACTAGCTGAACCGTGCGCGCTTTGCTACGACATCTATAGAAAATTGATCATACCAAATCAGATTTAGAACAAAATTGGTTAGCTTATGTTTATAATGACGCAGCCTTAAAAAATAGACACATGCTGTCACGGGCTTCGACGCGCGAAAGCTCTCAAAAAAGAATATTTCCCCCTTTTTTGTTACATTCTTCATTCCTGCTTTCTCCTTCCGCTCCTAATGGACTATCCAACAGAAAAATAATCTTTCAATTCGGACCTGTAGTTTCCGAGATATACTAGCGTTCAAACAAACTCTTCAGTTTTATAATATTAGTATAGATTTGTTCATGTATCTTTTTATTTTGGTATGTCAATAGATTGTATCTATCCATCTATCTATTCCAGAAAGTTCTGGATAGGTTACACGGGCAGCCAGCCGGCGCAGTCACCCAAGGAGCAGCTGTTCCAAGAGGCTGTGGAGACTCTGCAGCAGCTGAAGACCACCTTCTCTCCCATCGAGAAGCTGCTAGTCATTAGGAGCACCTTCCAGAAGATGACCACGGCTGTGCAGCACGAACTTGGTAATTACTTCTTTCTCTGGGTCTCTTTTGATGATTTTGAATATTTCCCCTGATGTTAAGCGACGATGCTGTGATGTTATGGGCGCGTTGCTTACCTTTAGGTATATGTTATGCTCGTGCCATCGTTCTTACATAATATAATAAACAAAAACAAAATTAAATATGTTGATATACCCCCAACTACCTTAGATTTGAAATTTGTTACAGTATTCTACTAGTCAAGCTCTTTCATTTGAAACCCATATTGAGGAGTTGAGATAAAAAAAAGGAACGTTCCATTTTGTGGTGGTGATCATTTTGGATTCGAAATTTGTTATAGTGTATATTATTATATAGCCAAGACCTTTCATGTGGTACACTCCGCGAGGTATAAGCTGAGCTTTGCATTAGTGTGAGTGATCACCAATCAGGCAGGAGCGCGGCGAGACAGAATGGCGCCGCGCCTAAGGCCGGTTGTCACACCTACACTATCCATGTACACTCACACAAATGCAAAGCTCAACTTATGCCTCGCGGAGTGTACCCATATTGAGGGAGGTTGTGGAGGTGGCCGTTGAATCGATATTAACCCACATAATTACAAATCATATCAAGGCTTTCAAATAAAAAAATCGTGTTGAAATCGGTCCGTCTATTTGAGAGCTACGATACCAAAGACACACACATAGAGACACCCTGTCACAAACACAGACGCACACCCACGTCAAATTTATAACACCCCGGGTCTTTTCTTTCTGTGTATGTCCCCAGGTTCGAACTACCTGTGGAGCATGGACGAGCTGTTCCCCCGTGTTCCACTTCGTGGTGGTCCGCGCGCGGATCCTGCAGCTCGGCTCCGAGATCCACTTCGTGGAGGACTTCCTGGAGCCGGCCGTGCAGCACGGCGAGCTCGGGCTCATGTTCACCACGCTCAAGGTAACTGCGTAAACAGCAGGCGCGGCCCTAAGGAGACATGAGACATGACCCCCCCCAAAATCGTATAGGTTAAACTGAAAAATACAAAAAAAATATGACATCTGTATATCTATATATAAAAATGATATGTTGGTTTGTGTACGCTTCAAAAAACTTTAAAAATTCTGCACCGATTGAGCTAGAATATTACATGGATACATAATCCGCATCAAGGATTGTTTTTATCTATTTTTTGCATCACAATGTGCGACAGCGAAGCGTGGCAGGGTAAAGCTATTTAATATTTATACTAAACTTAGTAGTGTAGCGGTGGGACTCTACTAGTACTGGACTAGCTGAGTCCGCCTGGGGAAGCACCATACCTTTGCCAGTTATTCTACCGCCTAGCAGTAATGTGGAAACATTACGGTGTTCCGGTTTGAAGGGCAATGTTTCCAGAGAAATTACAGGGCTTAGAGATATAACATCTTAGATCTCTGGGTGATGAGCGCCGAGCAGTGCTAGGTACTGACTTGGACTCTTCATGTTCCAATAGCTGCGTGTCACCGTGCTGTTATGTGGCATGCATGTTGCTTACCATCAGGCACATGTCCAGCTCGTCTCGTCACTCCTTATTTAAAAAAAAACTTAGATGCAAAATTAATCGTCCTTATGTTTTATGTCGCGCTGAATTTTTCAAGTGAACACTTCTTTTGTTGCACCACATATAGATTTTCCGTGGGCTGTGAACTCTAGCGTAATGTTCGTGAATGAAAGAAATCTTCGGGTCAACTCGGATGATCTAGACGGCCATGGTCATGGCTACACCCTCTGGTTTCATCTCATCTCATCTGCAGCCTGCAGACGTCCACTGCTGGACATAGGCCTCCCCCAATGATTTCCATAATGACCGGTCTTGGCCCGCTTCCATCCACCGACTTCCCCGCGTATATCATCGGTCCATCGTGTGGGGGCCGTCCTACACTGCGTCTGCCGGTTCGTGGTCGCCATTCGAGAACCTTTACTTCCCAACGGTTATCGGTTCTGCGAGCTATATGGCCTGCCCTGCACTTCAACTTGCTAATTTTAAGAGCTATGTCGGTGACCTTCGTTCTTCTGCGGATTTCCTCGTTTCGGATTTTGTCACGCAGTGAAATTCGGAGCATAGCTCTCTCCATTGCCCGTTGCGCAACTTTGAGCTTGCATATCATACCAATAGTTGGCGTCCACGTCTCAGTGCTATATATGTCATCACTGGTAACACACACTGATTATAGACTTACGTCTTGAGGGTTTGTGGTGTTTCTGACGAGAAGATGTGACGCAATTTCCCAAACGCTGCCCATCCGAGTTGGTTTCGTTTCACCCGCGTAGTATCCAAAGTGAGCTATAAAATTCCGATTTGTAAATTTTCACTTGTATCGGCTGTCCCTATGAATGCCAATTTTATTTGTTTTTAATTTTTGTTGTCGTTTTCACAGGCATGCTACTTCCAAATACTCCAAGAAAAGACGTCGATCAACTGATCGAGACACATCTGAACTGCAACGAATGATCTCGTCTATGGTGCGTCCAGCAAGTTTCCTATACGTGTGGCTTGTTTCGCAATCATTTGCATGTAGGCTTTAGGCTAGAACCTCTTATGAGATATGAAAATGTTTTTTAAGGTATTACATATTATAATCTGTGCCATTACAGACAGGTGAATGAGCTTTAAGAAGCAAATAGAACTGTCAAAAATAGTCCTAAATTTCGCCGTAGGTGGCGCCAATGTTTCAATGAGCTTACAAAATTAAACATTAGCTATGTTTGACGAAGTTGTGAACTCTCTTTGACATATCAATGTGCAACTTGAAGAAAATTAATAATGTAAGTATTATTTCCGTGGCAGTTTTTATTTATTTGTATCTTTAATGTCATAATACAGGTTATGTAGAACGCGTAGACTAAGCGACCCTATTAGGGTCGCGTGATCCTCATCGTTTCAACGATTTTTCCCATGGGTTCAACCCTGAAATTGCGAAAAAATTCACCTTACTATCTACCTGATACAGCCCAACCATATTTTAGCATCTGTATGTAGTAATAGACGACCGAATATGATTAACTCATGAACCATAATCGTATGTGTAGACGGTGCGGCGAACATTAATATTACTCCTGATTCGATGCGGCGACTCAACGAATATGGTGCGCACGCACCGGGTACGATCGTGTGGTTGACGTATTATGCACACTATACTATGTGTTAGTACTTACTATATTGTGGAACAGATATCAGTTTTTTTTTTCGGTTTCAAGTATAACCCCGTTTGAAAATGGTTAATTATAAAAATGAGTAAAACGCATCCCTATATTCATAGTACATGTTTGTATAAAGAGGATTTATTTAACGATTTCGGTTTAAGTCGAAACAACAGATTAGATATTTTTCGAAACTAAATGCGAGAGGTTCAAGCCGTTTTTACTAGAAATATATCGTTAAATTGTTGACACCGTCCGAACTTATATGTTTCGGGACGTATAAATACTTTACTCGAGTGTGTGTTCGGCTTATAAGTCCTATAAATACATAACAAAATAACCACATCAATAAAATAAAATCATATTCTGTTCTTTTTTACCTAGCATAAGGCATGAAGGTGGCCATCAACCATCGGATAGCCCATCACAAGTTTACTTTTATTCAAACAAAAAAAAAATCAAGCAAAAGTGAACAGCTCAGCGCCATTTTTAAATTTATGGCAGGCACAAGAGAACAGACTATAAATGTTAGGTGTAGAGATCTTTCGGTTTAAAAAACAATCTTGATTTGACGTATCAGTATTTTGTTGTTACGTCCTAAAGTTTTCCAACAATTTTAAGAATTAGGTTTGATTTTTAAACGAATGATCTTTATCTACCGTTATAATATCTTTGTCTCTACTTCTGCTAGTCTACTCTTCTACCTCACATGAAAGGACGAGAATGATTATCTTCATCTCTTTTCATTTCAATGTGTGAAAAGTAATAACAAGAGTTTTACCGTATAGAATAAATAGATAATGTTTAAAAAAATACACCCTAATAATAGACACTTCTCATCCTTACTATTAAATTTAAGCATTTGAGACGAACCTATAAACCACGGGGAGACTCTCGTGATATACATATACCCTACATATGCCTTTTTATATGTTTACAATCTAAAACTTCTAGAAGACCTATATAACACAGGGTTACCGTAAAAGCTTGATTCTAACCAAAGATAAATTGATGCATTTTGAAAACGCTTCGTTCTATTTGAATGACGACTGATCCTGAAATTATATTAAACCAACTTTGATTTTGATATATTTTTGTTTAACTTACTTTATGATCATTCAAAGTTGGATGGGCAAGTCCATTTTAAAAGTACGAAATTATTTGAAAATGTATTTACTATTGATAACCCATTCAATTTAAAGGGACTTTTGTTATGAAACCAGTTTCCTAAACGAAATATTTAATATAGCTAACATACAAACTGTACCTGAAAACTGCAACTGAAAATACCAGACAGTGACGTCACGCTTTAGTAGCGTTTTTGGGAAAGTCCAAAATTGTGACTTTAAAATCGTGATATTACGGGAAGTTTATATGATAACAAAGTAATTCTTTCACCTATGTTTCAGGTATTGATTAGCCTTTTGATGGCACATTAAATCAAAAATGTGTCGTGCCTATTCGATGCGAGCGTTTAAATTTTACAGTTTAGATAATTATGTAGTGAGTAGGACAGCAGAAAGACAAAACTGCGGGAGACATTTGAAGTTATGATGTGGTTATGAGAGAGTCAAGGCATATTGATTTGCAATAATTGTTGTTAATATTGTAGGTGTTATAGCTATTGTTAGCCAAGGGCCGGGGGTCTACCGCCTGACTAAAACGATTATGGATTTTTTAGAGGTATTGCTTTAAATGTCAAGCGAAAATCAAGAGTAATAATTTATTTTTAGTTTTCTAAGGGATCTTTGGCATTTCGCCTTTACTGCCTATTTTGAGTTAAAGACAAAAGATAAAGGACGAGTCCTAATTACCCAAATTGACTGACTTAACCATTTTAGTTATGCGGTGGAATGGCTGTGCAACCGATAAGCAATAATATAGTGGTTCAATTCAAGTAAGTTTCGTTAAATTAGGTGATATTTGGATATTTATTTTTTTGTTAAAAAATTATGTTTATTGTAATAGTGCTTCTAGTGATTAACAGGTTAATTATGTGTGATAACGAGCGATAATCTTGTTAAATAGTAATCGATTTCTCACACGCAGTTCAGTTGAAAAAGACCGCAGAATGCGGTTGAAACTTAACTAACTTCACCCGCGAGTAACCCGTTGACATGTAATTGTTTTTTTAAACGCAAAATATTGTGTAGAAGCACTATTACGAAAACGTTTTAGAAAATAGCTGAAATTGTAGTCATAATTGCCCTTTGGTACTTATGAAAACGTAGAATGTTACGCTTGAAAATTATATCTGCGGCTTATTATTGGGTCTTGGGCGGGTTAATAGCTCCGATTATTTCATTGTGCATGTGTAGGGTAAAATATAAATGTGGCGATTTCACAATTAAAGTTGTTGTACTGTTGTCGGCGTGAATGATAAACCGGCGTATAATAATATTCTATTACAGAATTATTTGTTCCCCTTCGGCCTGACAAATGGTGCGATGATGTTTTGACTGACATGATATGTATGATGTAGATTTCGAATAATCACTTGTTAGGGGATATTTTTTATTATTTTAATATTTTTTAATTAATTAATTGTCATCGTTGGTGGACTGATGTCAGTTGAGTTGAGTCAACTTAAACCTATATTATAAATACCTATTATAACGTTTTTTGCAGTTCCACCAATTTTGCATAAGCTACTAAATTACTCTCTACTAGACTAATTGCTAGCCTAATGCGAACAATCCTTTAGTCTGAGGCCTGAATTTCGATCAAAAATGCTTTTGAAGATAGTGCTAATTTCTAAGTTTTCTAGGTTCTAAGTTATCCATAACTTACTTATGAATTACAATGTCGACCAATTTCTGATTTCCATGGTACTCCACCAGTTTGAAACCATCAAACCACATCGCACCATATGTCAAAGGGTGATCTTCCCCGTTTTGTGGCTTCAGCCACATATTTTTTCAAGACATTTCATAGTAAAGTAGCACATTGGGTGAAGCGACAAAGCGGCCAACGGTTTGTGTATGGACCCACCTTTCATTCTAGACATATTTTTAATACTCTATCAGTTAAATGTTATTTATTTGTAAATTATCTCGATAATAAGTTAAGTTATTATTTTTTAAGAATTGTGCATAATTTTTGCAGCTTTTTAGTGCCAAATTGTAATACAGTTTTAATACGTAGTTTCGTTTTTATGGGAATTTTATTTTTAGCGGGATTGTTGCGATGATTATAATAATTAAAATATATTGCAGAAACTATTATAATATACAAAATGTTGCCCCAATATAGCTAAAATACTTAATTCCTTATCGCTAGAATCTTTATTTTTACTCGGTTTCAGTTTTGATCCCTCAGTAAAATTTGTATTAGAGGCCATTCATAAATTACGTCACACGTAAAGGGGGGAGCGAGGGGGTCGAAGTATGACGTTGTGGGGCAAGGGGTGGGGAGAGGTCTTAAATTTTGTGACGTCACATTTTTAAAAATGTATTTCATATCTAAGTATTAAAACACTAAATTTAAACGAAAATTGCAAAATATGTGCCGTCACACTAGGTCTCAAAATTATGACCCGATGTGACAAGGACAGGGGAGGGGTATAAAAATCATGAAATTCGTTTGACGTAATTATGGATGGCTCCTTATAATGATGACTAGATTTCCTTTGTAGCGTACAGCCCTTCTGCCGCCTAACCAAATCGGCTATGGCTTTGCTATTGCTGTCTCTATCATTTCAAGCGGAAAGAAAAGAGAGGAATGTCAAAGCTAAGACAGTTCTAGTTAGGCAGTAGACCCTCGGGTGTTGTAAAGCTCTGGGTTAGTTTATACATTCCAAGTTCACGTTGTACCTTAGAAAATCCAAAGTTTTGTTTAGTACAAATAAAAATTGTTAAGTTGAACAAATTGTTTAGTACATAGATTGCCAGTTTTGTTTGTCAGCTAGTATTTTTTTTTTGTATGATGTAACAGTTTGAAAGTTGTTTAAAATGATTGTTAAATGAATGCAATTGAGTACCATATCATTAAATGTTATGAATATTTATAATCTATTTCCAATACTGTGTGCGTTTGAAATATTAAAACATAATAAAGTTCTGGAAAAACTTTTCTGTTTTCATTTTACCATTGTAGCGTTTTTAAAGACTAGTCAAATATAGTTATCGAGCTCACCGTGAGCGATATTAATTTACCAGTTCCACATACCTACCAGTTCCATTTAGTAAAGTTAATTTTACAAAGTGAAACATTGGCGCTACTTATGGTAACATTGAGAACTATCTTTGACGGGTCTATAATAGCTCCAATTAGGCCAAGGGAGTAGCGGTGAGCAGCGCAACCGTCTATTGAATCATTCTTTATACTGTGAGCGTGTCGTGACATATTCATAAAATATTATTAATGCAATTTAAAACCTTATTTACATTGCTTCGCATCAGAATAAAGGAGTATAGTGACGAGGTCCGCTACCTCATGCGCCGACGCCAAAAAGCCCACATCTGAATTTGAGCCGCGATAGCTTGGGCCCTTAATAATAAGACATTTGAGTTTTACTGCGCGATCGAACTGAAAAGAATGTGATATTAAAACATCTCACTACCAACACTGCACTCATCAGCCAGAGACATATTAAGAAGTTTTGTCTCTGCCCTGCAATTTCTACGAAAACATTCCCCTACAAACCACAACACTGTGAGAAGCTTCTAAGACACAAGGAAGCAATTTATTAAAACTAAAATAATACATTCATATCGTTTATTAAGGCTATTTATTTCATTCCTATAAAATAACATACCAAATGTCTCTTTTGTACAACATTATATCAAAAATGTACACCATTATATAAATTTCGTCACAGGTAAATGTTACCTAGCTACTCTCGTGATTTCCCTCTATTATTTCCATGGCTATTACACGTAAATATATTAATTATAGTCCTCTCACTTGTCTAGTCTGTTAGGTACGATTCTCCTTCAAACTCCGTTACAGAAACACCGTAAAAATTCCTCTTTTGTCTATTTTATACTTGTCGTAAACAATTACAATGGCGGACCGTTGACCAATCAGAACTGTTTACAATTTTCAATGTCATCAATTACGAGTTGTGATTGGTTGCACGACGCCATGTTGTTTTTTATGCCCAGGATGTCTGTATTTAACGTTCGGATTGAACATCTACAATGGTTTACTAAATTTTTTGGATAAAGATTAACAAAGTTTGCGAATTAAATATTGCACACTTGTGATTTTGAAGCGCTTTGCCTTGAACGTTCGCTTGTAGAAAACATCAATGGACTGAACAAATGATTTTACTACTAAGCTCTTCGGATATATATTTAACAAGCCTCTTCGAACGCGAGGTGAACCTGGTCATTTACAAATTCGAGAGCATTTTATGCTAAGACTTATTTAAAACGTCGAATCAATAGATATGTGGTACAAGTACAAGCACAACCTTAAAATTTATCGTTTTATGTTTCAAGCCTATTTTCCGATCTCAACTGACAGTGGACGGTGGCCTGGTTATTGTTTGTCCTTGTCATTGGATGCTTAAGATCGAAAAAGTAGGTTTCAAAATCCCTTAGTGGAAAGTGAGAGCAAATCAATGTGAGAAAAAATTAAATATCTATTTTGTATTGAATTAGGTATTTAGAAAGAAGGAACATCGAAAACGAAAACACCATAGATTCGCCTTTTTTATGAGGAGCAGATTGAGAAATGCTTACCACTGCAGGGACGGACATAAAACGTTCGCTCAGATTAACAAGCAATGCAATTAAATTTGTACTTTAACTAGATATAACAAGAGTTAGACTTGTAGGTGGTTTGGTTTTACGCGGAATCTACGGGTACGATTAAAATAAGTTAACTATAACTGTTGACATACAATCGCTTTGTAAATAAAACCCATTGCACGAAATACGGACGAACTGTACCGTCAGCACAAATTAGACGATTTGGTTGTATGGAATTTTCAACAGTGCTGCTATAGAAAAAACGTAGAATATAAAGTAGCATCTGATACACTAGTATTAATCAATATCTTGGTTATATGGTTTCAACCACCTCCATTAACAATTTATTCGTGAACACTGTACATGACACTGCATCGAAATATCGGGGGTTGTACTACACTATATAACCACGGTAAATTACCCGTAATCAATAATACTAGTGTAATGAACAGTCGTGATCGCTCAAAACAATGTTTAGCAGTCGCAAAATCCATCCATCCTAACGATAGGAAATTTCGATTAGTACTAAAAGTTCTTTACTTTTATGTGTAATTTACTGTCAAAATGGATAATTGTACACAAAAATTAACTGAAACTTCGCATATACACATTTACGTTAACGTCGCGTTTCGCTCGCAATCATTTTAAGAGGCTTTTTCTAGATTGTTAATAAGGGACCTGTGTGGCAGTGAGTTGGCTTTTATGCCTACCGAATCTGATGAAATTTAATGTAAGGATAACGTTAATATATTTAATTATGCCGTACAGCCAAACAGTTCCTGTGCAATGGGTTTTGTATACTTCTAACAATAATGAAACATTCAACAGTTTTCGGGAACTCAAATCTAGACAGAACAGACAACAATTTATCATATTTCAAAATGATCTTAAGACACGTGATTTATACTCATTTTATTTTAGAACTGAGTTTCCTAAACGAAGCTGATATGAAAGCGAAGCGATTTCACATCGAAAACAATATGTAGGACTTTACCGCGATCAGTGTTTCCATTACCATTAGCCGTAACGTCAGAAAATAGTAACTAAAAAACATTTTGATCACGGCTAGATACCTAATGTTTTCAAAATGACTTCAAATTGCGAAAGTTCGCGAATTGCGATTGAATATTAACATCGAGTACTAGCAAAACATATCAACAACAAATCAGACACGAAACATACAAAAAAAAACGTAATTATTGCGTTAAAATCACTATTTTCATCATCTCATAAGTAGTACCTTATACAATGTTAATTTATAATATAAAATTTCAAATCAATGTTACAACAAATTATCGAATCTCTTTTAAAATGTTAGACATAAAATAGTTTTTTTAATAATAATTATGACATTATGAGCGAAATATCAATTCAATTTTATTGCATGCACTATTCAATATAAATAAAAATTAACAATTATTACGCTAAATAACATTTGTTGGACGATGTAATAGTCAAAGATAAAAATATTTAAAAATAGATAATTAAGGCTATATTCACACCAGAAGGCAGACTGGACGAACTTTTTAGGTCATTATTTTCAACCCAAAAAAAAATGAACTGTATTATCAATTTTCAAGGTTGTTATTTCGTTGTTATACCAACAGTTCTGATGTGAAGATAGACTGAACGTTCACAGGGAAAGTATTCTGCCTAAATCTAAGTCGTTATATTGTTTAAAAACGCATCAATTAAACAACAGAACCCTTACGCCTAGAGAAATCAACGTATATATTAATTTAACATCCTACAACTAATGTTAAACCTTACAGATAAATGCTGATCTACAGTGGGTGTGGGGCTGGTGAAGTGGCTTCACTGTAATCCACTTGAACGAATATAGACTAAAACGAAATTCGCTTACGTCAGTCCTCGACCAATCAATCAAATTCAAATCATATTGTTTCTTTATCATAGTTTAGGGTTTAATAGTATTGTGCGAAAAACACCCGACACATTTTGTTTTCTAAGCCCCGACGTTAAATAAGTGTAACAATTATGGTTTGAGAAATCATAGCTTCAAAACAAATTGTGCCGTACCGTTCTTTTATATCAGAAAAATAATCTGGTCGTCACGATTTCAACTATTATTTGCATCGTTTTTTTTTCCTTTTTTGTGTTTTTTTGTTATTTATTAATTGACCGATGACTGGTAACAGAGGATGACGCCGTGTAAATTCGGCTTTAGAGTGCGGTCTTCATAAACGTCCGATAGACCTAATTGATGCTTTCTCTGATCAGCACAGACATTTCTCGTAAGCGAGAAATACGCAAAGCACAACTCTAGCAACTATTACGTAAGTCTATCAGACATTTATGAAGTCGATATTTTTTAAAGTTAGCGAATTGTTCCAATGTATCTAGATAACAGTTTCCTATGAAACAATATGGCCTCATCAAGTGGATTACTTATATTTATGATAAACAAAATTATGTTTGGAAGGTTCTTGATCTACGGTATGTTATAACTATCATTAGTGATAATCTACTACACATTAATGTATAAAAGTTATATACATACACCGGCGTAGCCACTAAATAACAAACTATCATGTATAATTACGAGAAAAATATTTTTAATAAAAAAAAGAATCGATTTAATTAATCATTTCGTCGTTAAGTTAATAAAAATCTTATTTACACGCGTCTTATTAAACAATATTATCGTTTAAAAATTAAAAATAAAAACTTTTGCTAAGCAATTTACTTCAAAACAATAAATAAAAAAGCGTTAAATTGCCGTGAAATTATTATAAAATAAACGTTGACATTTCTTACGCCACATAAATGTAGTTACTATGCCAAAATTATGCCAATGATTCTATTATTGAGCCAATGTGCGTCAAAAAGTGCAATAGTTAACTTACAGTATATATTTTTAGATCTGCTACTGAACTAATACTGAAAGCACCATTTCACAATAATATCTAATTAAATCATGTTTTTTTTTCATTTTTTTTATACAATTTGGAATTTGGATTTTCCAACGGCTTGCGATTACGATTCTACGGACTGAATGAGTATTGAGCGGAATAACTCTGCGTGATTGGCTGATTACGTCAACTATCACATAGCGTATGTGTTATACTGTTCGAACCAATGTCCCAACGGGTAATGTCAGAGCAGGATAACACTAAGGATCAGTTACAGCTGACATAATTCGGCCACCACTCAAGAGTTGACACATTATGACGGACACAGTTACCATGCTTTTTGATTGAGCTAGATTTTTTTACAGAGTGACGGGCGAAGACATGCGCCTAATAGTACATTTATCTCTCTGTCTCTTTGTTTTAAAGTAAAATTATTATAATCTCGTTTCTGGAATCTTACTTAAACTGAACTTAGTAAGTAACCTTAGCATATGTCGCTAAAGTTATTAAAATTAGGCTAGTTATGCGTCAAAACGAAGGTTATGTTTTAAATTTTTAATTTAAGCGTAAATTTATAAGTGCAACGCGTTGGATACTACGCATGGTTCACTGTGTAAAATAATTAGTTTAAGATATGGATAGTACCCAATTGTTTGTATCGTGAATTCGTGATTCAGGTCGTGCGCTATTTCATATTAGCCGCCTTAATCATAAGTAATACTCGTAGCTCGATAAATTATTTAAAATATACGGTTATATTAAAATATCTTTCTTTCGCATAGGACATTTAAAACCTATTTTATGGGTGTACAATGGCATCAAACACTACAAAGCTAGGTTTAATACTGAGATGATATTTTTCATTACATAAATTTTCGATTATCGGCGATAATTTTCTGGGTCGTGATGAAAAATGCTGTTATTTTTAGGAAATTCACTTTCAGAACGACTGAAAGTGTGAAATTTATATGAACGGCTTTTATCTGGACTAGGGAAAACTGTTTTCAATTAGATAAAACATATTATGGCCAAAAATATTCAATGATAGATATTTAATCAGAAAACGTAAATGTTTGTACATGATAGTATTTGATAACAATCCGATTATGATAATTATACTGTCAGATTTACCGCAGCAATCCGCAGAGTGTCGCTACGTATTGTGATAGGCTGCAATAGCCCATTGCTGCTATTTTATTCATTTATAGAAAGTTGGAACGAGAAAAATATACTTCCGCTAATGATTTGTTATGTGTGACCATATGTAAAAGGCACTCTGTGCTCTCTTTTATGTGAATACATAATAACAGCGCGTATTAACATAAAGCGTCTATAAAAGCTCTAGATTAACCTGTATCATATTTCTGATTTATGTGAGTTATATAAGAGATCGTAAAGAATATGAATATGATCTAACAGCATTCTACAAGACGAAAGCCAGAAAAAATACGTTTTATTATGAAAACTAACAAGGTCTATCAATATTTCTAATAGAAAAACAGGTTAGCGAACACATCACGTCGTAATAATACCAGCGAAACTTCATGCCCGCGATCGCTGTTACCCCAGAATAAGATATCAGATGTAAGCCACACTAGCTTGTGCAATATTGAGGTCCTATTCACTAGTACCAATAAGCAAAACATGTGTGATTGCCGGTATAACTAGACTCAAAACTCAATGCGGTTCAGCGTAATCGTAGGTAAATGAAACATAAATACAGAGTGTGTTTATATGTCAATTACTTACCTGTAAATCATCCCGAATATAAGTCCTTAAGTGGCATGTATTATAACTTACCTATTTCCTATTAAAAACCAGAAAAATCACATTATGTTGCAGAACTTGACACAAACACTAGCTATTGCAACATAACTCATATGACACCGATGCTATTGACTCATTATTGTCATAAATGAACATTACGTTTAAAGGAATCGACGGGTACAAAATCTACAATTTATGTACACGATTAGTAACTTTATACACGATTGGATAACCACAGAGGAAACACGAATGGTAAATTGACGATTTTAATGCGGTGCCAAAACTGGATCCTTATTAACATAGTTCGAGGGTATTTTTTTGATAAGTTTTTGTACTAATTCTGTCGAATGTTATTATACCGAACCAACTCTCATATTGTAATGAGGAAAAATGTAATGAAAACTAAAGTGGTTGTTATACATTTTTAATTAATAGCCAGGTTCGATTTTATTGAATAGGACTGAAACTTGATTGGTGTTGAATTTTGTCCGCGAGGTATAGGCTGAGCTTTGCATTAGTGTGAGTGATCACCAATCAGGCAGGAGCGCGGCGAGACAGAATGGCGCCGCGCCTAAGGCCGGTTGTCACACCTACACTATCCATGTACACTCACACAAATGCAAAGCTCAGCTTATGCCTCGCGGAGTGTACCTGTTTATTAATTAAAAAAAGAAATCTCGTCGTTAACGAGTTCACTGTTATCCAATTGTACTTTGAAGCGTTGAGAGTCAAATCAATGTAATTTACAACGACTTAAACAAAATATTATTAGATGGCAATTAAAAATATCCACGAAATATGTGAACAAGTACCCTTGGACTCAAATCAAACAGTAGTGAAGTAGTAATGACAGCGGACTGTGCATATGATCGCCTAAAGCGTTTTGTTCTGCCACAGTCATTTAATCTATACTACATAAATGAATGCGATAAGCGAATTCGTTTAGAACAAATGTACAAAATAATACATAATATATTTTTTTAAGTCCCACTGGTAGGACTCATACACAGGATAGTTTAATTGGTAAACTTTGACCCTTGTGAGAATTTGATAATTTTAAATGAATTTCGATTGGAACAACCAAATAAAGGAACTATGCTTTAGAACACAAAACAATAAATTTTGTTTAAAAAGAAATGGGTTGCTCTTCAAGAAAATTTTACATAAATATTTAAGAATGTAATTAAGAAAAGATATGTAAGATTAGTATGATTAAGGTAAAAAAAAATTAGGTGTGGTACAAAATCTAAGCCAGACTTGTTAGCGTCAGATAGTACTTTTCAGATTGATAATTAAAGGAATATTTGTAAATACAAACCAAAAATACACAGTGGTCATGCAATTTACGCTTATCGCATTCACTCCAACTATTCTTATATAATGACATGTATTATACATACATACAAGTACACCGTATATGTATATTCTATCTTCACAATCCGATTTATTCTAAAACATGATTTGAAGCTATTCACTCCGTATTTCTTAATAATATAAAAAAATATTTACACTTTTCACTAGTGCAGAATAGCTAAGTATACCAGTCGAATTTTTAGAATCCGTGATTATGTTACAAGTCCATTAGATTTTTATTTATATGTAACGAATGAAGAATTTAAGAATAAGCAAAAATCTCCTGGGAGTGAACAAAATTAAATCAGAAACAAAATATAAATTTACAAAATTGGTAGCGCAATAATTTGCACCCGATAATATAATTCTACTTCCATGTAGTATAATATATTGAACCATGTATAAAATCAATTTCAACATACAGTTGAGAAAAATAAATAGAATCTGCTGAAACAACCAGTCCTAACTTATACGTATATTGTTCCCAAGCACAATGTAGAATAGAAATAACTACAAAACAAAACCGTTAGCAGCGATCAAAACTCTCCCGCAAAGCGACGGACAGAAAGTTAAAACATGATAGAAAAAAAAAATCACAAATCCTTCATACGTTCCACTTACGCACTAACAAATACCTAAAATGTAAAATAGGTACAAATAACGTCCTTACTAACCAGAAGGCAAAATTGGCACTTAATACGAATTCCGCTCCGTTTTTGATAAAAGTTCTGATGGAGGCGGTCGATCGCGGTCGGTCGACGGTGCGTACGGCGACGCTACGTGTCGCGGTGCGTACGGGACGTTTGGTGCGCACGCCCGAGCGCACCGCGCGTACCTTCACACGTCGCTATGTGGGCGGCGAGTTCTGTGTGGGGTTGTACGGGTGGTTGGAATTCCTCAGCACTGTGTACACACTGTCCACCTTGCTCAGTTTCTCGAAGAACGGTATCAAGTCCAATAGCTCTGAATCTGTCATGTCGTCGAACCATGACGCGACAGGTACCTGGAAGATGGAAGTTCATTGTATTAATACGATGATCTAATTATGTCCTGGTAGGATTCCTTCAAAGAGTCAGTCACCTACAAACCTTTCCCCTTTTAGCCTATATTATCCACTAACCACTCTAGCAGCGCCCTTCGGTTTCACCGGCAGCGCAAAGATAATAGCATGTGCCATTCCAGAGCATTATCTATTTATGTACCGAATTTCATCCAAATCCCTTCAGTATCGCTTTTAGCGATAAGGCCGCCGATTGTAACACTAGTATTTATTGTTCTTCTCTCCTGTATAAGTGTTTTTTGTTTTTGGTGTGTACAATAAAGAGTATCTATCTATCTACGTTTTGCGTGAAAAAGTAACACACATACTGTTTAATAATAAATAAATAATGATAAATATTGGTGGACAATTCACACAAAACACCATCTGACCCCAAACTAAGCAAAGCTTGTACTATGGCGGCCAGCTAGCTGATATAATACATATATAGTTTTAAATACATACTTATTATAAATAGAAACAACCGGACACAGTGCAAACATTTAAATTCAACACACAAATATTTGCACTGGATGAAGGAACTCCACCGACAAGAGCGTCGCTCTTAAATTATGAATGAATGGGAATGGAACCCACGACCTTCGGCTTCGCAGGCAGAGTTACTACTCACTAAACCACGAGTCCAGTCCAACGAGGTCAGTCAATAGAATCCAAAACTTTAATTTCATTATTTGAATTAGAAGTTTGACTTTTTTTATGTACTCGTAAATGCTTGTGTAAAATCTTAACAAAGCTATAAATAAGCTCATCATCGCTTAACAATTTAAGAGCAATTACCATTGATAATTAGCAATTAGGATAATTATAACCAATTAGCAATTAGATAAATAACCATTAGACATTGTCAATTGCTAACAAAACTATTTTGCTCGTATACCATTACTGTGAAGTGTGAACAAGTGAACATGATAATATAAATTTCATTGTAATAGATAATTCGCGTAATGTAGGCCGAGGGGGTTTTCCCTTGTTGAAGAGAACATAATTGCAACTGAATAACACAAATAGTGCGGGCATTAAGCTACGCTCGACGCATCGTTGGGTGAATGCGCTTGCGACTAGGATAGGTCGATTTGCGCCGTTTGATTGGTGTGAAAACCCTTCGTATGTGATCACAGTGTGAGTTCATATATTTGGGTACGTTATAGTGCGATCTATATCAGTGGTACTCAAATTGAAACCTTAACATTTCAGTGCTTTTATTTAGCAAATATCTCTTCAGAAAAGAACTCGCAAGGTTGAAAATAAAACAAAAGTCATTGTCCACGGTATTTCCAATGATAAGAGTTGATAGAGCTCGCGTTATTTCCAAGATAGCGAGATGTAGCTACAATAGCTGATTCACTCTATCGTTTGCTATTGTAGTTATTGTACTAATTTCTTTAGCTAGGGCATTAACCCGCGATGAAGGTATGGCCTTGGCACTGAAATTCCGCCGGCGCGACGTTGCTACGAAGTGTAATATCTAATTTGAAGTATTTCTGTAAGACCACGTAACAAACCTAAAATTACATGATCATTAATTAAAAAGCGTCAGTTTTGCATTACTATGTTTAGTGACAGATTGTTTTTTATTAATCCTGTTTCGCAATCGAACGTATAGGTCAACTTTGATGTTAAGTTATTACGTTTACGTTATGTAATTCCGGATTTAGTAAATACGATTTATACATACCCCAAATATTTACTCAAAGCTCACAAACCTGTAAAATTTTCGGATTCCATTTGTCACATACTGTCCTCATTGTAATTCACAGTGGCGACACACCGAACGTACACAATACTATAACATTGTCTTTTAAGCTATTGCATAGCTTTTATCGCGGGCCTGGGGACCGATTTTAGTGATTGTGCATCTCTTTCTTATGTTCACAAGAAAGAGGGATGGAAGACCGTAACGCCGTCCTCCCCACTCGGTCATTCTACTTTGAATCTTATTTGTATTAGCTTTACAGACTAAATGCTCTTAGCAGTGTTGCCAACTTAACGGATTTCCCGTGATATTTTTATGGTAAACAAATGTCACTATTCAAAATAAAAGCAATTCCGAAAAATTGTTAACATCCCTATTGCTTATGTTGATAAAAATGCATGCAACATGCAATATAATATAATAGCTTTACCGCGGCAGTCTCCGAGTGCCACACTTCTTTTTTTTATATATACTTACTACTATAACATTGTCAGAGGCGGAATAGTATGGAGATTACGAGTTCAGTTTCCCCGCTACTCACCAGCCAGCCCCTCTACCGCCAACTAAATCGGCTATGGTTTTGTTATTGCGGTCTCTATCATTTCAATCGAAAAGAAAAGAGAGGGCAATATCAAAGCTAAGACAGTTTTAGTTAGGCGGTAGACCCTCAGGTCTGCAACTCCGTGTTAGGGTATAATGGGACATCTATGAGACAGGTTTTCATATTGCCTCAAATACCTACCCAAAATTTGGTACCCGCTCTCGGAATATAAAGTATTCGCCCACTTATTATACGTCTCTGGTACCACCCGACAAACAAAATACACTCAGATACGGGTGTTATGCCATGCCCGCTAAGATCTAGATTACATTGGCAACATAAATTAGCAGAATGCCCTTTAAGATATAGATTACATTGGCAACACAAATTAGCAGCCGCTCGCTGACAGCCGTCTGCTAATTTATGTTGCCAATGTAATCTATATCTTAAAGGGCATGGTATATCGCCCATATCTTGTGGGCCAATGGGCGCAGACCTTATGGGTGATTGATATACTCACAGCATTGTCGGGATGGAATATGTAGGAGGCGGGCGAGTTGTCGACGATGACGACTCGGCGCAGGTCGCGGCCGAGGCTGTTCAGATCCTTCACGTAGTTCCCGCGATGGAACACGCAGCTGTCGCGGAAAAGCCGCGCGCGGAACACGCCCCATCTGGAGAACAAGCATTCACAAGTTAGATTCAAGAACGGCGATATAAGTTTTAAAGGAACAGTTGGTCTCAAGTGACCTATATTGCCCCAACCGAGCTTTGGACTGGCGCAGAAGATGCAGGACCCTACTAATTAACCTTACCGTATTCGACGACTGATATATCTCGTGCGATGACATGCACAAAAGCACCTCGGAACGATCTGGAATCCCAGATAGGGGAACTGACCTAAGACCTTACAGGTAAAGACTCTCCTAAGAAAAGATCTTTGGCAGTGCCAAATTGAGTGTGAGCATGTAGCTCAAAATCGCTCGTAAATTAAAACTTTAGTTTCAAACATGTAGGCACACAGCAAAAATTTAGGCTGTATAGTTTTTTGTAAAATGTCGTTCTTGCGATTTAATGTTAAAGCCAGTGATAATGACAAACTAGCACACCTGCATTTGGAAAAATACTCACGAGGTGGAGGAGGTATTCAAATCTATTAACTCATCTATTGTGAAATCCGCTGTTCTCGCCACTAAGCCACCAAGCCTTAGTATAATGTACAAATCGTAGATACGACGACCTTCCAAATCTTTGCATTACCTACCCCAACAAGGGGATTGCGTGACGCCAGTAAGTAGTTCCGTAAACAAGGCATAGGATCGTAAAAATGTCTCTTTATCCAGTGGAAAGCGGTACATCAGAGGCGTTTAATCGCATTTTGTCACGAGAGCCACCGGACAGACGACCTTTTGTACTAATAAGCTTGTCTGGAACATTATTGATGGCTGCTGTTTTTATTTGATGAAGGAAATTTCTTGTATTACGATAAATTATTATCTTTGGTCTCTTTTCTATGACATAGGGTGCTAGACAAGCTAGATGTAAGACGTAGGTATGCCTGATGGTAAGTAAACCTCTTCCACTTTTTTTTTTTTTGCAAAATGAAATTTCAAACCTATTTGTGGCGAAATTGAGAACTATTTACAGCAGGTTTTTTCATGGTGTGGAGCATTTGGTCGCCGTATTTAGCTTCTAAAAAGTAGCATTTCTGCTATGGCCCTTATATAGCACGTATTTCAGTCTCTTAAAATTATATCATCGTTTAACATCAGGCGAGATGGCGGTCAAGTGTGAACCTATAAAAGTTAAAAAAAAAATATATATAGAAAAGCCAATCCACGTGCGGTTATCGCGGCGGCGGCGGGCGGAATTATTATCTAGCAACAGTGAGTCAAGATGACGCACAGCCTTTCGGTTCCGAAATCCCGGACTCAAAGCAAATATACAAACGTACACGTGAAATCTCGCTACACCAAATCCATTTCGTGATTTTTTACAAACCCTCCATTTCGAGCTTCACATGATTAATGGACGACCACAAAATTTAATCAAACGGAGAATATATACTATTAGTTGAATTGCCATAACCATTAACAATAATTCTGATAGATTGGTGACCTTGATTCAAATTTCTGATATTTCATATTTTAGGAGCTTTGATTATTTTATCGATAACCATTAAGCAAAACGTAAACAAACACCAGAATAACTTAGCAGAAAGTCATTCAAAAGCATTTTGGACACTGATCATCGTGAATAATACATGCCAAAGTGAACCAACATAATCGTTTAACGATTTGTCAGATTCAATTCTGAGACAATTAAAAAAAAAATTACTAAGTAACAATTTTTTTTTTTATCGGTAATAGATTTCTATTTGACCGAGACAGGTGACATGGTAGCCTGATATGCCTGATATTAAACGACAATGCAGACTACGATGGATCGCAAACCGCTTACCAGAAGAAACCAATTCACTTTAGACTTGAAGAAACCCTGATTATATCAATCACTCAATAGACCCATTGAAATATCTCGCAACAAAACCGCGATAATTAAAACCTACATACTAGAGTACATTAACCCACATTAGGTCAATGTGTCCTAGAATCAACAAGCCTCACTCAGTACATGAAATTGAACTGGTGACTATTTAGTAGTGGTTTAACGAGGCGTAAGGCTTAACAAAAATAGCGTTTTCTCTCTTTCTTTCTGACATTTTGGATGGAATTAATGAGAAAGCAATAGTAGCCTTATTTTTTTTTTCGACCAAGATATGCTTTACCCTAGCTTGCCTGATGTAAAAAAGACAATGCGGTCTACGATGGGAGCGCGCTTAACTAGTAGAACCCGTATCTCGATTAGAATATACCAAGATTGTACCCTTGGGAAAGGCCCATTCGGAAAGCATATTGCATGGCTTGTACGTATAGGCTAACGAAAGTGGAGTAGATTGTGAAGTTGTAGGTTCGAATCCCGCGTGCACCTGAGTATTCTTTAATCTACAGATGTACAAGCTTGTACCAGTGGCTCCAAGAAACACATTTTTCGAGCACATCTACCAACCCTTACTGAAAATACAAAATAATTTAAAAAGCTTTAATTATTTATATTGGAAATGTAAAAAGATATCGAATTGTTTATTTTTTACGGCAAGAAAACAACTGGCATGGCAGCAACAGCGCGGGTAAAATAGCGGTATTAAGTAGGTAAAGTATTTTTACTCGCTTTTACTAGCAATGCTCCGCGGTTTCACCCTGTAGTTCCCGTTCCCTTTATTTTCTCGAGATAAAAATTAAGTCTACGTTTTCTTCCAGACTATAATCTGTCTGTGTTCCAAATTTCAACTCGATCCGTTCAGACATTACGACGTGATTGAGCAACAAACATTTATAATATTACTAGTAGGATTATTGGTTCCAAAAATTTGATGCCGCGACCGCTCCTGACTGGGCCAGCGTGCTGTATTATGGCCTTGGCACAGTTGTGAGAGCCCGAAGTCCGTCCTTGTGGAGAAGGAAGTTATCATTGTACCTATTCCGTAACACTTTGTATGAGGACGACTATTTATATCTCAGTCCGATAAGCCTCTGACGTAGACTGTGTGACTTTCTTTCCTTCCCCGACGCGTAGCGCGTACGCTCCGCTACTACGCAAGCTGCGGACAGCCGCGCCACTGACTCGCTGACCCATTTGTAATGAGTAACCGTTTTATCGGCAATTACCGAGGAAACGCCGATCATTCAATGTTGCATTACGATTCCGTTTGCTAAATATTGAAGATTGGTTTGTTGAAGGCGTTTAAATGTTTAGGATTTCCTCGGATTATTACTGAATATGTATAACTTTAGATAAATTGTCTTGAAAAGTGGAGCGGATAATTTTAACGCAAGTATTAGACTTAAATGAAAGAGTTCGACTATGAAACTTAGTCTTTGATATGTGTGTATTATGTAAACTAAATGTGGTTGCCTGGAAGTAATCACTCTTCGCGATAAGGTCGGAAATTGCTACTTTATGTCAAGGTTTTTGTGTACTTTTTTTAACATATTCTATTCCTGTCGAGTAGGTCGGCGACAAGGCCTGCATTGTTGGAGCAAGGCAGTGAATGATAAACATACTTGACGTACTGCACCAAGAAACCTACATTGTTTCAATGTTCGCTACACATTACGTGTCGAGTAGTTCGGAAACAGGGTCAGAGTACTTGGCGAACGATGCAGTAAATAGCAAACACACTAGATGTACTACTGCACTAAGAAGTCGACATTGTTGCAATGTTCGCTATACGTTACCTGTCGAGTAGGTCGGCGACGGGGTCCGCGTACTTGGCGAGCGAGGCAGTGAACAGCACGCACTCGTAGAGCTCGCCACACCGTCGCAGGAACTCGTCGACGTGCGGCCGCTTCAACACGTACACTTGGTGAACCGCGCCGTCGATTTCGACCGGCACCACGAAGTCCGCGTTATTTATTGGCTGGAAAAAGGAGAGGGTTTTTTTACTCTTCTTGTTCAATTTAGAGTATTATCTATAGCATATAGGCAGCGCCCCGCAGTTTGACGCGTAGTTGTAGTAGTAGGACTCTTTGCAGAGTCCGCCTGGGGTACCACCACCACCTTTGCCAGTAATTCTACCGCCAAGCAGTTATGTGCAAACATTACTGTGTTCCTGTTTGAAGGTCAACGTTTCAAGTGAAATTACAGGGCATAGAGATAAAACCGTTTATTGCCCACATCTTATATCACTGGGTAACAGCGTAGTGACATTTCTTGTAATCTGATCCGTTGAGGCGTTCCGACCTGATTGAGCAACAAACATCCAAACTTTCGCATATTTAATATTAGTACGATTCTCTACCACCGACTTTACAGGATGTAATGGTCGATACATTTTTTAAATTGGTAAATAAATGAAATTTTGTGACAATTTTTGACATACATTTTTGAGATTTTTTTTCGAGACCAGTAAAACTTGACCACACAGTTCATGCAACTGTGGAGCTGTGTTTCCGCTGCTATCAGTTATTTTACAACGACTGTGTGGTTGAACATGTCGCCACTATGCAAACCATCGCCCAACCACACATTTATAGGAACAAAAAAATCACAAACTTTTGTCGTAGTGTGATTAATTAAACACGAATGAACGTTCCAATGTGACCCGCACCATCATACGATTAAAGTTTAGTTGCCTCAAAGGCTGCCGAAACCTTGAAGCACGTCGATAAACACATCTCGTATGCAAATCGACGATGTTGTTTACGACAGACGGGTATCCTATGGGTATTGAATAAGCTCCATGTGAAACTGATTTCCTCTTTATTTGAAGAAAAAAGACTTCCAAAAAAAGGAGGAGGTTATCAATACGACCCCTATGTTTTTTTTAAATGTATTTTACCTGATTTCTCGAGAACCCCTGCCCCGTTTTAAAAATTATTTTTTGTGTTCGGATGGGTTGGGTATGCTTCCCGAATGGTCCCATATAAATCTTATCGAAATCGGTCGGGTGGTTTTTGAAATATGAACCATAAACTAAAATTTGCGTACAATTTTCTGGATGACGTAGTTGTACATTTCACAAAAGTTATGAAACTCGATCCTGTCAATACGAAATTATGTAAATGGATTAATAAAAACTTGTTTTACACTAAAAAGGGTAAAAAAATAAATTGTTTTCTACAAAAAATTAAACCGACTTCAAAACTCAAATAGGCACTCAAAAGCGAAAAATATACTAAAATCATTATTATAAGCGCCACTCACTTATTTATCTATTTGAAGTCGGTGCCAGCCGAGACCCGTAAATTTTGTTCACGGGCCTACAGTCTATAGCGATCAAAGTGCTTCCAGTTTCTTTTAGACATCCTTAGAAACTCCTAGGGTCTTCCAAAGGACATAAATCAACGATAGCCCTGACCGAATCTACGCTTATTGGCCCTGATGAACTCCAATCTATTCCCCCATGACATTTCAAGGATGACAGCGTAAATTACACCTATCGCGGTGCGTAGATCGATTGCCCGTAATGGATATGCCTCCACTCTTCATGCGGAGGGACTAGACAGGAATCGATCGGAACATCGGAAGCTATGACTATTAGTATCTTTCCGAGTTTTTAATAGGCTTCATACGATATATCACAATGGCTTTGAACTATTTTTGTAGAGTTTATAAAAGTTTTACCAAAGTGAGCGGAACATTATTTTCTGAACAAAGCTGAATTTGTAAACTAAGCTTCTTTTCGTTTCATTGATTCATGTTGAAATCGATTCTAAATTTGTTTATAGTCGAATTATTTATCGTTTATTGTCGACCTAATTGTGTCCATCTCTTACAGGTACACACTACTATCCCTACTTTGTAGATGTACTATAGGATCACCATATTTTTTTCCATCTTTCGGAGTGCAAAAACAAAGTAGACAATGCTATAAACCGAATTATACGTACATTTTTACGGTACAAATGAGTATGAACAAGCAATGAAACTACAACTTTCTAACAATCGAAAAAAATAATATAAACACGAAACACGCAGACCAAAACACTGAATAAAACTGAGTTATTGTAGTACGAGTGAGTTGAGCTAAGCTGTCTAGATAATATTGGTGGACAATAAATAAATATTGGTGGACAATTCACACACAACACCATCTGACCCCAAACTAAGCAAAGCTTGTGCTATGGCGGCCAGATAGCTGATATAATACATATATAGTTTTAAATACATACTTATTATACATAGAAACACCCAGACACAGTGCAAACATTTGAATTCATCACACAAATGGTTCTATGTTTGAGTTTTTCTAAGAACACGTCTGATTTCAGCTTTTTTACCGTCACTTTGGAAAAAACCCTAGCTCGAATACGACATCCGCTACCAGCCCTTCTAGCCTTCTACCTTCTACCGCTTAATTAAATCGCCTTCGGCTTTGCTATCGGTGTCTCTATAATTTCAAGAGAAAAGAAAGTGTCCCTAATATTAAGGCTATGATCATTTTAGTTTGCGTTTATCCCCGGCATTGGCACAATAATGTGTTGGATTATAACTTTGCATATCTCACTGTGAGAGAAGACTTCGTCTCCCAGCAACGCAATTTTTTTTTTTTTTACTTTAATTTGTTTACACTTGACCGCCATCTCGCCTGATGTTAAGCGACGATGCGGTCTACGATGGAGCGTGTTTACCTAGAAGAAACCGATTCACTCTCGATTTGAAGACACCAAGATTATAACTATCGGGAAAAGCCCACTCAGGCAACTCATTCCACAGCCTAGACGTTCTTATCATAAACGTAGAGTCAAACCTCTAATATTAAATAGTGGCTAATAATGATAATTATTGCAGCTGACCCATTGTAACTTTAGCCAAAGGAAAGGTTTGACGACCGGAGAGTGACTCACTCTTCTCACTTTTCCTCGACCGGAAAAACGTATAGTTCCCGAGGTTCAATGGAACCGCAGGAAGTATGAGATCATTTCTTTTGTTTTCATGTCGATTTTCGTAACCAGGGCGGTTTAATAAAGATTTATCTAGTAATTACTTAAAATGCAATCACTGCTGGCCTCAACTGCAATCTAACAATAAGCTACTTAAATGAACAGGCTGTGTCTTATGTATTATTATATCTATCAAACCCGATTGTCCGATCCAAAGACACTTAGTGAGTCTAACAATTGGGCTCATAAGTTAAGTTATATGTTATGTTTATAAACTTTTCTTGTTTTTTAATTTTCTGCGTGAAATCTTATCTTATACCTTTAAACGACCAATTTTGTAGGTAATTATATAGGTATATATATATAGAATCTGAATACAGAAACGGCTCGAACAATTTTCATGAAATTATGTATACAGGGGGTTTCGGGGACGATAAATCGATCTAGCTAGGTTATATTTTTTTAAAACATCATTTTATGCCCGTTTTTAGACAATTAAAAACTCCTACAATGTCGTTACAATACCATAACTTTATATTTGTTTTATTTTATTTTGACTTTGTTTTATTATTATATTTTTAAATATTTTTTTTTTTAAATATTGGTGGACAAAGTTTTTTACAATAAATATTTAAAATAAACAAAAATCATAAAAAAACTTAAAAACTAGAACGCACCTGCAGCGGGGCAGAGCCCAAGCTACCGGCGGTTAAGACTGCAGAGAGAGGAACCCCCTGACTATGCGTGCCGTGACCAAAACTACTGCTTTTTGTAACTGAGCCTTGACCCAATCGTCTAACAAAAGCCTCTTAAGATATATTATAATATTAATTACCGACAAATTATTTTTATAATAATAAATGAGTTTATTAACTTCTCTCTCATGTGTAATTATAATCCGGCTAGACGGCTAATCAAATAAATATATGTCTCACAAAGCGAAAACCCCATCAGGTCGAAAGTAAGAGCTAAGTATAAGTACATCAAGGAGCCACTATACTATATCTTAAACAAACAACGTGAGATCTTTTCAATAATGTTTTAGTTACATCTTATCGTTGTTTTTAGGTTATGTTGATCGATCTGCACTTCATTATTTGATCATTAAATATTGTGTTCAAAAGGAAGAGCTCGGTGTGGTTTCAGCCTTATAAATATATTATTTCAAGGATTTATCGACATCGATATGTCAAAAAATAATTGCGATATACCCTAAGGCCTGGTTCATACTTCTGAAGTTATTATAATACTACTTGCGGTCTGTAGAATTCGCGTAGAATTTATAAAAATAACCTAAGTAACTTCAAAGTTTTTCACGATGAAAAGTACTTATTCTATGTGTTTTCCAGACTATAACCTATAAGTTTCTCTGCCCCGGCTTCGCCCGTGGTACATAAATATAATTATAGTATATATCACTCAGGGATCACTTACCGTACGTATCCAAATGTGAAATAAATTATTTATTTAGTTTGATTCAACTTCAAAGATAGGATAGTTCTTATTTCGATTAATAGTTTTTGTTTGACAATATCCGAACGAAGCCGGAACGAGCCGAGATTAGTATATAGATTATAACAACAAAACTGAAAAGTTTATTTAGTCTAGAAAAAAATAATTATAAGTACCATTTGACTTTCAAATGTTTTTCTGCCTGAAAATATTCTTCAAATAAAATGACACCAACTATGAATAGAGACTCAACTTCTTTGATAGAACCAGTTAAAATACAGAATGATTCATAGACAAGTGACTGAAATGTGGACGGAACGTATTAAACAACACAATTAAAAAAAAAACTTCAAAGATTTTAAACTGTGCTCGCGACTCTCGCCAGCAGCCACTCTCACAAACAACGAATAATACAGTAATTACAAAGCAATTTTACACATGTGACCGAGCCTTTGAAATTACATTCCATTTCGCATGTCTCGAATTCCGAATATTACAAAAGAACTTGTGCAATGAAAAACTTTTGTCAGATACAATAACGTACTTTCACTGAAACGTTTCGCTCTTGAGACAAATGACACCGTCTGGTATATTTCAATGAAGGCACCACTATCGTATTTTTAATAATTTCAATATAACTTTTACTACATTTTTCGGTTTTATGTTACAGATAAGTAGAGCTCCATTGTGTTGTCTATCAAATACTATTTGTGAGACAGGTAATAAATAAATTGTAACGAAATCTGTCTACGGTTTTGCTGAAACAGGATGTCTACTACCTTTCTACGAAAAACGGAATTTTGAAATAAACACGCGACTTTCCTGCTCCGGTTCTACGTCGTTTCGTCCAATCGAACATTGTTAGATTC
The DNA here is from genome assembly GCA_017562165.1 of Ectropis grisescens. Classification (NCBI taxonomy): domain Eukaryota; kingdom Metazoa; phylum Arthropoda; class Insecta; order Lepidoptera; family Geometridae; genus Ectropis; species Ectropis grisescens. The sequence goes on along the minus strand of CM029770.1, from coordinate 6,738,922 downwards.
TAATTAGAGTAGGCTTAGAACATTTAAACGGGCGAAACGAAACGACGGATGGAAGTATGAGACGGAGTAGGAAAGTCGTGAGTTTATTCGAAATTACGTTTTTCGTAGAAAGAGAATAGACGTCCAGATCTTAAGCCAACTGCGGACCACGATATTTATAAGTATATTTATAAGTAAGTAGTAGTATTTATAAGTAGGGACAGTACTAAGCCTAAAAAGGACGCATTTTACTCATCAACTATGAGCCAGTTCTGCATCCATTTTAGAAGTTGACTAGAACTAACTCCGAAATTGCGACACAATTTTTTCACACATTTTAATGAGTTCAAAGATATTTTTTGTATTGAAATAAAAAATTATTTAGAAATTGTAAATGGAACAGTTCATGGCTGATCTAAAAGCAAAAGTAGTTTTTTTGTAAATGCTAATTGAGTTCGGTCATACTCATAAGACATTCCAAATGAAATCATAGAGCACAGTTATTCGTACTCGTAGTAATTCTATATTCGTGGGACAATTAATTCTTGTGTTTCATAACCAGGCAGCGGAAGACATCTGAGGCCAATGTTTTGGGTCCCTACAAAAAGCAAATGGTGATTCGTCAGTGAACAAGGTTACGGCGACATAGCTCAGCGCGTCAGCGCATTAGCAAGCTACAGCTTGCAAACGAAGAATATAGTAAAATAATGGTACTGACACTAATACCACAAATACTTTCAAAAATTGTACTTATAACCATATTATTACATTTTAGTGGACAAATAAAATATTAAACTATGTTTGAAATCCTACAAAATTAAAATAAGTTTTAGGTCTAACGTTAACATTCACAGCTAATGCTGTTTGATTCCATTTCAAGAATCTTTTGTGAAGTTCAAGATTAGCAAAAGTCTTGCAAAAGTAGGTAGTATACCAACGTGACGGACGAATAATACGACGCAAAAAGAAGAAGCGACGTTTTGGTACTGGTGACCCAGTATAATGGTATAAGGGAAGGCTAATTTTCGTAATTGGTCAATTTAATGAATTACCCCTAATATCTCAAGATATCGAGCGAAATACCCGGACTAACTAATAAACAAAACTAGTGATAGCTAGGGATTAGGGTATATGCCTGTCATGTTCGCTTAAAAGCTTCTAGCGACGCGAACTCTTTACTCAAATGTGATCAAGGAAAGAGATGGCTGTCAAACATATGTTTCATAAGTATGAGACATGTGAGTTGGACTCCTCATAACATATATACACTACAAAGCAATTACTAATCAAAAATCAAGTCGTAACATTTCCTCCCATATATTTAGTATCTTATTTTACAATTTCTAGCAAATAGCAACGGAGACTCGTGTCCGTGGTGGCAAAAGTTTTAAATAAAAAAGAAATGTAGAAATACTATTCCCTAAATAATTTCTAAGCAGTCAAATACAACGTGACCTTTTAACAATACAGAACAATCTCGGAACAATTTGAAAGCCTTCGGTGTTGTTAAAAACTTATTTTTTCTTTTTTACTCTTTTTCAACGACAGGAAAATACCTGGCACGTGTTCGTCAGATATTTGTCGGTTGAGTCAGATGACAAAGTTGATGTCAACATTGTGTAGTATTAGCGCGTGTATGATAAACAAATAGACGCAGCCCGGCTCTAGATCACGTCTAAAATGCGACCCTCTTTCAATGGCTAGTAGGTTTACTTTTCCATGTAAGAAGATTAATCGTAATTTACATGAAAAACCTCAACTGCGAAAACGGTCCATATGGTGTGCTCTTACTGCAATAGTTTTTGCAAGGCAAATCACTCTTAATATTTTGTGCAGTGCAAACAGTGAACCTTACTGTTGAGGGATATGATGCACAATCGCGATGCCCACAATGTTGGCCGTCAATGTTGGCAATGTTAAACGCACAAAACCGAATGGAGCATGGTATAGGGCTTGTCATTTTTGAAAATTACTTCAACCCTGGAACACTAAGTTCCTGTGAGTGTTCTATACATTACTTTTTTATCGTCAATGCTGTATAGAGGGTTTATTCATATTGCCTATGTAGCCCTAATATTAACATAACTAAAATAATGTAACGAAGTCTTAATACACTGATGTTTAGACGTTTAATAAAGATTAAATCATTTATAGCGAGGAGAAATAGTTCAAAAGTTCTTTTAGACAATGCGTATCGTATTCATTTAACAGGTCCATCATTAAAAGTCCCTAGGCGTGTAAGTACATTTACAAAACACTCCATACAAAACAGGAATCGACATAGGATGAGTCAGTCAAGTCTAAGGCCTTCCCCGTGAATCATAACCACCAAGGCGCCCCCCCGGGAATCTGGATGCGTTATCATCGTTTTGAACAGCTTTTATTATGTACAAGCAGTGCCCCGCGATTTTACTCGCGTAGTTTCTTCAATTTATTATTATTTAACTCCTATCCCAGGTGCTGAGGAACATACAAAGGAACAATAAAAAACCTATTGACAAAATAACTCATAGCAATATACGCAATAAAAATATTTAGCATCGGAAACTAAAAAATAAGCAAAGTAACATAATCAACATACATTAATTCCATATTAGCATAAATAAACCTTTTTCCTATTGCGTAGGTTCGCATGCCGCAAGTTACTTACGGTTTGGCGCCGCTTTTGGGGTTCCTTTATATTTATATAAATAAATTAGTAAGTTATCATTGTTCTACGTAAATTAGTATGTACAAATTTACAATTATGATAGAATTATATATATAAGCTATCTAGCTTTCATAGTACATAGTACAAGCTCCGCTTAGTTTGAGACTAAATGATGTGGTTTTGAATTTTGGAATGACAAGCGATATTAACACTATTTATGTCACCGGAAAATGTTCAACATTGTAGGTTAGGTTACTTTATAATCTGACGGCGTTAGATTTTAATCTGACGGTTTTTAAAATAGGTATGACAACTCATTTTTGATTTAATGTGACATCAAAAGGCTACTCAATAACTGAAACATAGGTGAAATAATTACTTTGTCATCTTAAAAACTTCCCGTGATATCACAATTTTAAAATCACAATTTTGGACTCCCAAAAACGCTTCATACAAAAACACTACAAAAGCGTGACGTCACTGTGTCGTATTTTATATGCGTCGTGCGTAAATTTTGTATGTTAGATATATTAAATATTGCGTTTAGGAAACTGGTTTCATAACAAAAGTAACTTGAAATTGAATGGGCTATCCAATGGTAAATACATTTTATGGTAGATAATTTCTTACTTTTAAAATTGACTTGCTCATCAAGCTTTGAATGATCATAAAGTAAAAAAAATATTTGTAAATTAAACAAAATAATAAAATTGGTACATATTTTATTCTATCTGAATACTGTCATTATATCAAATAATTTAGTATAATTGCAGGACCTGTCGTCATGCTTATTTTACGGTGACATATAGGCACGGAACCGTCTACGGTAACGAAGTAACTTTCCTCCATTGCCGTACGTAGTCTTTTATATTTTAAGAATCCGTCAAGGATGCCTGTTAAAACGGCTTTCATGTAATTATGGTGGACGGTAGAAGTTATTTCTGAAACGACTATTTCCTGACGTGTTCTAATCAACAACACTGCAATAATTAAATTAATCGGTGTACTGTGACGTGGAAAGAATACCTGAGTGTACGTAAATCCACAATTTTATTTTGTAACCTGTGCTAGTCTACAAGGTTACACTTACTAACATACTATCTATACCAGGTGAAAGGGGCGCGTTTCGATTGTAATTATAATTAGCTTTTAATAGACAGATAGGTAGAGAAAAATGTTTACATCTCGAAAGATTCTTGGAAAATTATTAGTTAAAATTTTGAACTTCTGCACTTAGAAAAATAGCCAGTCAGAGGGTATTTGACGGGGTCCGAGCCTCCACTGCTTTTACTTTCCATTTCACGTTCTACGGTCGGTTAGGTCGGAATTCACAGAGTTCATAATAAAATCAAATGTTACTATTCGACTTCTTTATTGAATTCACACAAACTTTTTGTAATTAGGTGGGGCGTGCGTATCTTGGACCAACCGAGTAGAAATTAATAGTAATCAAATAATCGCGCGCGGGACTTCTCTAGGGGTCTCTGGAGTCTCAGGTCAGGCGGGCATGAACCACGTCCGTAGCCTAAGAGGCAGAGTCATCTTTTGAGAACTGACTGGGTAGTTAATACAGAAGTTCCGTTTTTATAAAGGAAAAATAATGCAAAATCGTCAATATCATAATCGAGGACTTTCTACAGGATCAGCAGTATTACGGTTGTAACAGGTCGTTCCATCCAAAAATTATATTCTTCCTGAAATTATTAGAACAACTGAGTGTATCCTCTAATTAAAGTTGTCTAATATTATTTAACGTATCCCTGTTCGCGTAGTACAGGTGTTCCGTTCAACCTTATACATCTACGTTAGGTATGTGACTAGCTTAGTTGCTTTTATTCAGCAAAGTCCTAATCAAACACGCAATCAAGGGTAACGAATTTGTTCAAACAGGTCCTATAAAGCCATTTTAAAGGCCTAGAAACCATCTTTAAAAAGAGAAACTAATTGCAATAAATTTAGACAGCCTGAACATGGTCTTAAATGCCTATGATTGAAACGAGAGTACAGGGTAGAGCAAATTTGCTCGTCCATTACAATATTAAAACTTCGCTTGCTCATCTCTACAACGGACAGTCAACATGCTACAGAGAACAGATAACTAGCAATTAAAGTGATTAAGCAATTATGCGTAGACATCTCTGTTCTGAGAACTCTATTTAAACGCCATCTCAATAATAGAATAGAGGCTTTTTTTATTTAGAGTGTGGTTATCTTAATATTTAATAAAAACCAGTGGCGTCTTTGTTACTTGTGATATCTTCATCAGGTGAACCGTTATTCACGAAATATGACATGTAAGTGTAACTTGATCCAAATTGTAAGATAAGATAGTTTTTATATCCATGCTATTACTATAAAGCTGAAGACTTTATTCCTTTGAACGCGCTAAACACAGGAACTACTGGACCTATTTTCTTTCATCGTTGCGTTGGATATGTTCGTGATCCCCGAGTGGTATAGGTTGTATCACGAGTGAAACCAGGGCGGACTGCTAGTAACAATATAATCCGAGCGAAGCCGGAACGGGCTGCCAGTACTTATTTAATTCAGGGTTAGAGAGAACTGACATGAAGAATTATGTACTGTTCGTATTTTCTACATTAGAATTAATTGATTACAGTTAAATAGAGGACCATAAACAGTTCTCGTGAACACAGTGCATTAAACTGCTTTGAAGTATCGGGTAAGATCCCGTGTCGAATATTAACAAAAAAAATAGTTCATAAGTGTTCTACTGTAATATTTCTGTTCTTGTGTCACAATAAAGAGTTATCTATCTATCTATCAAAAAAAAAGATTTAGCACGAAGAAGATTCGATGCCCATACACTTACTTTACTATGGGCGTAATTCTAAAATCGCGAATTAAAACTTAAAACATTGTCAGTTTAATTTACAATTGAACTTTGAAGTCGACAAAATGGGAACAGCTATTTTATTGTTTCAGTGTCGCTTTCGGTTCTGTTACAAGCAAAACTGCAAAAAACTGTGAAAACTGAAGAAGTGTGACGGTATGTAAAATCGAAGAAAAAAACAGAAAAGGAGAACCCAAATAACAAAGGTCACGGACCCCTGGTTTCGTGTAGTGATTCATTGAATTTTTTTTAATTCTTGTAGATGTATTGTAGGTAGTAGCTGATTCTAAGCATTCCGTATCGAGTCTCCATTGTCCATTGATTCCCGATAGTGGCTAAAATGAGCGAGGTCCTTAATCCAAGGTCAGAGCCTTGACACATGCGACGAACTACCAAAACTGTGTGCACAATAGCTGCGAACACACATGGTTAGTGGGGGCCGGGGATATAGTAATAGACGTCGCAAGTATAAAGACTACAAATCGGACAATATATATATATATTTTATTATAGTGACATGTCAAGTAGGTCATGGTAAGCAACACGCCTGCCCATAAAACAGCAGCGACACGCAGCAGCAGCTATTGAAACATGAAGAGTCCAAATTATTACCTAGTATTGCACTGCGCTCGTCACCCAGAGATATAAGATGAACATCTTTTAGCATCTTTTTTGCACTGTAATTTCTCTAGAAACATTGCCCTTGACACCAGAACACAGTGCTGTTTGAACATTACTGTTTGGCAGTAAAATAGCTGACAAATGTGTGGTACTTCCCAGGCGGACTTTGTAAAGAGCCCTACCACTACTGAACATTCGAAGAAAGTTTACTTAACCCAAAAATAACTAAGAAAGATTCTTTATATTTCTTATTGTGAATAATCATCTTTGTATGCAGTTTACGCAATAAAACCTTCTGATTCTGTAACTTGAGAGTACTATACAAGAAAAAAGGATGTTATTAACTTAAAATGCACCAAGTTATGCAATAAAAAATTACAAAATTATCAGTCATCAAAAAGTATGGTCGAGCAAAAGAGACTTGGACAGATTATTTTCGCATTAGTTACTGTATCACAAAATTGTCTGCGGTGGGTGGAACAAAAACTACCTAGATATTAAAAATGATGCATTTTTTATACAGTTGCACGTTCAGAAGAATAGTAGAATATACATACATAGGTATAACTACTCTTTACCATCAGATTATATTTTAAATTTTGTTTTTAAACAAATTGATAAATTTCAACTACTTAGTAAATTTTTGGTGCGACTTTACTCAGATGAATATATATTTGTATGAAATGTTTTTTACGTCTTATTTATGTATTAATGTCAACATCCTATTTCTCATTTAATGAGACATTGACAAGTGTTTTTTGAAATAGTCGATAAACGAGTCGCTCCGCTCTGCTGCAGATGACCCACTTGTGAGTGGGAACCGCCACTTTTAGACATTTGAGACATATCTAAAAATTGAAATTAGACGTATTCTTTAGCACGTGTGATACAAATTGAAACATAACTTTTTTTGTTAAAACAAGTGACTGACAAGCGCCTTTTATCCTCTAAATCTGTGGCACGTATTACTACATCTGTGTACACTACACAATACAGCCATTAGACGATTTATTGGTCAAACTTTACGGCCCCGTGACATAGTCTGCGGTTATACTTATTAGTCATAGAGTCATACATAAGACTAATAGTAGACGGGTTACTATGTTACACAACGGGATTTAAAGCTTTCGTGATAGATTTATTCTGCTGGTTTTATTCAAATTTGGAAAATTTGTCGGAAATCTGTATAAAAAACCAATGAAAATGGAGATTTACTCTTTATTAGGTTTTCGGTACAATCGCGCTATTTACTTAAAGCCTTGGTGTCTGTTTGTCTGTTCGCCCGATTTCACTTCGCAATTCGAAAAAAAAAACATGTTTAGAGACAAAAGATTTTCAAAAAACGTATACGTATGTACGCACGCGTAATTAACAAATGACGAAAACTGAGAAAATAATGCATTCAGCAAATATGTTTTCTGGTGTCGTTCGTTTAATAGTATCTTTCTATAGAAAATGCGAAAAAAAACATTATACGGTCCCATCAAAATTGTTTGGGTTTTTACGGAACCCATGGTGATAATCTGACAAATACTTAGCCGGTTTATTATTGTATTAAAACGCGGCGGTTGTTTCATTTGAACATGTGTCTTCGAATAACTTCTGGGCATGGGACCAAAACTACTAGGTACAGACTACTCACTCCAACACAAATGTCGTTTTTACATGAGTGTTTCGACTAAGCTCACTGAATTATTTTTGTTTGTGTTGTGCCTATTGCCTATTACTTCATCTGCCGACGCGACGCGATGTTACGCGGTCTACAATCATTCCCAAGTGTTAGTTTATTAGTTAGTGCCCTTACAATTTTTCAAATCGAACTAGATCAGCGGAGCGCATATATTCAAAACAGAAAAGAAGATGCTAATATCTATCATCACACAATTGCTTATTTACGTAAAATTCGTAAAAAAAACTGTTATTCTTGTCACGTTCACTTGACAGACAACAATAAACACCACAACAGCATAGATACCCAAGTATTTTTTTCATGGAAAACTAATTGGCGCCCGAAAACCACCCTTCTGTTGAGTATTTCGCGTGTCCTTGCCATGCCCACGAGTCCTTGATAGGAATGCCTAAGTCTCATACTTTATGACTCTATGCTAATTGCAGATTTAATTATTTTTTTACATGTTTTTGACGTTATTTCAATAAAGTAGAGCTGTTTGATTTCGATTTTTATCCTTTAACGCAAAAATAAGTTCCAATCAGGTCCAAATCAATATACTGTCTGCATTAGGTTAGGTACTCGTAGGTAAATAAAAAAATTACATAGCAAGGACTTTACTAGTACCCAAATTTCACTTCTCAAAGAATGTGTAACTAACGAAGATTCAGTACTTGTTTTTTCATGGAAAACTCGAGTTCTCCGTTAAGTACCTACAGTCCTACACACTTAGTGGCGCTTATTTCATCCATTTATAAACTTTGTTTACCTTCTGTATCCATTGACGAACACAAACATCATTATTGGAAGAAACAATTAAATATTCAGCAACTAATTACAAATGACGTACTTTTACGTAATCATAGTACCTACAGTAACCCAATTACGTAATCCATAAATTACGTGAGATCCCTCTCACGTGAGAATTATATACATTTTCTCCCAGTTGTCTCAAAGAAGGAACACATTTTCTTGCAAAAAAAAGGACGTGAGATTTGACATTCGACATATGTATATAAAATTATTGGACGTGGCATAGTGTAATCCTAGGCGATGCATATAGGGTGGGGTAACAGGTTACGCAAAACATTGTACTGAGGGGTGGTCCATTACCACGTTATGTTTTTGAGCAACTGTTTTAATCCATCGTCTATAGACTGATACAAAATCAGGTGTATTTCTTTGGTACTAAGTCTATTAAAAATATTTCAGGCGCCGATTCTCACGCCGCGCCGTGCGAGGTAATTATTGTCTAGCGACGGCGAGACAAGAAAGAAGAAAGAGGTCCAGCGAAGGATCCAACTCGGATGGGCAGCGTTCGGGAAACTTCGGCACTTCTTTGAGTCCAAAATACCCCAATGCCTAAAGACGAAAGTCTTTAACCAGTGCGTGTTGCCAGTGATGTCTTATGGAACTGAGACGTGGTCGTTCATTGTGGGCCTCATACGACCCCTGAGCCGAAAGAATTGCATTATCGTCTTCATAATAAACTACTTAGCCACGGGGCCAACTACAAAAACGTGTCACAAATCAGCAGCCGAGTTTTGAGTTCGAGTTTACCATTTCAGTTTTGATCAATAGTGAAAGTTAAGTTGTTTATTAAGGCAAGTATAACGCCCTTGTTACGCCTAGGTGCACTCGATTCGGTTAACTCTGTATGTTCGTACTTGAGTCACTCATTTTCTAATCAGTCAGTTACATTACAAAGTTGGAGTGAAATTTTGACAGCCACACAGATATTTAACCAGCAATTCTCGAGACAGAAAATGGAACAAAGGAATCTTATTGTTACGAACATGACGAGTGTCTGCGGCCGGATAGTGGATAGTTTTCTCAAGGCCTGCGTTTGACCACATCCCGAACGAAACAATGACGCAGGTTAAGGATGAACACTGTCAAAAAATGATTAATTAATACAATTTGAAAGACTACCCTTTTCCGCTCGCTTATTTTTACCAAAGCCAGGAAGTAATCTGTCTAACCAGATCCATCAATGAATCAGATGTTTTGAAAAGATTGAATAACATTCAGTTACTACGCTGAAAGAGTTCGTTGCTAAGGAACTTTGAAAAACATTACGTAACTGAATACTGGCTAGTTAATAATTTTTCTAAATTATAAACTACTAGTAACACATTGTGATGCAAAAATTAGATAAAAACAATCCTTGATGCGGATTATATACCATTGTAAAATTTCAGCTCGATCGGTGCAGAACTTTTTGAGTTTTTGGAGCGTACACAAACCAACATAACGTTTTTTATATATAGAGATAAGCTCAGTATAAAGAAATACTTATGTGTCAACGACTCGTGTATAATTTCTGAGAAAATCTGTTTTTTTCAGTTTTAAAAGTAGTAATTTCTCGGAATCGAAGTTTCAAATTTCATCTGATCCTTTCTGACAATTATGTTAGTAGGATTACCGATAAAAACATGACATTTTGGAGGTGAGAACAAGAAGAACTAAGATGCTATGGACATTACAGTATATTTATTTGGAGAGCGAATTTAGTTTTTTAATATGTACTCCTAAGACGGTCAAGTGGACTATTCAAGCTTATTATTGAAAAAGCTGCACCTCGCAGTGTGACCCGTGGCATAACAATAGCTAACTTTAATGGAATGAAAAGTAACCTACGTGTTAATCTAAGTAATATAAAGTTGCAGAGAACCAAACGTACACATTTTCAAACACACAAACTTTCTCCTCTATATAATGTGATGAATTCGTCTCTAGTGAATTTATAAGATACTTCCGCACGCAAAATACATACAAATTGCAATAGTGCAGTGAAACTAACCCACTTATATTACTATGCGTGCAATATGCGTAGACAATTGAATCGACCTTTCACCGATACATTCACAGAGAAAGAAATTTCAACCCAGTCGAGTTCAAATTGCCCCAAACCACAGAAAGCCATAAAGTGGCTTTAAAAGCCATATTTCCTATCCAAAGGTGGATTGATAATTCTATTTATAAACTGGCCCCGCGGGGGTGTGATTTGAACTTTGACACCCACGCAAATAGACTGGTCACGCACCGGCGATTCGCACTCTGCGTTCATTCAGCCGCTAAAACTATTTCCATCACTCCTATTAGAAAACATGTATCTGTTGCTTCATTGGCTGTTATCTGATGGGCTCGGCAATGTGGAACGTGAATGAGACAATCGCCTATTCTGTGGCGGAGATGGAACATGGTACTAATAGTGTTCGTTATGCCCATTGCGGCCCATTGCCCTTCACTTTGCGGTTGCCCTCTTACTTTTACTTCGAACGTTGACAGTTGTCACAGTTTTCAACGGCCTCGTTGACAGGAAATTGGATTTCTTTCCTGCAGTTAGTTATCTTACGAAAGTCTATGCTATAACTTTTTTAATTATGTACGACTCGAATTTGAAGCTTAAACCCTCTACACACGAGCCCTAAAACCAGAGGAAATTACGTGAAAGTAGTGGGGAGGACCTTACATCGCACCATAAATCACCAATAATATGATGCTATGTAGACTCCTCCCCACTACTTTTACGTCATTTCCTCTGATTTTAGGACTCGTGTGTGGAGCGTCTTCCTCATAGTCTAGAACGAACCTACCTATATCTACTAGATCGATAAATTTTGTAAAACACACTAAATAGAAATACATAAATCAGCTTAACCATACTAATGCTGTTATTATTCGATATGGTTGGCATTCGGTCATAAGTAACGCAGTTTCGTACCGAAATGTATACCACTCAAAATCATCTTTTAACTCGTGCCCCCACAAGACCATAATGACACATCGCCGATTAACATTAGACGAGAAGGCGGTGAAGCGAAACCTATTACAGATATAAAAAAAAATGTAGTCAATACAACAAGTTTCCTTATTCCAGTCCATCATTGTTTAGCGTCATCTCTACATGCATACAGCTGTTATGCAAATTTACTTATAACAATATAACAATATACCTAAATTGTACCGGTATATATGTTTCCGTTGTACGATAACGCGATACAGTTCTAAAAGGAGATACAAGGACGGACAGATCGTCGAGCGGATATGGCAATTTTATGATATTGTCTAGTTACACTTGGAACCCTATACTTTAAGAAGTTGTGACTGATACGGTGAAGGTCTTGTCAACATGTTATCATGTCATCTTCAGCCTTTTTTTCAGCAGTTACGAGGCACGCAAATAGGTCACCTGATATTTCACAGCTTATGCCAAGCAAGATTTTGAACAACCGCCATTATTGACCTATCTAATAATCATTCACTGTTGGACGCCTCCCCTATCAAAGCAACTTGACGTTTTCTTCTATTCGCACCGAATTGCTGCCAATGGTATTTCGCAAGGTCGTCTCTCCACTTGGCTTTAGGGTACCCCACTCTAAGCTTGCTAATACGGGGTGTCCACTCTAGAAACACGTTTATAAGCGATTAACGGCTCTTCTATATTGAGCAACACAATTCAAACACTGCTTTCTCATCCCTCACGAGATTTAAGAGTTTCCAAAATGGAACACAATAAAGTTCGCATATCCTATTGATATTAAGGATTTAATCAAAATAATTTCATCAGAAACATGTTATTTCAATCTGGAAGCCATAATCCTCGGTAATCAAGAATGTGGAGCGCACATCTATACCACGTAATATTTTGATACGTAAATAAAAACAGCGGTTCGCTTCCTCTTCGTAACGATACATCATTTATGCAAGAACGACAGGCCTAATGACATCTATCGGGTTTTTGCGACTAATCTCGCCGCCTCGAGGCAAACTTCGGTTGTGTAACTCGCGTTCGAATTCTTTGCAGTTTCCTGCCCATTACAAAGCAAAATTTATGGACAACTTGTTATTATTTATTGCCCCGATTTTGCGTATCATTTTTGTATCGAATCGACGTATAAAAGAATTGCGTAGGAAGAGGCTCGTGCAATATTTAATCCCTATTTCTATAAAGACTTGAGTCTGAAAGCTCCCACTTATTTCAAGGGGAAAATAGGTGATTCTCCGAAGTTGCTACGAGGGATCGGTTCTAAGAATGTCTGAGTATTTTGTTTTTCACTCGGATATTGATTTTGTATTAAGTATTGAAGAGATGTTTTTGTAAAACGAGACGATATTATTTTCTATCCAGATTTTTCTTAGTAGAATAAGAAAATTATATATCATCTCGTAAACTAAGAACAACTAAGTTAACTTGTTTTTTTTTTAATATACAGTAACGGGACGAACAAGGTCTAACCACGGAGGTATGGTAAGTCATTGGAATATTTCGAGCAGTCTTTTAAGTATGATCAATATTTATGTAAATATAGGGCCCTGCACCTTCTGCGGTATACCTAATTTCGATAGGCAGTAGAGGTCTGAGCTCAACTACCATAGATCATTATAAAAAGAAGGAAACAAAACTGTTCAATGTCTATTAGACATTGCTCCACATACATACAACATACAATAATACAAAAACATACATACATACAAAGTTAAGAAATGACAACACATTTTGTCTCAAATGCTGAGGAAAATCAACCTAAGTTTCTTCGGAATGCATATTCCCCGAGCTCGCATACAGATTAGCATTAAAACGAGTACGATTAAGTAATCACATTCTCAGCAAACGTTCTCAGCATTTGTATTAAGTTAAGAACTCGTATTAGGTCCCCGCGAACTGCGAAAGAATATTACATTTTTTATATTAAAGTAATATCATAATCGACGGAACAGGTTCAACGATGCAAGCGAGTTATCGGGAAGTTCTTATGTGTTTTTGCTCCGTGGGAACTAAAGAGTAAACTGTGCGTTTGTGACTACGTCGTGGGCTGTCGTTCGCTGCATTTCACGGGTTTCAATCGGACGGCGCCGACGATATGAAATTGAAGACTGTTGTCACATAAAATAGATTCAATTTCGTTGGTATCGATTGTGGTAATGCTTTAGTTGTTCAACAAAATATTTGTCGACACTTTGTTGACACAGCGTCCAGCCCGAAAATTAAGCATTTTGTCCAATAGGAGCTCCTATTGGACCTAAGCTAATAATTTAGTAGTGGTAGGACTCTTGCCAGAGTCCGCCTGGGGAAGTACCACACCTTTGCCAGTTATTCCACCGCCAAGCAGTAATGTACAAACATTACTGTGTTCCGGTTTGCAGGGGAATGTTTACAGGGCTTAGATATATAACATCTTAGATCTCTGGGTGACGAGCGCAGTGCAGTACTAGGTAATGATTTGGACTCTTCATGTTCCAATAGCTGCGTGTCACTGTGCTTCACAAACAAAAACTTCAAAAGTACTATCCAATAAGTATAATAAATAAGAAAAAGTGATTCTTCGAGCCAGTTAACTTGAGCAACAGTTTTTATTCGTGCCCAATCTCGTATTTCTCGTTTCTTTGTGCATCGGGCCCTTTGGCAGGCGGCCACAGAGCGCACGCTCCAGTTACTAAACTGAATCAAACGCGTCTTCTAAACCGGAAAAACTTCGGTTAGCCGAGTTTAGCGCGAGGAAGTCCAAAATCACGAGTTATTTGTGGCGTTATAATTATTATCAGATTATGCGTGATTCCTAATTTGAGACGGATTGAGGTAGCGTCTGACTTTAATCGGTTTATTTATGAATAGTGGTCGTATTTAAATAAATATTGTTTGATAGTACAACCCTTGATTAGTTTGAGGCTAGTTAGTGTTGTGTGAGTAATGTTCATAGTCTCAGATCCCGCAATACACCGACCTTCACCGAGCTGTTTATTGGATGAAAAGTGTTTTATATGTAATTTAATATGTCAACAAATATATTGCCAGTCCAGAATATGAATAAATTTTTTTTTTTTTGTATATTTCACTTAAATTCATTGAATTTTAGAGAAACTGTATTAAGTATTACATAACTTATTATTTTGGCTTTACTCAATGCTTACGAAATCTCATACAGAAATTCAACCCCTAAGGGTATGAAATAGGGAATGGAAGTTTGCATAAAACATTTTATTTCTTAAATATATGCGCATAATTCGCACGAATTGAGCATAATCAAAATAATGAATAATGTATGACAGTATTTTTCAAAACTCGACCTCCTAAGGGGTAAAATAAGGGATGAATGTTTGTATGCACCTTTTTATTGTTTGAAAATATTTGCATGAGATTTCGTAAGCACTGAGTAAAGCCAAAATAATAAGTTATGTAATACAGTTTTTTCTAAAATTCAAACAATTTAAGTGAAATATTTTAAAAAAACATATTTTTAATTGTTATTTAATCATATTCTGGACTGAATTATTTTAGGCAACCCATTTGCAATATATTTGTTGACATATTAAATTACATATAAAACCCTTTTCATCCAATAAACAGCTCGGTGAAGGTCGTTGTATTGCGGGATCTTAGACTATGAACATTACTCACACAACACTAACTAGGCTCAAACTAAGCAAGGGTTGTAAGATGGAGCCGTATGTATGTAGTATGGTATGTAGGATATCACATATCAGATATAATACTTATACTATAATTATATAATTATTGTAAATGCATACTTATGATACATATTATGAAGGTTCGTATATCTTATACCTTTAAACGACCAATTCTTGTAGGTATATATATATAGAATCTGAATCTCGGAAACGGCTCGAACGATTTTAATGAAATTATGTACACAGGGGCGATAAATCGATCTAGCTAAGTTTTATTTTTTTTAAACATCATTTTATGCGCGTTTTTAGACAATGAAAAACTCCTACAATGTTATTAGAATACGATAACTTATTTCGCCACTGTTCTTTAAGTCTAAATGGCTCAGACGGAATATGCTCGCCCTCGGAGTCAGCAGGTCTCGGTTCGAATCCTGATGGATTCACTCGGGATTTTTCTTTTTGTTATTTTTTTTTTCTGAGAAAATCTTATACTTAGTGCCTTTTATAAACGAATTTAATTCGTATCTAAGTAGGTCTACGTAAGTCATCACTATGTAATTCGTACCTGCCTAAATATCATTTAAAAAAACCGAGCAAAGCTCGGTTTTTTTCAGTAGCCCGTGTTGGCAACAACTAAGTTATCAATAAGATAATAGAAACGCGCCGAGATAATAGAAACTGCATAGTACAGGCATCGGCCACGGAGACCGCGGCACAGAACAAGGCCTCGTTATGCAAACTAACATTCTAGTGGGCGAGTATCAATGAAATCTCGCCCTTGATACAAGATATATGACATCAGCGAAACCATTACCGCAGGTTATTAATGGCCCGTTCAGCCTTCACTATCCTGTCGCACTGAGCGTAGTTTTTCTACTATCATATTATTCATATATTCAGTACAATATGGGACAGAGTGGCTGAACTCCTACTATGAATTATTATAAATGTCAATGTTTGGTTATTAAAAACCATATTGTATAAAGTTTGGAGCGCTATAATTAAAAACCTATGGGTTATACAATAAAAGTTTGAAATAAAACGGGTGACAAATATTATTATCTACAATAATAATCTCTACAATTTTTATCGTACGATACGCGGTTCGCGAGATATTCAATAAAACGTGTTTCCCAAAATGGCGGCTGAAGTGAACCCCCTCCCGCCGCGCCAACTTGGATTTACATTCAGGGGACAACCTTGAACATATTTAAAAATGTATATATGTAATGTATATAATACCAGGTCCCGTACGTTGCATTACAAACCTACTTTATATGCTGCGGCGCTTGGACTATAGCGCCCCGCGGTTTTACCCGCGTAGTTCCCGTTCCCGTTATTTTACCGGTATAAAAAGCCTGTGTTCTTCCTGACTATAATGTGTTGCAATTTCAGCGCGATCCGTTCATACGTTACGACGTGATTGAGTAACAAACATCCAAACATTGACATTTATATTAGTAGTAGGATTTCAAAGTTTGGATGTTTGTTGCTCAATGACGTCGAAACGGATCGAATTCAAATTTGCAATACAGCTAGATTATAGTCTGGAATAACACGAAGGCTACGTTTTGTCACGCAAAAAATACGGGAACGGGATTTTTGTAATGGTAGGGCTCTTTGCAGAGTCTGCCTGGGGAAGTACCTCACCAGTTATTCTGCCGCCAAGCAGTAATGTGAAAACTTTACTGTGTTCCAATTTGAAGCGCATTGTTTCCGAAGAAAGTACTGGGCTAAGAGATAAAATACCTTATAGCAACCCCCTATCTTCACCTGCACTTAGTTGGACAGATTTCAAGTGACGGCATAGTACTCAATCTTATTATTTTATACCCTTCTATCATCCTACATAGGTCTCCTGGTGGTTCATATGACCCATCAATTTTGTTCACGGACCTGTAGCCTGTACTTTTTATCCCGGGAAAAACGGGTCAAAAAATAAAGGAAGTGAAACCGCAGGATGCTTCTAGTAAGTTAAAAACAAAATGTTTTTCTAAATAAAAATAAACAAAGATGTCTTTAATTCAACACGTCTGTTTCCTCGGGGTGTTTTCATCTTTCACCAACAAAGCTAGCAATAACGACAAACTTGTTGGAACATCTGCAATTGGAAAAATATTAAGTGGTGCACTGTACGAATCTACAATCTAACGCTTCTGAAATAGAAAAGAAAAGCTAGACGGTATCAAATTTTAAAGACGAATTCATGGCGTTGCTGTAAAAATGATTCCGCGAATTGTCTATAAACGAACGCGCATAGTGACGAAATACGCAGTGAAGACGCGACGATAAGAAGCGATAAGACTTTGTCTGAGGAACAGGAAGGCAATAGAGGAATGTTTATTTATTTGATCGTGACAAATATGATTTCTTAAGGTTGAATGGAAGAATGAACAACCAATACAAGAGTAGTTATTCAAGCAAAACTAATCAGGGGCAAGACGACGACAATAGGCATGACGACTGATCCTGAAATTATAGTAAACTATTTGATACAATGACAGTATTTAAATAGAATAAGATACGTATCAACTTTAATTTTGATATCTTTTTGTTGAACTTACTTTATGATCATTCAAAGTTGGATGCCCATCCATTTTAGTCCATTTTAAAAGTACGAAATTATTAGAAAATGTATTTACTATAGGATAACCCATTCCATTTAAAGTGACTTTCGTTATGAACCAGTTTCCTAAACGCAATATTTAATATAAAAATATAACATACACACTTTACGCGCGACCGACGCATAGAAAATGCTAGACTGTGACTTCACGCCTCAGCAGCGTTTTTGTATGAAGCTTTTTTGGGAAAGTCCAAAATTGACATTTTAAAGTCGTGATATCACGGGATTTTTTTAAGAGAACAAAGTAATTCTTTTACCTATGTTTCAGTCATACAATAGCCTTTTGATGACTCATTAAATCAAAATGAGTCGTCATGCCTATTGGACCCACGATTGTAAAGATATTTACTTAGGTAACATTTTCGGGAAATCAAAATCCATCCAGCTGTTTGGAAGATACGCGGGAATAAAGAAATTTACAAACATACAAGATACGCGCGAAAAACATAACCCTTCTTTCAGTCGGTAATAAAGGAAAAGTAGTTTTTTTGAAGTGAACACTTCATAAGCCGCAATGTACACTTTTAGGAAGGGCAAAATGTTGTGTTCTCGAACCGGCATGCGAACAGCAGGTCTACTACGAAGTCCGATAAACGATATATCGGCCGAAGTTATGGACGTTTTGTACCACGAAACACAATCGGTCGGTTGATGACAAAAAAACTGTCAAATCAGTGTCGGTCGGGATGAACGAAACGCCCGATCAGATCAACCGACCGATTGTGTTTCGTGGTATAAAACGTCCATAACTTCGATATATCGTTTATCGGACTTCGTAGTAGACCTGCAGAGCGGGATGTGCGCTCTTTTTGGATACGTGAAATCTTGTGACTTCGAGTTCCCGACATGCGTTATCAACTTCTAGCGGCAATTCCTATAACTGCCAACTTGTTTGTTGCAATGAGGATTCATTAAACGACCACCAACCCAGCCCAGCGTGGTGATACCAGAGTCGAGGCCATACAGGGCTCTTTCCTTGCGAGAAACGGTCCCGAGTCCCAGCAGTGGGAACATTTAGTGGACTGCTTATGCTACATTAAACGACAACATCCGTAGCGTTGTTTACTAATATCACAAAGATTTCGTTAAAACGGTCACGCAGTAAGTTTCGCACGATATGAATGTGTATCAATCGCCATAATAAAAACCCACGTTACCAGTCCAATGGCTACACATCTGTAATCGAGCTTACACGCCATAATTACGCCACTAAAAATAGCCGTGATTGTGGGCCTTTTCGCTCCAATGGATTTTTATAGCACCCCGGCTATAAACTATACGGACAGAGTAAAAGGTTACTATTTTCGCGTTTAAGTTACGACTGACGCGGATAATAGGAAGTTAGTAGACTGGCCTGGTGGCTTAGTTGGTAGTAACTCTGCCTGCGAAGCCGAGGGTCGTGGGTTCGATCCCCACCCAGTGCAAATATTTGTGTGATGAATTCAAATGTTTGCACTGTGTCTGGGTGTTTCTATGTATAATAAGTATGTATTTAAAACTATATAAGTATTATATCAGCTATCTGGCTGCCATCACACAAGCTTTGCTTAGTTTGGGGTCAGATGGTGTTGTGTGTGAATTGTCCACCACCACCAATATTTATTTAGTAATAATTATAGAGTAAGATCCCAGGGCCGCCAAACGTCACGTATTTTCTGATGAGGGCGATTGAATAGAGTTAGTATGTACTAAGAACACAAACATGCTTACCCGCTATGCTATACCCGCCTAATGTGCGATTGAAAGCGAATCTAAAGCGACATTCAAGTAGCTTTTTTTTTTCTTTGACTCTTTCTCTCTATACGGTTTATACGTGTTTCAGGCAGAGTAGTGAAATGAAATAACAGGAAATAAGAAGGAAGAAGAAAGAAGCTGAGAAGTTTACTAGAACTCTCCCCCTCAAAAGAGTCATTGATGCAGACGAATCTTAGAAGTTTGCACGAGATATTCTCGTGCAAATTATCATCTCTCAGTATTGCTACTTATATGCTCTCAGTATTACGACCCATTAGGGGTCGTCAACGATTAGTAGCAATACTGCTAGTAGAGTAAGATCCCAGGGCCGCCAGATGTCACGTATTTTCTGATGAACGAAATGTGTACCATTGAGTAGAGTTAGTACGTACTACGAACACATGCTTACCCACTAACTTGCTTAGACGGCCAATTTTGAGATATGGGGTCCAGAAGGTACATAAAAACATTTATGTACGAGATTATGAGTTTAGGGGATGACTGGCCCTTTAGATCGGTATGTCTTTTCGGAAAAGACTTTAAAATAGTTGTCTGATAAACACATATACAAATGAAGTATGAGAATTAAGAGAAGTTAAGTCATTATTTTGGGAGTTTTAAAGCATCTGTTGAGCAAAACGGCCAACGAAAAGTGTCTGGGAATATTGGGGCCTTATTTTTAAAGATATTGCCTATAACATACGTGAAAATCAGTTATTAGAAAATACGTGAAGTAATGTATCTTCTGGACCCCATCAAAATTGGCCGTCCAAGCAAGTTAGCGGGTAAGCATGTGTTCTTAGTACGTACTAACTCTACTCAATCGTCCACATTTCGCTCATCAGAAAATACGTGACGTCTGGCGGCTCTGGGATCTTGGACTTATAGTACATAAATATATATCGTAGGACTTTTAGAAAAGTCAACCAATGGAAGTATCCTTAACCCTTCATCTTTATTACTTAGGACTAGCTATGGCAATGGTCTCTACAAATTGCTGATCATTTCATTTATCTGGGTAAAATACCAGTGTAGTGCATGACAGTTGTTTGATCGCTTCAAAATACTGCACTACTGAATCGTTGTGGACAGGTGTTGCTAAAGAAAGTTATAGTACCTAAATAACACCAAAGACAATGTGAGAAACATACCTACTAGTTTCAACAGGAATTCGCTGATAAACTGGGGTTAAAATAATTTGCCTCATGCCTGTTTGTTAT
This sequence comes from Ectropis grisescens, assembly GCA_017562165.1. Lineage (NCBI taxonomy): Eukaryota > Metazoa > Arthropoda > Insecta > Lepidoptera > Geometridae > Ectropis > Ectropis grisescens. The sequence continues at coordinate 6,718,156 of CM029770.1, read as the reverse complement.
TTTGTCAATTGAAATAACGATCGTTGTTCAAACAAGGAAGTGATACAATGTAATCGAACAACATGGGATAATTTAGTCGGGAAACTATAAAATAAAGTGTAAAACCTCGGAATATTGCAGTAAAGTAATAAAACTACATAAATAGGAACTTGATTTGTTCCTACACTGCCTCTACCTAGCTGCGTTACAATCTGTTTCGTACAGAAAAAATAAACGCACATTTGTAATATTCGTGAGGATGCTAAGAATGCGTGGGCAACATACAGCTACCTACCTAACATGTGGTATTTAAAATCACGTGAATAAATTAATATGGCGTTCATATTTCTACGTTATTTGAAATGTACTACCTACAGCATTCGTTTTAGACATCAAACTTCATAAATAAATACGCAGACGGGGAAAGATAATCACGTTAAATCAGTTTTTGGTGGGCTCATGTTTGTACGTCAAGAAATTTGCGTCGCTCTCACACCGCTACCATAATTCCTAAATATCTATCTCAGATAAAAATCTGATCTCAAATGTTCAGCTCACTGTTTGGAATCTTTCCCCAAAGGGTTTAACAAAATTCACGAAATAACATTTCAAAAACAGCTTTTAACACGTCTTGAAGCTGCCAAGACATCATCAACGCTATTGATATTGCAAGCGGCAATTATCGTCTGTTCAGACGTTTGCACTAATAGCATTTTGTCATTTGTGGTTCAGAAGAACAGATTCATCATCCAGTTCGCAGTGCGTAATCAGAAGATTTTAAGAAAATGGAAATATTAAAGGCTGTAAAATTGACTGATTCTAAATTGGTAAGACTGACACAAGGTATGGCATAACTACACAAGAACTCGGGGGAATAACTCAGCGTTGAAACGACAAATAGCCGCTTATCAAGGGTCAAAGTTATGGAAACTTGTAGAGGGTGCATTTTTTTTTGGTACCGATCATCCGACAAATTTTTCGTTTGCCATCAGGAGACTGAAGTGCTCGAGTGCTCGAAGTATTCGTTCAACTGTACAAAACATATGCACAAAGCAAAGGCGTGTCATTAATACAAATTGCATTGTCCAGTCAACAGTACAACACAATGTCATCCGTCCCCGATTGAATGCACCGCTCAAGGTTATCTAAATATCCATGAATCGAGAGATAACGAGATAAACAATCTCCAACGTTGGAATAGCGATAATGTGATAAGTAATTCAATATTGATAGCTAAATGAACGGAGATGACGGTAATTTTGGCTATGGAAATAATTCTAATTTGGAACTTTTCCGATTTAAACGAATACAGGCGGCGACATTTCACCGCAATTAGAGGCCCTACGCCTTCTGAGCTAACCTACAGTACGACAGTATTTGCAGAGGTACCTTCTTTCTGTGGCAGTTGAAGCCATAGCTTAGACAGCCTCTACTGTAGAGTATTAGTATAAATTCATGATCAGTTGCAGCCACTTCAAACATTTGTACGACAATCTTCATTGGAGTAAGCAAGGTAGAAATTTAAAACATTCATTCAAACAACAATTAAATAACATCTAGGTAGAAATTTAGTTGCCACAAAAATTTACTTCCATTGGCCCGATGATTGTGTTAGAAATTCCGCAAAAGGAGCGTGACTTGATCTGTGGGTCGCGACTTCACGTTACAACACCCCCACAACCCTTACATGAGGGATTGCGTGGAAAGCAAAATAACAATGAAGGCGTTTCAGAATGTTACATTAAATGTCTTGATCTTTGATGTCAACAATCTAACAAAGCAGTTCTTACGGCACAAGTGAAGTCATTATTTGATTTTTCTAGAGATATTTGATAAGTATTCGTCATAGAAGAAGAAAGACGTATTTGTCAGTTTCTATAATTTAACAATATTTCACTTCGCACTCATATTTTATTCTAAAAATGCTTTATTGTTATTGTCTAGTCCATCTTCATCCTCATTAGAGAGTGCATCTGATGATTTAATATAGGATTTTATTTAATTACACAGCGCATATCCTACTAATATTATGAATGCGAAAGTTTGAATGGTTGTTGCTCAATCACGTCGGAACGTCAGAACGGATTGGGAAAATAATTAGAACGGGAACTGTGAGGACAAAACTGCGAGGCGCTGATTATACTTTGATTATTCAGCAATTGTGCTCATATAATATTTGAGCATAGGACTTACGACCAAACAAAACGATACGCAACCCAAATTTCTTCACATTTTCGGGGAGCAAAGGGCGTTTGCGAAGAGGGTGGCTGTAGTGGTACATCGCTGATCAAAATCATCATGCTATGCAAATTTTAAAGGTTGCATTTGCAGAAAGTGGTTTGCTTTCAGATATATACATGCTCCACTTAGTGCGTAGTGCGTAGGTAGGTGGTGCGTTAATAAGATTAGGTTAGTAGGGCCCTACGCCTTGTGCACTAAAGTTCGCGCAATAAAGGCCACCTGAGGCTAACTACCATACACCCATTTACAGAAAAAACGTTTGTGTCCGCATGCAAGAAGTTTCTTCATTTCTTCTCTACTCGTCGCGCTATGAAGTCTAACATAAACCATATAATATATATTATGTCTTCTTGTTGAACACATTATTTTATAATTTTATATATAACGTCTTCAACACTGAAATTGGTCACAATCAAAGAGTTTACATATACTAAGTATAGAGTTAGATTTTCCGCACGGATCCCACAGATTTCTAAACAGATGAAACCTTCGTGAACGACACTGTGAGGCCAGTAATTAGTTATGTATGCGTGACAGCTCTCACCGACGTTGTCAAATTACTCACGTTGGTGTGCGTGTAATGTTCCCAGTCTTAAGAAAAAAATCCCACTATTGTTGTCTTAGCTTCGGAAATCTTCGCGTATAATAAACACATATATTATAATGTTAAAATAATTTAATATGACACCGATTATATATTATGCATGGATTTCTTGTTATTACTATTTCCATCCTATGAAGTTAAGAATTTTGATTTAGCATGCAACTAAAAATTCTAATATTCGTACATAAAATTCGGAATAAAAGACAACGCCGAATAATAGTAAAAGTCATGTGTGTGTTTATTTTGAATATTCTATCGGAGCTTCTTGTGAAATTTTGAATATTATGCTTGACAAAAGGTGGCAACTACCTACTCATTTAGTATCGGTGAACACAGGAGGTGCAGAGAATTTTTGTCAACTGATTTGATGTTGGGGGGCCAGATCATTCAATTTGTTTATTATCCTATCCAACCTTTGTCTGGACGCGTGTTGCAAACGAAAAGTTCACCCTTTCAAAAATGTTGATACAAACCAACGAAAACCGTCTAAGAGTTTATGTAAATTAGTTGAACATTATTCACATCGCCACCCAAAGTTACGTCGTCCAAATACCTAACGTTTACATTGGACTAGAGACGTTAAATGATAGAGCGAATGGCCAGGGCGAAGGTCGCATGGCCGAAGATTCACCAAGTTGATAGCCAACGGAAGATAGCATAGGATTGTTTTGATAATTTTGTGGGTCTGCCATAACATTGCCAAAGAAAATTGTAGGAGTCAAGAATTTTATTCTTCACTTCGAACAACGGGGCTCCACGATCAACCAAATTAAAGGCGTTTTGACGTACACCTTTAACAACCCTCTCCACAATTTTGGACAAAGAAAGTCAGGACAGAATGAACAGCAGCCTCACGTCTACTCAGAGAACCAAAATCAAGTTTGTGGGACAGGGAGCTCGAAAGTACAACGCTTTATAACTACAACCCACCTTGGCAGCAAGGCCAGTATATATGGTGCCAACAGCGATTGGCCTGATCCCAACATCTTTTTTTTGTAAGTATGTACGCACAAATTAGCACCGTATAAAACTTCGACAATGTCACTACTGACTCGACCAGATAACATGAGGTTGATTAAAACGATTGGATCTCTCAAAAGAACTCGCCTACTTTTTAAGCTCCACTATACCTACTTACAAGAATTAAAACTTGCTTCATAACTATAGTTTTCATCAACACTATTAGTACCTATTTTTATAAACACAAGTAATGACGTGGATTTGTGCTAGGCATCGATTGACATTAAATTAAAAAATTACGATTATAAAAATAGGGTTTAAAATAGAATAATGCAATCTACTTAAGCACATAAATAATTTGGTCTACGAGTATCTTCAAAAAAATCATAATCTATATTTTACCTTAACTGTAGGGAAAATAATTTCAGTTTAGTACAGGAACACTAACCAATTTTCGTTGAGGTGTTGTGTTTCTATTCATCAATCGAAATGAAATCGCCTAAATTATACAAAAAGCAGTAAAAATATTCAAACTTTCCTATGAAATGATATTCCTCTTTCCTCTTCTTATTTTTGGGAACAATGTTTGCAATGTTTGAAGACACAAGACGGCATAATCTTGTACAAAACTTAAAATCACACGGGACTCCCGTACGAGACGGAAGTCCGTTTCGTACTGACTGGAGTTTGTATTTGCTTTGGCGTTTGATATTTGCTTTCTGGACCTAAGGATCTGTGTTCTGAACGTTCCATCTGCCTTTTGTTTTAGAAATCTGTGACGGATCCTTTGTGTCAATCGTAAGCAGATTGATTACTTACTATAATATACTTTCTATGGAAACAGAGTGATGTGCCGCGACAAAAGTATGACACTTCCACAAAAGTGACAAGACAAGAAAGATGCTACCCAAGCTTTCGGTGAAGTGTTTGTGCCAACTCTATACGCAGTCTATGTAAAGTCTTTGGTTACAATGTTTACTAAAATATTCACTAGCTAACTTCAAGGTGTCGATTTTTTGTGACGATATGCGCACGCATCGCAAAATTAACTCTCATATTTTTCCCCTAACACGTATAATAAATAACTACATAAACTTCAAAAATAAAGAAAGTCAAAAAAATACTGTCCCAGAGAAACTTATCATACAAATAGAGAGAGCTCATTGATAATAAATTCAAATGAGACTAATTAAAATGTAACTTCATATGGACCTGACTGACGATTGGTCATGAATATTGGCTACCCGTAATTCAAAACAGCACGTATCAGGCGGTAGGAACAGGTTATAGAAATGGAGCCCATTGTGTTAGACCGTGGCGCCACGACCATAAACGACTTGGTACAACTTTCACTTGATTGACAAGCATAGTTCGTGGTTTGCTGTTATGATTTTTTAGACTTCGGAAAAGGTTTACAATAAATTACTTTGTGAGTACATATGATCACCGTTATTTCATGATTTTTTACGGTTGCTAAGAACAGAGTTTTAAGAGACTTCAAAACAGGAGGCTTTCGATTCGATTGTATACATAATATTTTTTTGTGTTCGCAGATAACTTCGTCATTTATGAAACGATTTTAATGTTGTTTATGCTTTTACAGTCCCATATTTATATCTATGCAAATACATAAAACAGGTTTAGGTCGGCAAGTCTAACGTTTCAAAAATGCTACTAGGTAGTACACAGACATTGAATACTCTGCATAATGCTGGGGCCACACTAACGGGAAATGCAATTAATTATCGCGTTAACTAAACTAAACGCGCAACACTGTCTTTTCAAAGTCATGTGCGTAATGTTCATTAATTAATGTGCAAACTTAAAAACGGTGAAGGAAAACATCGTGAGGAAAACCGACACGTACCTACATTCTTTCGAAATCATGTGTCATCGGCCAACCCGGACTGGGCCAGAATGGTGGATTATAGGCTTGACTCTCCACTTGGGAGAGAAGGCCCCCGAATCCTAGCAGTGGGAAGATTTAGTGGGCTCTTTTCCTATGCTATGCAATACCTGTCTATGAAGATAACCTATCCAGAGGATAAAAGATTAGACAGAATAGAAGCAGATACACAAATGCTTCGAGTCCCCATTAAACAGGGCTCAGTAAGTCAGCAGTTTTCCAAAGGTAACAGTAGTAAAAGTGCGGCCCGCTTATCTACTTTTTTCACCATGTAACCAATGACTCCCAAAAGGTTGCCGACCCTTGCTATAGAGTGACGAAATGAGCAGTTCTTGTGCCAGATGGTAAGCCGCATGCCTGCCCATAACAGCACAGTAACACTAACATAGACCAAATCAATAGCTACAAAACTTTTTTTACTGATTGGGAAAGACTCTTTGCAGAGTCCAAGTTATTCTTTCGCCAAGCAGTAATGTACAAACATCACTGTGTACCCGTTTGAAAGGCAATGTTTCCAGAGAAATTACAGGGCATAGAAATTATCTTCTATCTCACAGCAACATTTGCTAGGTTTTTACCTAGCTAGCAAATTTGGCCTCTTCATGTTCAACAGCTGAAAGACACTGTGACATTATGGACATGCGTCTGACTTACCATTAGGGTCATGTCCTGCTTATCTTTGACATTTTACACTATAAAAAATCCTTCCACTTGACAACAACTGTCCTATTATGTACTGGGTGACAATGGTCAGTAGGCCACACCATTGACTCGCCTTAAAAATGCTACATTTCTAATTCATTCATAAGCATTCAGAAATTTCTCACAATTTGAATGTTTCTGTACTTACTTACAACAATATAATCACCTGTTACATTGTTCTGTATCTCAAATTTTACATGAAATTATATAGAAAGTATTTTTATCCAGATTGACAGTTGTTTGATATTTATTAAACTAAATAATATTAGACAAAATTAGTGTTATTACGTTGATTTAATATTTTAAAACCAGCCAAGTGGCAGTCAGGCTCGCGGAGGAAGGGTTCTGTACCATTATCTATAAAAATGGCAAAAAATCGCAATGGAATATTTGTTAGTTTATCTTGTTAATCTGTATCTTGTAAATATTGAAGACACGACAGTAGTAGGTAAATGCATTATATACTTATACTGATTTAATAAGGAATGTGTATAGGTAGGTGTATCTTAGGTATAAATCAATTAATGTACCTCTATAGTAGTTTTTCTCACATTTTAATAGCCTAGTTGTGGTTTTCTCGTGATATCAACCTACCAGTTAATTGTATGGGTCATTATCTTTTGTTTTTTGCGGTTTTGTTTCCACTGGCTTTGATATAATTTTGAATAACAGTTTTATTATTATATGGCAATTATTTTAGTTTACTATTAATTATTAGGAACCTTTTTCTTTACAGGATTTTAATTTAGTGGTGTGTTTAGTAAATAGTTTATTAGTTACCAAGATAATGGACTCGGTGTATTTTATGTCACTTACAGGACCTGGCAGATATATTATGATTCTGTGTTTTCTAATCCTATTAATATTAGAAATGCAAAAGATTGTATGTTTGTTGCTCTATCACAACTAAACATCTGAACAGACTGTCAAATACACATAGATGCCAACTAATGTGAATATTGTTTGACTTTTTGTGTAGAGCTCACTGGCAACAAAGGTGACATGACACATGATTTTTATGTACTAAGATAGGCACAGCACAAGTAGCCCACTTCATGGTCACACTTCTAGGAGTTGGTGCTTTTGTCGTTTTATATGTTATTTATTGCTAGATTTGTTTCTGGTGCCAATGTTTTTTGTTTTGTAACAATTTTAGTATCTTGTAATCTGCTAATCATTTAAACTGTTCAACTGATATAGGTATTATAAAACAAAAAATAAACAATTACACCTAGTCTCTAGTATAAGATATACTCCAAAGTATTTTCTGTCTCCACATGTCTGTGCAGTAATTAATTCCAAAATGAAAATTTAAATAAATTTAACAACATTTTGCATTTAGTGAGGTATTTAAAAATGCACAGCTGCCCAAGTAGACATAGATTGGCCAATGATGAAGATAAAACTCGCTGTTCATTTGGGGTAATGACTATAGTGAACCATTAACCTACTCTCCATTTTAAGAACATTGCCGTGATTCTTAAAAGGAGTGTAACAGAGGATTGGTGGTGATAATGATTGTTCTGGGAATTAGTTTTGGTTGTGGTGTATTTTTTAGAAGGTTAAGATTTGAAATCGAAATGTTGAATTTTAATCCAAATTGTCAGTATTTTATTTGTTGTGTATAGAGGTGTATCTCTGGTGAAAGTCAGATGATCATTGAGCTAAAACCAGCCCTCTGTAGACCATAAACCACCAGGCAGACCTAAAAAGCATTGGCGAGACGACCTAGACCAATATCAGCAAAACTGGTGTGACATAGCACTGGATAGAGACTGATGAAAAGAGGGTAGGAAGGCCTTTGCCAAGCATTGGCACATATCAGGCTCATAATAAAATAGAGGTGTATTATAATAAAATAGAGGTAAACGAGGGTAGCGAGGCCTCTGCCTCACAGAGAGGAAACGAGGCAAACAACAACAATATAGTGATGCAGTTTCATTATCCTTGATGTATTGATGAGATCAAGGGTTCATAAAAATAGGAATTATAGATTTTGTTAAGATTCTCAAATTAGTAAACCAATCAGATTATAAATTGTAGTTTATGACATTACTTCTAAAAAGGAAAGAAGCAGTGTTCAGATAGTACAGTTCACAGGTACATATTACAGGTGTTTTGTGAGCATTATTAAACATCTCTATGTATAAAAACGTTACGTTGGTTTGTGTACGCTTCAAAAACTCAAAAAGTTCTGCATCGATCGAACTGGAATTTTAAGGATTGTTTTTATCTAATTTTTGCATCACAATGTGCCACAGTGAAGTGTGGCAGGGTACAGCTAGTTTACTATAATTTTAAATGTTTTACAGCTAACATTTAATTGATTGCATTTTTTTTCTCTTTTTATATATCTGCAATCAGTCCAAAGACTTTAAGCGGATGAGCTGCGGGTGATTAACTTTGCGAGTGTGCCCTCCAGTGAGGACAATCCTCTTATTCCAGTGAGGCTATTATTGCTAGTATTGTAATTGATCGCATTTGATATGATTTTATCGCAAAACTAAGCATAGGACTTTATAAAAACTTATACATACCTTGAAGGAACTGTGCACTAATGTTTCATCCAGGTCAATGACCATACACTTTTTATGCATGTCCTGGTGTCTGACTGGCGGGAGGAGCGGTCGAGGGTGTTCATTCATGAGTAGGAGCGGCGGCGACGCGCGCCCGTCCACGCTGTTTGTTCCGTTCCCGGGCGGGCCCTTGCCGCGGCCGCCGCGCCAGCAGCACAGCAGCGAGCGGAGGAACCCACCAGTCCCACTCGACTTCTTCCCGCCAGGCGGCGCCGCGCCCACTGCCGGGCTTCCATCGCCCTCATTGTGCTGCCCGCCACCAGGTGACCCTAAAACAACCATTCCAGATCAACACTTGCCGTTGCCACTCTTTCCCCCATCTTCGAACATCGACCGCCTCTCAAACCCCTCAAGGTTGCACCAGGAATGTTACCGCGTCCGCACCTTCCAATTTGTTTACCTCAAACTGCACACACTCGAAACTTTACACGGAACGCACAAAACACTCACAAATCGGCCGATTCACAATCTATCACGATACACAAATATTTACGTGTCGTGAGGAGGTAACATTATACGCTCTAATTTGATGCCAGTAGGTAACAGGTGTAATTCAGTTGGGATTTACCTCTATTGGATCCATAATTGTTTAATTGTTCGTCATCCCGTGACACTTGAGTTATAATGGACGAAGCGTCCATTTAAACATTTGTTTCTGTCCTTATTACAAATGGGAACGGAGTTTTTGTAAAATTTTAACACCATAAAACTATTTTTTATCTCCCTTCTATCTTACAAAATGGCAGGCTCTTGGCAAGCCAGGCTAACAGTGTTGCCAAGGCATAGTTACTAAAGGTAGCGTTAGGCTGCTATTTCATTTGTGGGGGAAAGTTAAATAATCCGAAATTCAAAATTATTTAGAATAGGTAGTACTGGTATCTGTTTCATATTTTATTTTCCACTCTGTGAGCTATCCCATAACAACTAAACTACGTGCGACGAAATCAGATGTGGAGCGTTTGCATGCAAAAACATGTACTAGCCTACATCATGTTCGCAATGCCGGGACTCGAAGTCATCGCGCTAGGAGAGATTAATCTGATTTAATGCTTTAATATTTAATCCATGATCTTGTTTGGTAAGTGAGAGATGGCGGATAACGTGTCTCCTTGAAATATGTTTCTTGAAAAATGACAGCATCATCACGATCTGTTATTGTTGCTATAACGTATAACCAGAGGAGGTTATGAAAAGAATATACGTATGGTACGTATGCAATTCGATAAATACTTAGATAGCTAGATTCTTTATTGCAATGGGGCCTTTAGCAAACGCAAAAAGGCCTGTCAAAGACAGTTCTCAATTTCACCATGAGTGGCGCCCATGTTTTATTTTATTTGAGAAATTTTACAAAAACCAACAGTGGTGCCGCACTTATCAATTTTTAGAACTCTTTCTGACAAGTCAATTTGCGTCTGGAAAACGCCTCATTATAAAACAAAAATAAACTAATATGGTTATTAACTAGACAAATGTAGAAGAAGAACCTAGAAGAAATTGATTCACTCCTGACTTGGACACTCAGTTTATTAGCAGTCTCAGCTGAAAAAAACACTCAGGCATTTTAAAAATAACGCTTTTTTTACGTGGAGTAGAACATTTTCGTTCGTGTCTTTGGAACTACAACAACTGGAGTTACGAGCAGTGGTAATATTAATCTTGGATTCATGTAAAATTTTATGAAAAAAAAAACAATTCTCAAACAATGGCAGAAATTGACAGGATCCATGACTACTAAAAGGCTTATTGCACTTGGCTAAATTTAGTCGCTACTGATTTCAGTAAAGTGGTATCGCATTCAGTATCAGTAAGCTAGTACTAGAAGATTAATTCCTTCTAACTAGCTTCTGAATTCAGTCGACTAACCTTGATTCAAAAGCTTCTGAATTCAAGTCATTACATTTAGCCATTATTAAGGGCATAACAAAATAGATGACATGGACCAATCTCTCTATCTGTGTCACACACACAGTCTGTGTCTGACTGTGTGTTTGTGTCTATTTTCTGTTGAATACATTTGAATTGTTTAATTTTTTGTTTGTTCTACTGTAGCGGTACGTATGACTCCATTAATCCATTTAAAATCAAACTAAAATTTTAATAAATAAGCCTAAGTAGCAAAATCCATCCAAACTTGACAGCCCTTTAAAGAGATACCAACTTCAAGAATGATGTCTAACCAGTGACATAAAAACATTTAATATCTATCTCTTTCACTCTTACGTACACCTAAGGTAGAGAGAAAGAAAATAAAATTAATTGGACCTGAGTTTGATTGTCATTGTCAGGTTGTCATAACTGCCAACAGCTAAAAATAGAGAGATGCGTTCAAAGTTCATGTAACTTTTCGAAATTCGAAGTGAGAATGTCTTTTGACCCACCGCCAACGATATTATTTCCTCGTCAAAGCGCACCGCACTCAGATTTTCCCCCTTGTTCCCCACGGCACTACCAAGCTGCACTACAGTAGGTACTGGTAGTTTCCGTTTTCTTAAGATGTGAATAGGACTGGTCGCCACGTTGTGAATAAGAACGTTTCCAATGAGCCGTTTTCCGACGAGACAAAAATAGTTCCAAAGTACGCACTAGATGGCGGTGTGGAATTTCAAATAGATTTGTCTGTACCATAGACTCTCAGAAGTGTAATTACTATGAAGCCCCTCCCAATGTTCAGGGAAAAAGTGTAAATCTAAATTATTTGCAATAACTAAAAATGTTGGAGGTTTCCCGAACACATCACTTATTTTTAGATAAATTATAATTTTCTTCTCAGCTCAACTGATGTGTTTGGTTTGTTTAACTTCTATAAACCCTAAATACTCGAAGAAAATATTTCATTATAAATAAAATTTTCTTCTTTTTTAGTGTTAAAATATTGGGAATAAAAATAGTCAATTAAATTGATAATGGAATAAAAGATCGTTACTGATCACATTCGATTTTCAATAAAAATCTTTAAAACTCTCGATGCAGAGACACAAACTAAGCACAAGTAAAAGGAAGATTCAAAAATATAAATAGCAACACTGATACGAAAATATTTATCTGTGGCTGAAGGACTAGTATCTATTCTCTCTACTTAGTCTGTGGTACCTACCTAGTGTTTTGTGGTATCTATGGCCAAGAATAAATAAAAAAATAATAGTGTTGGGACATTAGATACCAAACCACGAGTATACAGCACAGCTCCTTAAGTTCTAGTGAACTATGCGAATTAGCTCATCGATTATCTGGTTCCGTGACCGTTATTTTTCGGCAATCCACTATTGTTCAGTAATGCCGCATGGTCAACTGACTGATTTAGTTCGCTCTTACCCGAAGTGTATGTTACGTATTCAACGATTTTAATTTATTTCGAATTTTTGTAGTGAACTTTTCTTTAGCAGCGTTATGATTAGAAAATCATTGAAACAAAAAAGCAACAGTAAAAAGAAAGTTAAGCATTTCTAAAGTATCATTTCTACCACGTATTTTTTTCTAGATACAGATTTTCTAGACATTTTCAAGAGATTAAAACGAAGAAATGATAGATGGCGCTTATATTACGTCTAACATTACTTAACATTTCTGTCCAAATCTAAGGTTTTGACAATATCCGTATATTGAGACAGATGAAATTTTTAAATCAGACAATTTATAGTTCTCTTTATTTTAATGCATGTACATAAAGCGTTTCCGAGTTTGCAGATGTTCATAAGCAATAGCAACCAATAACACAACAACAATAGCAAATAACAACAATCGTAGACATCTAAACCTGACCGTAGGGTCAGGTAGCAAAAGCATAAGCAGCCCACTACTTGTTCCCACAGCTGAGACTCGGGCCTTCTTTTGCAAAGAGAGAGTCATACCCATAATCCACCACGCTGGCGCAGTGTACCGATCCACACTGATGACACAGTCATGACCTCGAAGAATTCTAGGTACATGTCGGTTTCCTCACGAAGTTTTCCTTAACCGTTTTAAGTTAGCGGCATTACGTATATATTATTATCTTCAAAACGATAGGATACAAATCGGCAGTTGCCATTCTTCCGACGAGACCAGCCGGAACTTTTCTCAATTCATGTGAAATTTTTGTATTTTACATTATATGAAATAGTTAAATATTGGAGCGCAATATGAATTAAACATTTGCAATATTGTCTTCTAAAATATTCAAAAAAGACCGAATGAACTAGTTCGATACAGGTATGCGAGCTAAGTTCAGCGTTCCCAGTGGACTTCACTATGTGGCTCAGTGGCTTTTGACATTGACATCGCAATCTAAAACTTACAAGCGCCTTCTACCGTCCTTTTTTCGAACCATTTTTTTTATCTCGTCGGAAAACGGCTCATTTATTAATTTTATTAAAAAATGTACTGCTGGAAGTAATTTATGTAATCGTCTTCAGTTGAGACCCGAAGAATATTTCGTGTGCGTATTTACTAGGTATAAAATATTCAAATACTTAATGTAGTTAAGTCTAAAGTTCACGCGTGTGTGATTCAACGTTATCGAAATCACTATATTTATTATGTTGATATGACATGTATATTATTATACACGAATTCCAATTCCTAGAAAAGATCCATATTTTTCAATATATTATTCTCAAGATTATCATATTCAAAGTCATCTAGCCTTTCACGGATTATTTTCCTACTTTTTAGTTGGCGTGCGTTTTAGAATTGAAAACTTCTTTTGGTGCACCGCACACATATTACGCACACAGATCAGATGGTCAGAGCCTGACCCGTCATGCTCTGCGATGAAATGCTCGATCGAATGAATCAAGACCATAATTCATAGTTCTTTATTCATAACGGTGTTGTTACATGTCCTAAAATTATAATTATACATCATGTTTGAGTAATTGTGTAGCCATAAATCACCAACAATGATATTAATGATATTAGTGTAGTTCGTTAAGATTTAGCATTAATTTCAAGATATATAGGTAATCAAATAAATATTCAATAATATAATATAATATAGGTAAGTCAAAGAAATTAATACAAAATAAAAATATTCAATTATACAGTTAATATAGTAAACAAAAAGTACATAAAATTCATTAATATGGAACATAGTTACCTATATTATAAATTAGATATGAGTCATCAGTAAACAATAAAAAAAGCATCCGTAATTTCACAAGGTAGGCGATTAAACACCTCTGTTGCCACGATGAGCACCGAGTGTACCTGAGTGAGAAAGATAGAGTCAGCTAATCTATATATATAAAAACGAAAGGTCACTCATCAAGGAATCTCATAAACTACAAATGCTAGGAATCTGAATTTTTGCATGGAGGTCCCTTTTAGCACGTAGGCACTCGCTAAGACGGGGTTTTGCGAAATTCATCCCCTAAGGGAGTGAAACAGGGGGTGAACGGTTGTATGAAAATTGGTCCTATTTGAAGCAAGAAATTTTGTCTTCACGTTTTTGGTTAATGAGAAATAAAATTGTGTACCATGATATTTTGAAATCCACCCTCCCTGAGGGTAAAATAAGGGTTGAAGTTTTATGTGAACTCCGTCTGTCCGTTCGTAGAAGCTTGAATAGTTCAATTCATGATAAAAAATAACATGGTTTCTGGAAGTCTACTGTGGAGCACCTACGTCTCCGAAATGGCTGAATTGATTTTAATGTGACTTTTACAGCAGAAATATTATTTAGAATTAATTCACGTACGCAGGTAGTAGGTACGTTTTTGAAACGGTTGATCCAGATGTATTGCTATCTTAATACAAACAAAATGCGAAGAAACCATTTTATTCACATACTTATTGTTTCAATAGCACGACGGCCGCTATGGCGCTGTGCCGCAATAACATCTGAAGTCAGCTGCACTCGAAGCGCGGGGTGAGAGGGACGGCACATCGTTAGGTATAGCTACGTACGGGTAGTCACGTGAGGGCGTCGTTGTCGGTTGTCGCACGTGTCGAGTGTACTGTTTGAATTTCTTTGCTCAATGCTACTTTATTGATTGATGTTCGCTTTTTCAGATTATTTTAGTTCTTTGCATTGATATACCAACTCATTTGAACTTTCTGTTTGTTTTTTTTACACTGAGTAAATATTACAATTATTTTAGTATTAAGGTAATTTAAAAATTAGTTTCAAAGTTTCATTTCACACAAGTACTTAAACAGGTACCTTTAGTCTTTTTTAATTGAACTTGCTTTTGTTTGAATAATGGACATTGAAATTATAACTGTCGTCGTCGAAGGATCACAAATCGAATGCAGAGTGGTAGAAATCAGGGTTGTTACGGATGCAAAAATTTAGACATCCGCGGATGCAGATGCGGATGCGGATTATTAGAAGTTCACATCCGCGGATGCGGATTCGAAGCGGATGCAGATGCGATGCAGATGCGGATTTTGGGATTTTCAAAGGATAATTATTTAAATTTTAAGTGTAAAATTAAGTCTAGATATTGCTTTTTATTGGTGGCGACATTTCACCTAATATTTATATCAAAATATTCATTAAACACACAAAAAACTATGAAGTACACAGTAAACACTCACTGTAACTATAATACTGTATCTATTGACAATGAGAAAAAACACAACAAACAAACCTGTAGGATCTTGTTACCAATGTGCGCCTTTCTATTCGACAGTTACTGAATGAAGTTAGTAATTACCAAAACAAACGCGAAGCACGTGCCACTCTGGCTCCGCCCACTTTCTTTACATGTAGTTACTTGTTGATGTGAATCTGCATCCGTAAAAACTCCGCATTGATCGATGCGGATGTGAATGCGGATGCAGATATCTGAATTAATGCGAATGTTCCGCATTTGCGGATGCGGATGCGAATATTCGCAACAACCCTGGTAGAAATACCTGGCAATGGAGCATGTCTATTTTCATCTTTGTCTTATTGACGTGACAACGTCTTATAAATTGGTTTGCCGGGTGACACTTCAAGAAACTGCGTTACGCTCCGCTCACAACGAGAGCGAGTGAGAGGCACGCGTCCCTTCCACTCGGGCATGGTTAGCCCGCCTAAGAGCGAGAGAGACAGACATAAAAAGTGAAAGGCACGCGTCCCTTCCGTAAAATTATTTTACCACTCAAAGTCGTTGTCACGTAAAACTTTCGCCCGTATACCAACCAATTACAGGCTTACAGGCAACCAATTTTTTTGATTTATGGCAATATTTCAATGGCTGGTCAAGTTCGAGCCATCGAGATCAAAGATGTTTTATAAACTTTTGTGGGTTGTTTTGCACTTGACCACCATCTCGTCTATGTTAAGCAACGATGCGGTCTACGATGGAGCGTGTTTACCTTAAAGAAACCAATTCATCCTCCTGATGTAGATAGTGAATGTATTATCCGCTGATTCAAATTACGATTGCTGTAATAACATATAACGTTTCACGCGTACGAAGTCGCGGGTAACAGCTAGTGATTCAATAAAGCATAGTTCTATATTTTTCAATTAATAAAAAAATGACGTGAGCCAAAAGATTTTGATATTACAGGCGAAATTTCCTGAAATTAGTTTTTTATTTTCAAATACTATGAAATGAATGGAGACTTAAATTATAGGTCTCCTATGTAGGTATAACTATATATTTATATAATAGTATTTATATAAATATATATGTATTTTAGATAATGTATAGGCATAGAATAGATAATATAGATATGGTATAGGTATAGGTACAAATATTACAATTATAGAGCGCCATCTCTTTGTTGCTAAGCGAACCCCTATGTCACTTTACGTATTAGGAATTAGGAATAATATTGCTTACAATAAGGAGTATCCAACCCGGTGATACAGTAAAAAATAAAAAGTTACTGTTCCGAACGAGAATCGAGAAATACGCGAGATGCTGCGTCAAGAGGGATATCTTTAATTTCCTTTTTTCCATAAAAACGTCGTTTACGTGCTGTTTAAAGACCCAAATGTGAATAGAATCAAGTGTCCGTGATATATTGTAGCGAGTAGGAATAGATAAAACATCATAATGGAAAATAAAGACCCGGGACCGATACCGAATAGGTGGCTGAAATGTCCACGAAAGTCAAATGCATTATTTGCTGAGAAATTTTTAGCTTTCAAAACTCCTCTGGGCTCTCAATTTAACAGCAAAGTACCTGAAGAGAATAGGTTTACACCGTCGATGCTTTTCATGTTTATGAAGAGCATGAACGTAAGTTTTACTGCTTCTGTTGTCATTGGCTGAAAATATTTTCTTATTTCCTTGCTATTCTGTTGCTATTTATTAATAACGTTTATTAGCGTAATGCATGCCAAAACACACCTTCACTCATCTCATTAAAAGCGTTATACAAACACCTCCAATACTCATAGAATCATGTTGCCTTATTACTGGTAGTAAACATTGGGTACATTCATATTTTAAAGGTAATTGGAATTTTGATTTGAGAAATAATTGAAGTTATATTTTAAAGTGCATTGGTAGAAATGTTTTGAGTTTATTATCTCAACAGTAACAACTTTTGTTACCGTCATGTAATGCAAAACTCAAATGGGTTCTTTGTATGTAGTAACATTAGCCATAAGATCTGATACATGAACTGCACACTGTGCTATAAAAAAAAAGTGAACGGTCTCCGTACCCCCAGTCAGAACTAGCTTCAATCTAACCTTATTCCGAACACGCAATCCAAAGTTGAAAGTAAACAATCATCAACCATCATCATCAAATCTCATCTGATGAATTTTAAAATGAATAAGAAATGTATATTTATTTCTGTGTTAAAATAAGATTTTTTTGCAGGTAAAAGTAGGACTATGGATTGATCTCACAAACACAAGTCGGTTTTATGACAAGAAAGAGATTGAGGAGAGGGAATGTAAATATGTAAAACTACAATGCCGTGGGCATGGAGAAACACCTACTCAGGAACAAACTAGGTAACCACTATCACAATAAGTGTAATCATTATTCCTTGTTTATTATATAAGTATTAAATAACCTATCAAGCAGGCGGCAGCGCACCGCAATACTGGTACTCCTCTTCAACTGCAGCCCCACTGCATTCGCTATCATCATTTGCTTAGCGACACCGTCAAGGCCCAATGATTTACCACCAACTACCTCAGATTCGTGGATAGTATTCTACTAGTCAAGCCCTTTCATTTGAAACCCATATTGAGGGAGGATGTGAAGAAATATTTGGTCTGTCTTTTTGTGGAGGCCATCTAGAATCGATATTAACCAAACATACCTAAGAGCCACAACATGGAATTAACCTTCAAATAAAAAAAAATGCATTGAAATCGGTCATGACAGAAAGACATCGACATCAAACTTGTAACAGCCCTTTTTATTGGTTGAGGGTTAAAAAAATTATTTCAGGGATTTCCCGAAATCTCTATTGCTAGTGTTTCTGGGAATTCCAAATATCTCAAGTCCAGAAAGTCATTATATTTTACTAAGTAATACTTACAAAGTATTTAATATGTGTTTGCAATTTATCACAGGAAACAGGGAAATTGTATTTTGTTGGAGTTACAAAGTCTAAATTTAATAACTTAAATACCGTGTATATGTCGTAGGAAGTAGGACTTTAGTAACATTGAATATACATAAGATATGTAGTTAGTTGATCTTTGATTTTCTAGATTTTGAGTTACAATACAACCTTTATTGTGGTTTTACCTTGTCGGTTTGAGGTATTTGTTTAAAGTATTAAATTAAATTTTGAGGTATTAAATTTGATTATTAAGGGTAAGAAATGCGAGATGGTAAATCTTACAGTAGATTAGGTTAGTTTATAATCTAATGTCATTAGATTGTAATCTGATGGTATTTACAATTTTATTGTTACATATTTATAATAATCTAAGAAAATTATGAACCACATGTCAAAGAGAGAATCTTCTCGAGTTGTCGAGATGTTGTTATCAAGTTGTAATGTCTAAAAAATGTGATAGCGGCATCTAAGGCTAAGTACTCATGGAGCGGTTTCCAACCGAGCACGCGCGCGTGCGCGAATCGCGACGGGCGACGGATTTATTTCAAAACTCACGTGACCGCTGATTTTCGCGGTTTCGCAGCCGCCGCGAGTGAGATTTTCGCCCGCGAATGTGGCGGGTGACGGTCGAGCGGCGCCTCGTGAGTTTTGATTTAAATTTTTACAAATTGGAAACAGCTCCATTAGTTCTTAGTCTAATTGTCCGTGTTCTCGCGAATATACAGTTTATCAAATCATCCAACATATACATCATACATATGTCGTAGGAATTTCGTATGAACTCGTAGGAATTTCGTATGAACTCGTAGGAATTTCGTATGAACTCGTAGGAGTTCAGCGGAAGAGAATAGTATAGTCAACTTACTGAGGATTCTGATTTATTAAGGTTTAGGGCATTGACACAAATCGCCAGCACAGTGCTAGGGAATGATTTGAACTCTGTGTTCCAATAGCTCTGTGACACTGTGCTGTTATGGGCAGGCGTGTTGCTTACCAACCGGCACATGTCATACTCATCCCATCACTCTATGCTATTAAAAATACTATAATAAACTAACTAAATAATAAACTCTATACCATAGTAAATAATGTGTTTATTGTTTACAGAGAATTCATCCACATAGTAACAAAATTCCAGAGTCAAAACCCGCTAGAGGCCATAGGAGTTCACTGCACCCATGGATTCAACAGAACGGGTTTCCTACTAGTGTCTTACATGGTCGACCAGATGGACTGCAGTGTAGAGGTGGCTCTGAACCTGTTTGCTAAAATCAGGTCTGGTGTTTTCAAATTTCGTTATTTGCACTTTTTTCATGCTTACACTTGCCCCCTGTCTCGCCTGATGTTGAGTTGTTGAGCGACGATGCGGCCTATGATAGATAGAAGATATATCTTCTTTAGTACGCTTTATCTATGACATAGATGAAGCGTCCTTACCTAGAAGCAGGGTTGGAAAAAACAACAGTTTTTTTTTTAATTTTATAAAACAAACAGTTCAAAATGTTTTAAACAGTGTTTTTTTTGTTTTTTTTTAGTTTAGGCCATTAATTTCAAATCAAATACACATAATAGATATTATATTCATTCATTGCTGGATAGGTATTTTCAAATTCGCCGTAAATTTCGGAAGTGAATAAAATATTTACAGAAATCGATCCATGTTTATTGGTTAAACATTTATTTTATGTTGCGTGCGTACCTATCTGCCTATATCTAATCCGTACTATACGCTTTACATTCATCCTATATAATCAAACTAACGTTCATGTTAACAGGGGAAAACCAAATATTGAAATTTCATTTTACATTAGAATAAGGGGAATACCCGAATACCCAACTAGTCCAGGATACGCTTACTTTCTTTCTATGGCCGACATAGGTACTTTCCGAGCGGGACCGGCGCGGCGGGAAATTACCTTTGAATTCTATAAAAATGAGTGCCTTTCGTTTTAATTTTGCATTTAATTATTAATTTGGTGAGTGATAAGTCATAAGAAGATAACAGTAATAACAGCTTCAGGGAAATCAGAAATGTCAACTCCAGGACGCAAAAAGCATAGTATTTTTTACGTTGATTCCCCAAGAAAGTACGACATTGAAGACAAATTTGCATTTAATTATTAATTTGGTGAGTGATAAGTCATAAGACGATAACAGTAATAACAGCTTCAGGGAAATCAGAAATGTCAACTCCAGGACGCCAAAAGCATAGTATTTTTTACGTTGATTCCCCAAGAAAGTACGACATTGAAGACAAATAGGGTGCATTGCAGGAAATGTAAGAAAGAACTAGTTGGACTTGTGAAAAGAATGGAGGCACACTACCAGCAATGTAGCACATTATTATTAATAAATTACACATATATGTCATAAAAGCAATATGTTTTATTTAATTACCATGCCAAAATTACCAAAATAATTACATAAGTTAAAAAAAATAAGTCAAACAAATAGCATAGACTCCACTGGTATCAAATGTAAAACTATTTGGAATCCTAAAAGTTCTAAATACTAATTTATTTTCATTAATTTACTATAAAAAGTTGTTTTAGACCTTGTTTTTTTTCAATGATTTAAACATTGTTTAAAACTTGTTTTAAACTTTGTTTTTAACCCCCGACAAAAAAAAGGTGTGTTATAAGTTTGACGTCGATGTCTGTCTGTCTGTCTGTCTGTCTGTCTGTCGGTCTGTCTGTCTGTCTGTCTGTCTGTCTGTCTGTCTGTCTGTCTGTCTGTCTGTCTGTGTGTCTGTCTGTGGCACCGTAGAGCTCAAACGGATGGGCCGATTTCGATGCGGTTTTTTTTATTTGAAAGTTAATATCCGTGCGGGTGTTCTTAGCTATGTTTGGTTAATATCGATTCAAAATGGCCGCCTCCACAAAATGGCGGACAAAATATTTCTTCACAACCTACCTCAATATGGGTATCAAATGAAAGGGCTTGACTAGTAGAGTACTAAACGCTATAACAAATTTCAAATTCAAGATGGCCGCCACCACAAAATGGCGAATTATATAATATTTTTCACTACTACCTCAATATGGGTATCAAATGAAAGGGCTTGATTAGTAGAATACTTTGCACTATGACAAATTTCAAATCCAAGATGGCCGCTACCACAAAATGGCGAATTACATTTCCTTTTTCACAATTCCCTTAATATGGGTATCAAATGAAAGGGCTTGACTAGTAGAATGTTGTACAGATAACAAATCTAAGGTAGTCGGGGGTTAATCAAAATTTTTAATTTTGTTCTTGTTAAACACATGATTAAAAACACGGTTTTATTTCAAACTGTTTTAAACATGTGTTTAAAACAACTTGTTTTAATCATGCCAACCCTGCCTAGAAGAGACCGATTTTCTCTCGATTTGAAGACACCAAGATTGTTAACCATTGGAAAAAACCCACTCAGGCATTCCACATAGCTATATCAATCGAGTCAAAGGCCTCCAGCTGAACGCTGTATTTTTTTAAGCCTTAAACCCATACATTTTATTTCATATCTTATAAACTTATTTGTTAATTTTATCTTATCTTATACCTTTAAACGAGCAATTCTTGAATATATATATAGAATCTGAATCTCGGAAACGCCTCGAACGATTTTCATGAAATGATGTATACAGGGGGTTTCGGGGACGATAAATCGATCTAGCTAGGTTTTATTTTTTAAAAACATCATTTTATGAGTGTTTTTAGACAATGAAAAACTCCTACAATGTCATTAGAATACGATAACTTATTTCCCCACCGTTCGTTAAGTCTAAATGGCTCAGACGGAATATGCTCGCCCTTGGAGAGAAGGCCCCAGTTCGAATCCTGGTGGTTACTTTTCTTTTTGTTCTTTTTTTTGCTCGCCCTCGGAGTCAACAGGCTCCGGTTCGAACCTGGTGGTCCTTTTCTTTTGGCGCCTTTTAGTAGGTCTAAGTCATCACTTCGTAATTCGTACCTGCCTAAATATCATTTAAAAAAACCCAGCAAAGCTCGGTCAACCAGGTACTTAGTACTTATCGTTATTAATAAGTTAGTTGCATTAGTTTCTTCTATTTTGTAGTCCCTTTTCGGGTGAAGGCCTCCTCCAGCTCTTTCCACCTTTTCTTGTCTTTTGCAATTTCAATCCATTTTTCCCCACTATTTCTTTGATATCATCTTCCCATCTCATTTTTTGGTCTTCCAACTTTTCTCTTTCCTATGGGGCCTTTCCATTTTGTAGTTTCAATTGTCCATCTTCTGTCTGTATATCGGGCTAGGTGCCCTGCCCATCTCTATTTCTTCTGGAGTGCGTGCTCGAGAGCGTCCGTCAGCTTCGTTCTTTCTCTTATTTCTACATTTCTGACCTGTTGGATCTTTCTTAGTTTTAAAATACTAGAACGCTGTATACAAGTAACAAATCGAACTGCTTGTCACCCAGAAATATAAAAAAAATGTTTTTTTTAAGTCTAAACTTATTTTGTCCCGTACAGACAGATTTTTCTTGGGTGTGAATTGAATTCTAGCGTCACGCTCGGGAATGATAAGAAATCTTCGGGTAAACTCGGAACCATGGCCATTGGTTATCTAGAAATGCGTAAGCATTTCCCATTGGCCATCTAGAAATGCTGACGCAATTCTAGATGGCCATGCTCATAGCCCCACCGGTTTCACCCGCGTAGTTTCCAAAGTAAGCTATCTATTATAAATCATATTAAACACATATTTGGTGTAAAATATAAGCAGAATTTATTAAGCACACAACATGACATAAAAACATTTTTTCTTTAACCAAAAAAACCGAACACAATGTCAGTCATTTCAATAAATTGAAGTCGGCCAGGATTAGCAATAAGGTTTTAACCCTCCAACACGCCCTCTTAATCCTGGAGGACTTCAAGCATATCTCGTACAAACGACAAGTGCTTACAGCTAGGCAGTGCCTTCGTGAGCACATCAGCAGTCATCTGCTCTGTTGGCATGTACATCAGTTCTAGCACCCTATTCTCAACAGCTTCACGAATATAGTGATATCTAATGTCCACATGTTTTGTTCGCTTATGGAACACTGGGTTACTAGCCAGCTTCGCCGCAGACTGATTATCACTATACAGGGTTACAGTGTGACATTGACCTATCAACTCAGCAAGAACCGCACGGACGTATACCGCCTCTTTGGCAGCTTCAGATAAAGCTATATACTCCGCCTCGGTAGACGAAAGTGCGATACACGATTGCTTATAACAACCCCAGGAAATAACATTCCTACCTAGCTTATAAATATACCCCGTGTAAGATTTACGGTCCGCCCGTTAGCCCAATCGGCGTCAGTAAATCCATAAACATGAAATTTATCATGT
Source organism: Ectropis grisescens (assembly GCA_017562165.1). Classification (NCBI taxonomy): domain Eukaryota; kingdom Metazoa; phylum Arthropoda; class Insecta; order Lepidoptera; family Geometridae; genus Ectropis; species Ectropis grisescens. The sequence goes on along the minus strand of CM029770.1, from coordinate 6,694,402 downwards.
TCATCACTTTTTCTGTACACAAGACCTAAATTCATTGTGCCTTTTAAATATCGCAATACACGTTTGGCCGCTGCAAAGTGTTCCGCTGTGTAGCAAGTATTAAACTGACTTAAGAAACATGCAGCAAATGAAATGTCAGGTCTTGAGGTCACAGCTATATACAATAAACATCCTATCAGCTCCTGATACGGTAGTCTACTCTCGTGGCTGGCGCTATCAGAAAACTTCAGACCTACATCTAAGGGCGTCTTAGCAACTTTACAGTCACTCATACCGAAACGTTCAAGAAGCTTTTCAATATAGGTTTTCTGACTCAGCTTCAACTCACGACTAGTGCGCTGTACTTTGATGCCTAGCATATGTTTAACCTCACCTAAATCTTTAATTGTGAAGTGAGACTTCAGTGACGTTTTAGTTTATCAGCAAGCTCGTCACAGTCGTAAAAAACAAAAAAATCGTCTACATAGAGAGCAATAATAATAGTTCGCTTACCCACTCGGCGACTGAAGATACAGCTCTCATACTTGCTCTGCGTGAAATTCTCTGCGAGTAAAACTTCCTTTACCTTATCGTACCAGGCACGTGACGCCTGTTTTAACCCGTACACGGCTTTCTTGAGTCTGTAGACCATATGCTCATTGCCTTGCTTGACGAAACCTTCAGGCTGTGACATATAAATTTCTTCACTCAAATTGCCATTCAGAAAAGCAGTCTTGACGTCAAGGTGATCAATCTTCAGATCTAATTCAACCGCAAGAGACAACAGCATTCTCAACGAACTATGTCGCACAACCGGAGAAAAAGTATCCATGTAGTCAATTCCGAACTTTTGGGTAAAACCCTTTGCAACCAATCGCGCTCTATAACACGCCACTTTGCCATTGGCGTCACGTTTGATTTTAAACAACCATCGATTCTTGACAATATTCTTGTCTGCCGGTCTGTCAACTAGCTCCCAAGCCTCATGCTTATTGAACGAATCAATCTCATCTTGCATAGCTTGCCGCCAAAGCTTACTATCACTCGATTGCAAAGCTTCCTTGACATTCGTCGGCTCACTCAACTCTGTCTCGAGCGCAGACATCGTCCTCGGTACTCTCGGCCGTAAATTATAGGCTGGTCCGTCAGATGGTGGCTTCCGTGGCATTCTGGTTGTATCAGTAGATGAACTCGGCACCTGCTCGACAGCCTCAAACCACACTTCAGGCGCTACCGGTCTCTCCGCCTCAACCTCAGCCTCTACAGTTGGTAGTGATGGCATCTCCACCTCAAGCTCAGTCCCAGACTGATCACGAACATCCTCATCATCAACGGTATCTCCGTCATCACTAGTCGGAAAGAAGATCTCCACGGGCCGTTTACTCTTGACACCTGGAAAAATTGTTTCGTTAAAAACAACATCACGACTACGAAAAACTATATTTTTCGCCGAATCGTAGAGCCTATATCCATTACCGTCATAGCCAAGAAATATACAACGCTTGCTTTTTGGTTCAAGCTTATTCCGCTTCACTTTATCAACGTGAGCATAAGCTTCGCAGCCAAATACACGTAAGTGTTTCAAGCTAACCTTCTTACCTGTCCAGGCTTCCTCAGGAGTTTGCCCTGAGAGCCTTTTCGAAGGTGACACATTTATTAAATGTGCAGCAGTACAGGCAGCTTCTGCCCAAAACTTGTGGTCTAGGTTCGAAGTATACAAGAGGCACCTTACTTTTTCTAGGAGGGTCCTGTTTAGCCTTTCCGCACAACCGTTCTGTTGAGGGCTGTAAGGCACAGTTACCTGATGGACTATCCCCTTACCTTTCAAAAAACCTTCAAGGTCTCTGTTCACATACTCGGTCCCATTGTCCGACCTCAAAACTTTAACTTTGTCACCAGTCTGAGTTTCGACTAGCTTAATAAAGTTTTCGTGTATTCACTCACCTCGCTCTTACGCTTCAGAAAATACACGAACACCTTCCTCGAATGATCATCCAAGAATGCCAGGATATACCTCTTGCCTCCAAGCGAATTCACCGGCAACGGACCACACAAATCGGTATGGATTAAATCCAACCGCTTTACAGCCACAGACTTCTCAGGATTGCTGGGAAAAGGAAACCGAGCTTGCTTTCCCTTTAAACAAACTTCACAGGCAACGTCTTTACAAGGGTCGTCCTGAAAACTAATATCATTAGCAAGTCCCTGCCTCAAAAGCTTCATATTGTTGGCGCTTAAATGGCCAAGTCTTTGATGCCAAGTTGCAGTGCTAATAGTAAGATTCGCCCGTAGACTGCAGGTCTGAAGTCTGTAAGCCCCTCCAACGTCATTTGCCTTAATCAAAACATCGCCCAGCTTAGAAATTGTACAACCAGTAGTATCAAAATTAACAATACAACCATTCTTAATCAATTGCGAAACAGATATGAGATTTACACACAGCTTAGGTATATACAACACATCAGTTAACGTCGCGCTATCCGACAACTTAACAGTACCTATACCTGTACACCGCAGTTTATCTCCACTAGCAATGGTGACGTGACCATCTCGCGATTTGAAGTCTGTCATCAAATCACGCCTGCCAGTCATGTTATTTGTAGCCCCGAGTCTATGTACCACGAAGATTCCGAGTCAGTTCCAGTACTATATGCTGATAAGACACAGTTTCCTGAAGAATCCTTCGCGTTCCGGCAGTCTTTCTTCAGATGTCCTTTCTGTCTGCACTTCCAGCACCACGGTTCTCTCTTTCTAGCGGAATTATCCTTCGCTTTTGACTCATCCTTGTGCTGCTGCGCTTTTCTCGTCCAGGAGTCATTCGTACTAGCGCCTTTTCTTGTAGAATACAAGCACTCACTCGAATCTCCACGAGTAGTCCAACGTTGATCCTGTAGCAGTTTCGATTTGATTAGATCAGCAGTAATGACAGCTCCCGAATGCTCTAGTGCCATGATCATGGCCTCGTACTCTGTCGGTAAACCTTTGAGCATCAACGCACCAAGAAACTCGTCATCAACAGGTTTGTTCATATTCGCCAATTGCTGCGCTAATGACAATACTTCATTGACGTAAGCTTCCATGCTAGAATAGTTCTCCAGTTTGACAGCGCACAAGTTCTGAAGAGTTCTCACTCTTGAACCGAGTCCTTTATCATCATATGCACGTTCCAGTGCATTCCAAGCGTCTTTCGCCGTATCCGCTGACATCAAATGTGAAAAACATGACTTTTCAACGCTCAAGCAAATTTTAGATTTTGCAATTTCGTCACGTCGATTTTTCACTTCGGACGTTGTTTTGTCATCGTTACCGTAACCGCTTATACAGATCCATAAATTGTCGTGAATCAATGCATTTTTCATAACAAATTTCCACTCGACGTAATTTTCACGTCCGCGTAATTTTCATGTGAAAACTATGATTTTCGTTTCCGACATATTTACAATAACGTTGCACTATTTTTGCTGGACCATAACCTATTATAAATCATATTAAACACATATTTGGTGTAAAATATAAGCAGAATTTATTAAGCACACAACATGACATAAAAACATTTTTTCTTTAACCAAAAAACCGAACACAATGTCAGTCATTTCAATAAATTGAAGTCGGCCAGGATTAGCAATAAGGTTTTAACCCTCCAACACTATCAAATTCTGAGTTAAAAGTTTTCACTTCTATCGGCAGTTCCTATACCAACTGACAATTTTTTCTCTTTGTCCTGTAATTTCTCTGGAAACATTTTCCTTCAAACCAAAATTTTGTGCAACAATAATGTTTCCACATTACTGGTTGAGCTTGCGTTATAGCTTCGCGTATGTATTGTGCATTTGTATAGTACTTATTGGTGGGAGAAAATTATGGGCTAGCGTCACCGACATGGTAATGTAACGTCGGAATGGAAGCGGAGCAATGGGAGTTCGTGACACCAACATGCATAACAAATATGAAATAAAAAAATTGTAATTGTTATCCCCAATCTTTAGCCATCATATGGTCGATTGGGGAACGGTCGGTCGGGGTCGATTTTGGTAAAAGCCATATTTCCCAATTCCCAACGGCCCTAAACATCGACGCCCCAGGCCTTCACGACCCCACGCTAGAAATATGATGATCTATATCTTTTTGGACTTTTAATAATTTGATAAAATAAAAATCCCATATTTTCCATGATCTATGTTATACCTCTAGTGTTAGTACGCTAATGTACTATTTCTACTATGTTTTGTAGGCCACCAGGAATCTACAAGCAAGATTACATCCAGGAATTGTACCGAAGATACGACGACATCGAATATACGCCCGCAGCGCCCTGCAGACCGGATTGGTGCAACGGTAAAATTAAAAGTTTTTTTTTGTAATTGTATAGAGGCACAGGACGAGCCTGATGGTAAACTACACGCCTTAATTTAGTTTTTAACTACTCCCTCAATCATCATCATTAACAGCCCGCTAAATGTTTCCACTGCTGGGGCTCGGGCCTTCTCTCGCAAGGAGAGAGTTAAGGCCATAATCCACCACGCTGGCCAAGTGCGGGTTGGTGGATCACACATACTTCGAAAGATTCTAGGTACATGTCGGTTTCCTCACGATGTTTTCCTTCACCGTTTTAAGTTAGCAGCATTACGAACATGACTTCGAAAAGATAGTAGTGCGTGTGGGGTTTGAACCCACACCACGCGTGTGGGGTTTCCGGATCGGCAGGCGCCGTTCTCCCGACTACACCAGCCGTAACTTCTCCCTCAATACTCCCTCAATATGGGTATAAAATGAAAGGGCTTGGCTAGTAGAATACTATAATAAATTTAATAAAATCCGAGGTGGCCGCCAGCACAAAAGTTGTGAATTTTTTTTTCACAACTCCCTCAAAATGAGTATCAAATGAGAGGGCTTGTGTAGTAGAATATTACAACGAATTTCAAATTCAAGGTAATCGGGGGTAGGTAAATCATAATTTTTAACATTGTTCTTGTGCATTTTTTCAGAGGAAGAAGAGCTAGATTATGATGATGACGACGATGACAAACCAAGCAACAGTGCACAGGATCCAGCAAAGTGAGTTCAAAGTTCTGATCAAATGTTATCATAGTCAAAAATACCGTCGCAGCGTTACTCAAACTTCGTGTAAGCCGAACTGATTCTGTACTGCTCATCATAATAAACAGCTAGTAGCATCCCGCGGTTTCACTTGCGTTGCTCTTGGTCCCGCTATTTTCTCGCGATAAAAAGTAGCTTGTGTGTTATTTTTACAAAGAGTTTACATATACTACGTATATAGTTGGCACAAACGCCTTACACCGAAAGCACGGGGAGCATCTTTCTTGCTTTGTCGCTCTTATGGAAGTGTCATACTTTTGTCGCGCCACATCACTCTGTTGCCATAAAAGTATGCACGTCATATGCTTACGATTGACACGAACGAACCGTGCGGGAAATAACTCTATAGGTACGTAGTAAATGTAAACTCTTTGGTTATTTCAGACTTAAGTAGGGTGAAGATTGTATGGTACTGTGTGTTATAATTATGTCTACGTCCCAAATTCTGATTCAATCCAGACCCCTTCAATACTTTCTTCTTGGAAAACTAGGTATCAACCCCATAGGTATATCAAGTAAGAAGTAGTATTTTTTCTATGGCACCAAGTCAAAAAACGCAATAAGAAAATGGTCTTTGGGCAACAAAATGTTTGTAATACAATTACAATTTTCCAAGCGATCGATGAGATTTTAATGAGTAGAATTATCTATCTAGGCTGGTGACTACGTTCGCGTAGAATAAAAAAAAAGATTTTGACTTTTCCATTTTTATCGAGGTATTTAAAGTAAGTTACGGCTGGTCTAGTCGGGAGAACGACGCCTGCCGATCCGGAGACCCCGGGTTCAAAACCACGCGCACCACTGTCTTTTCGAAGTCAGCCGCGTTATGCCGTTAACTTAAACGGTTGGGTGTCACAGGTAAGAAGAGTGAGGCGGGACGCGCCCGCGCGGGCGCCTGTTATTGGTTGGTTCGCGTTCCTTCGTCCCATTCGTTCCGCTGCCCGCGCACGTTTCGAATCTCCGATTTGGATTGGGCGCGATGGTCCACATGCGCGAGTCACCCCAATACTTTCGCCGAGCGCTTTTAACTGGTGACGGGACCTATACCTAAAATCTTTCGAAGTCATATGTCATCCACCAACCCGCACTGGGCCAGTGTTGTGGTACTATACACAATACTTTTTTCTAGCATTACTTACATACATTTTTTTTTTCAGACCCAAAAAGCAGAAAGGACGACGCGAGGTTACGCACAAAAAGGCGATATTCATGCCGGGGGTCAGAGGAGTGGAGCCTTTCAATACTCAACCGCGACTTAGTGAGATACAGAGGAAAGCACAGGTACATACAATAGCTTAGTGTATAAAAATCCAGTGCCTTCATGTTTGTTCCCAGTGAACCCTTCACCAAGTCAACGATATTCACGAAAGTTGGCATTTACATGACAGTTTTTGCTTGGATTAATGGTCTCAATATGTTCCAATTAACAATAAACTGATTACGAATGTTTATTGTTGTTATTGATCGTATGTAACGCTAGTTTCATAACTCTTGACAGATGGCACCTCAGCCCACTGACATCATCAGGATATATAGGTACATATGTAGATAAGTTCTGTTGTTCAATCTAAACGAAGATATGGGACGGGCAGATAGTTTGAAAAAAAAAATTTTGTACTTGGACTTGGACTTCAAGATCGAATAGCACTAGCAATTCTACACCTTCTAACAAACTTTAAACTGAAAAGTTGAAGACTATTGTTGTGTTTCTCTATCTTTGCCCAAAAAAAATATATCTCAAAGCGCACTAGCGCTCACACTGTTCCCAACCGTTCCGAGATATCGCGTTCGTGAGAAATGTCTGTGTGTGCGTTGTTTCAGCGTACGACTTTGATTTCTGTAAATTTATTGTTTCGTGATCAATCCTACTAATATTAAAAATGTCGATGTTTGGATGTTTGTTGCTCAATCACGTCTTAGCGTCTGAACGGATCTGGTTGAAATTTGGAACACTGTTAGATTATGATCTGGAGGAACAAAAAGATACATTTTTACCCGGAAAAATAACGGGGAGCAGAACTGCTCGGATAAAACCTCTGGGCGCCCCTAGTAAGGTATGCTATTGTTACCGAAGACGTCACACAAACATGTAAACACAATCGGCGAAATCGATATTAGATAGATAGATAACTCTTTATTGTGACACAAAAACAGAAATATTACAGTAGAACACTTATGAACTAGCACCATAAATGGCGGCCTTATTGCTGATATTCTAATATTGTAGAGACAGAAAATTTGTATTTTAATGATATAACTCAAAAACTACTAAGGCCGAGTTTAAAAACATAGTCACTGATAGAATATTGCGTCAGCCACATAAGTTAGTATAATTGATTTATTTCATTGTCTATAACTAAACATGATTTGGGTTATGGAAATATTGTTATCAAAATATGTACCGTGTTGAAGATTGGCAGAGTGGACTGAATATTATCCAAAATTGAATATTCGTATGTCTATGCGTTATACTCGCGGCTGACCTCTGCTTACACAGGTAGATATTTATTAAAATCGAAACAGTTTAAAATCTGACTGAATAAAAAATTATTTACTGCGTTCCAAGACTCAAATAGCCGCTACGGCTTAAAAGATGGCCAAATTGAAGCGAGATTGGGCTGGACAAGTCTGCCACATGTTTGGTTTTTGGGCCAAGTTTAAGCCAAAGCCTGGAGAAGTCTCACTCCTTTGCCAGTTATTCTACCGCCAAGGAGTTATGTGCAAACATTACTGTGTTCCGGTTTGAAGTGCGATGTTTGCAGTAAAAATTACAGGGCTTAGAGATATAACATCTTAGATCTCTGGGCGACGAGCGCAGTGCAGTGCTACGTAATGATTTGGACTCTTCATGTTCCAATAGCTTCGTGTCACTGTGCTGTTATGTGGCATGCATGTGGCTTACCATCAGGCACATGTCCTGCTCGTCTCGTCACTATTTATTTAGAAAAACCAGGCTTATGTGGAAGCCAGTTCGCAAACAACGTTGTGGTAGGCCAACTAAGCCGTGTCGTGCACTACCTCTGCCGATTCGCGGTCTCTACTCCAGAAACCGTCTACCCCAACGGTTACCCGATCTGCGACAGATATGACCGTCTCACTGCCACTTCAGTTTGCTAATGCACTATGTTTCTTTAACTGTTTCGGTGATTTTACTTCTCTAACGAATGACTCCATTGCCGGTGGAGCGGGTGGTGAAGACGACGGCATTGTCAGTTCTTGGAGCTCTTTTAATAGTCGTTTTTAAGTTGTTTAGTAGTAGTATCATGGTTTTGTGCAGACTAATTTCAGACAGTACTTGGACAGTATGTGTACAGTACTGTAGTGGCTTGAACTTACGAAGTTTATTTATAGAAAGAAGTCTTTAAAGTTTCTGTAAATACTTGAATCGTCTGTCTCAGACGTGTTTGGCCACGTATGTATGCTACAATATTTCTTGTTTTTAAGTGTTACACTATTGTTTCACAGTCAATGTGCGAGTGGGAGAGGACAGGTTTCCCCGGCTCGCAGCCCGTTTCGATGGATGTCACCAACCTTAGGAAATTACATGAAAAGCCATACAGGGTATCATGGAAGGCTGATGGAGTTAGGTAAGCATTATATTTCCTATTTATAAATAAACTAGATGTCCGCCCCGGCGTTGCCAGTGATACATTATATAGCACTCATCAGGAGTACATATACAACGGTGAAAGAATGACTGAAATCGGTTCAGTCATTCCTGAGAATATCGCTTTCAAACAAAACACCTCTTCTGCTACCTGCTACGCCACCTGTCGGAAATTGGTTGTACCAACACAGATTTAGAAAAAAATAATTGATTAGCAAAGGTTTTATATTCAAGAGGTATGTAATCTGTGATATTCAATGACGCAACCTTAGACACATGCTGTCATGTGTCATGTCAAAGCAAGAAACGTTCGAAAACTCTCAAAATGGAATATTTTTTCCCGATTTTGTTACATTCTTGATTCATGCTCCGCTTCTGTTAATAGTAGCGTTATTTTCTATAGCCTATAGTCTTCTTCGATAAATGGACTATCCAATAGAAAAAGAATCTTTCAATCCGGACCAGTACTTCCCGAGATCCTAGCGTTCAAACAAACTCTTCAGCTTTGTAATATTAGTATAGATAGATATTGGTGGATAATTCACACACAACACCATCTGACCCCAAACTAAGCAAAGCTTGTAATATGGCGGCCAGATAGCTGATATAATACTTATATAGTTGTAAATACATACTTATTAAATATAGAAACACCCAGTATATGTAAGCATATATATCCTAAAGTTTCCTGGAAGAGATCGCTTTAACGCGATAACGCCACCAACTCGTCGCACTAGTTTTTAAGGTTTGTTGCTATTTTTTTATAGTGTATCCTATTCTTTTGGTGAGTCAATAAAGTGTTATCTATTTATATTCGTCTCTGCTCTTACTTGATTAAACAAAAATGCTAACTTGACTATCCATCTCTACTACGACCAGTACTGGTTATAATTTTACTTTTTTTGACGTCTTTGAAGTCGCTTCTTGAATAGGTGAAATCTTGAGGGTTGACGTCACCGACATATTTAATACCAGGTGATTTATATCTGTGCCCAGTTATTTATCTGGAAACATTGCTCTTCAAATCGGAACACAGTGATTTGTACGTTACTGCTTGGATGTAGAATGAATGACCTGCGATGTGGTACTTCCCCAGGCGAATTCTGCAAAGATTTCTATCACTACAATTGTTTTGCCAGACATATTGCACGCCTCTCGAAGAGGCCAGTATGTATGGGTCAACTTTTAAAATGTTTTGTAATATCTTATCTTACCTGCAATAAAGATTTTTGTATTTGTAAAATATTGTTTACAGATACATGATGCTAATAGACGGCGAGGGAGAGGTGTATATGATAGACAGAGACAATTGCGTGTTCCACGTCTTCGGCCTGCGGTTTCTACACAGCAAGGATCTCCGGAGGCATCTCAAGAACACCCTACTAGATGGAGTTAGTATATTGTTTTATATTTAAGCACCTGTGTGACTTAGAAACACCCAAATTTCCTAAACAAAAAGAACTTGAAAAAAGAAAGGCCCTACCATGACCTACCTGAAAAAAGAAAGGACCTACCATGTTATGACTGCCCAACTACCCAACTGAGCTTAAATACTCGCGCGACGTCGCGAAATTTACCGTCGCATTCTAATGCTTATGTAACAGTTTTTCATTGACTAAAAACGCGCATAAAACGGCTTTTTTAAAATAAAACCTGGCTAGATCGATTTATTGTCCCCGAAACCCTCTGTATACATAGTTTCATGAAAATCGTTCGAGCCGTTTCCGGGATTCAGATTCTATACATATATACCTACAAGAATAGCTCGTTTAAGGGTATAAGATAAGATAGGCATGGAGTCTAATAAAACCTTTAAAAAAACTAATTAGTCCGTCAGATTGTTAAAAAAATATTGTAAGTACACGTATTTTTTCTTTTGTTTCACAAACAAAAAATGATGGAGATACAGTGCTTAAAAGTTTCGACTGAAGTCACTACATAGTACGATTTTAAGAAGTAATGTCACAACCCCTCACTTTTAATGTTTAATTATTATACTTAAATCCTTTTTTACTATTCATAAAATAGGAGCATTTTAAGCGGACGCTGAATATTATAATTATGTACTTAACGTAATTTGGGGGAGCTCTTGTAAAACGCTACGGTGCGTTAGCAAGGGGGCTTATAAAATCTTTAAAATTTGCAATGGAATTTAAAAAAATTTGGCTGTCACAGGAACTGCCGATAGAAGTGAAAAATTATAACTCATCATAATTTGATAGCTTACTTTGGAAACTACGCCGGTGAAACCGGAGGGCGTAGCCATGAGCAATGACCATGATCCCGAGCTTACCTGAAGATTTCTTATCATTCCCGAGCGTTACGCTAGAATTTAATTCACAGCCCAAGAAAAATCTGTCTGTGGCGCGTTAAAAGAAGTTTTCACTTCAAAGAAGAAGTTTTAAACAAAAAAAAATGTTACGTTTTACGCGCTTTTCCATTTCCTTACACTCTCCCTAACTGTTACGTAAACGTTACGTAAGTATGGAATGAATATAGTGATAATTTTGTACAAAAGTCACCAACCACATGTTGCCAACTTGTGAGACTTACTACGTAACCTTTTACAAGACATTCCCTCCCCTGTTCGTTATACGTATCGCGTTACGTAATACTTGAACTAGTTATGAAGTCGATTTTGATCTTTTGTTATTTATTTATAAATTAAAACACTTTAGTATGAAAACTAACGTGGTTATTACACATTTTAAGTAAATACACGGGTAACTCACGTTTTCACGCAGTGCTAAACGAGCTGCGAACACGGGCGCATACTCTCCTTGAAAAAGATCGCCGGACGCGATCGAAACTTGAGTCGGACTGGACTGACTATATTAAACGTGAGTTACCCGTGTATTTACTTAAAACACTTTATTTCAATGATTGCAGGAAATGGTAATAGACAAAGTGAACGGGCAAGACATACCGCGGTACCTCTGCTATGACGTCATCAGCTTCGAGGGCAAGGAGGTCGGCAAAGCGGAATTCTACCCACTAGGCTTAGCTGTATAGAAAATGAGATTGTTAACCCTAGGTATTGACGAAAATACATACATTTTTTAAATTATTCACATAAGGGGGCGTTGAAGTATTACGTACATTGATAAGATATACGAGAATAATAATTTGGGGATAATGGTTAGATTTCAAGTCTGCCGTTCTTCCGAGTAGACCAGCCGTAACTTCAAGCAATATTACTTCTTCTTGCTTTATTTTGTTATTAATCTAGAGACAAAAGCATTCATCTAACGCGTTTTACCCGTCATGACTTTCGGTTAGGGAGCGTTCAAGTATTACGTATCGCAATTTTGAAGTAAATATTTTTAATCTATGTCACCAGAAAGGTTTGAGATTTTAATACCCAAGTTTTTTGCAAATAAAGTAACCTAAGTAAAAACCTGTTGTTCCTATATAACACACCGTAACGTTTTACAAGACTAAAAATTGTCTTACGTAGCCACAGCTGCAGCTGCTGGCTGTGTCTCACTCGCACTCGATATCTTGAATTTCTCCTTTCCTTGTCTTTACCATATTCTAGGGTTGATTGGTTATTCAAAGTTCAAGTCACGCGCGGTAGAACCAATCAGTGCGAGTCAGATGGCTCAGACCATCTGACTCGCAAGCAAGAAGAAGTAGTATTGCTTGAAGTTACGGTTGGCCTACTCGGAAAAACGGCAACTGTCGGAACCCCTGGTTCGAATCCCACGCGCACAACTGTCTTTTCGAAGTCATGTGTGTAATGCCGCTAACTTAAATAACGGGGAAGGAAAATATCATGAAAGCCCGAAATGTTCCCATAGTCTTTCAAAGTATCGCGACATCCGCCAACCCTCACTTGGCCAGTGTGTTGGTTATGTATGGCCTGACTCTCTTCTTGTGAGAGAAGGCCCGAGTCCCAGCTGTGGGTACATTTAGTGGGCTGATTATACTGCTTAATATTGCATGAAAGCTGATTGGGATGAATTTCAGCTAAATAATTTTTCGAAGTCTATTAAAAAATTGTAATGTTTTCTTTAAAAACATTTACTATCGTTATTAGAACTTTTAAAATACATTTTTTTTTTCGTATTACAGGCACAAAGCAATGAAAGAAGGTATAATAAAGAAAGAAAAAGAACCATTCAGTATACGATTAAAACAGTTTTGGGAACTTCCGATGGCGCGTCAGTTGCTCGGAGAGAAGTTTGCAAAGACACTCTCGCATGAACCAGACGGACTTATATTTCAACCTGCGAAAGAGGTAATTTATACCTTATAACTATGTAAATTGTATTGGTTTTTACTCTAGCACGAATCACAGAGACACATTGAATTTGACTCTAGCGCGTAGTAGACATATTTTTTTATATTCCAACCTGCAAAAGAGGTAAATCCTACCAGTTATGATAATAACATTGATTTTGACTCTCGCACCAACCAGGTGGACTTGTATTTCTACCAGCGAAAGAGGTAATTTCTACCTTATAACTATGAAAATAACATTGACTTTGACTCTCGTACACATCAGACTTACTCATATTTTTGCCCGCTAAAATACTAGTTATTATCTGCTGTTTCGCTCTCGTGTTACTAAATATTTTATTGTTGAGGTTTGAAATCTACCTATAAGCTGAATTTAAATTAATTGTTAATGCCATGTCGTAATAACAAATTATTTATTAATTGCCCACCCTTGATCACCTGATCCAACTGTCTGCCACAGGCCGACCAAAGTCTGCCCACCTGAACTCTCTACCACGAATCGTCCACCCTGGTCAGCCCACCCAAAATTGCCTACCTGAACTACTCATGGCGGACTTTCCACATCATAATTTTATCCCATACTCACCCATAATTTTCAAATTAAATCGTTAACATCAATAGAAAGGTTTATGTTTTCGTTCTATTCACAGAGGTACGTGGCAGGCCGGTGCGACGAAGTTCTAAAATGGAAGCCAAGCCATATGAACAGTGTGGATTTCAAACTCAAAATCGTCACAGAAGGCGGCCAAGGGTTAGTCATCTCTACTAAAAAAATAATTCGATATTTGCATAATAATATTAAAATTTTGTATTTACAAATCCTTTCAAGGGCAATTCAAAATCAAAACATCACATTGTAATATATTCAACACTTGTCCGGGATGGCTACGGTAAGTATGCCAATGTCTTTGAAATATGGTTTGACTGATGCGCATTGCAACACGCCAACTATGGTATGTACGGCACGTTTTGGGCATGGAAAGTTCGCACCCAGTCGGCAGCGCGCGTATAGTTCGGCGCCGTACCGTAATTGAAAATGCACCGTGGCAAAGTAACACGCACGAGACACTTCCCACCCAACCCGTCTTTATACAAAGCATGCACTGCATACTTTAGCACACATATTGTCGACGTGCTGTTCCCACGTCACGCACCGATCAATCTCGAACTCTATAAATGTGGTGTTTTGCACTTAATTTTTTCATATTTCTGTCACATATTCACCCTATGCTACAAATGACATAAGCGTTAGCCACTTTATTAAATGTACCAATCGATACGGATGAATATCATTTAACAAGCTAGTTAAATAGCTGATTAAGCTAGTTGGCTGCGACATGATGTACACTTTCAAATAATTGCATACGTACCGCTTACATAACATGACTGTAATACATTCCAGCATACTCCCTAAGAAAGTGGGCCACCTATACGTGGGTCAGCTGGACCGGCCGTTTGCCGTCATGAAGCTGACCAAGGAGCTTCGCGCGCTCAACAACAAGATCATCGAGTGCAAGTTCGACAGCAACCAGTGGGTGTTCATGCGCGAGCGAACCGACAAGTCCTTCCCAAACAGCTTCACCACCGCGACGGGTGAGAATGTCCACACAATTTCTGGCAAAAATAGCAAGGATGAAGGGGTCAAAAATATACGATTCTAATTAGTTCGTCAGGTAGAATTTCAAAAAATATGGGACACATATTTTTTGTTTTATTGAATTATTAAAAAGCGACAAATATATATATATGTTTTGTAGTGATAGGACTCCCAGCAGTCCGCCTGGGGAAGTACCTTTGCCAGTTATTCTACCGTCAAGCAATAATGTGAAAACATACTGTTTTCCGGTTTAAAGGACAATGTTTCCAGAGAAATTACAGGGCTTAGAGATGTAACATCTTAGATCTCTGGGTGATGAGTGCAGAGCAGTGCTAGGTAATGATTTAGACTCTTCATGTTCCAATAGATGCTTGTCACTGTGCTGTTATGTGGCAGGCATGTTGCTTACCATCAGGCACATGTCCTGCTCGTCTCGTCACTCTTTATTTAAAAAAAAATATATAGACCATCAAACTTCCGGACTTTCCGGTTGTTACTTGTGACGTCAAGTCTTCACAGCAATCGTATATAGACGTGACGTCAGTCGAAACTTCTATGTATCATCGTCATTTTTTGTTTCTGAATCAAAAGAAAAAATACGTGTACAACATTTTTTAATAACCTAGCTGATGCACTAATTTGTTTTTTAATCACCATACCTATCACGTTTTTTGAAGAAGAAGAAGAAAAGAACGTATGTTTATCACGTAATTGTATGGTCTTTGTTGCTTACCACATTATATGGAGTTTTCTAATATATTTGTCCATATCAAGGTTACTTGGAGAAGATCAATTTCAGTGTTTCTTGTGTTACTGCTGTCCTGTATTATAAGGGCGTCTTCACATTACACTATAACGACATCTACACGATAACTGCACGATATCTTTGGACTGGTAGTTTGATATATGTGGTCTACAGGGCGTTTGCGCATTGACAATAGCTGCCCGATAGATATGGACGACAAAGTGGGGGGTGAAGCAGGATCGCGGGAGGAGTAAGATAGTCATGCGCCGCTGTTAGAAAAGATACTCAATCGTTTATTGCTTTATTATGTTACAGATATAATTAATTAGGTATACAGATAGAATTTAGTACAAAATTAAGTCGCAACACAATATACCCAATCGGGCATTGAAATTCAAATATCTTTTTGGAGCGAAGTGTTATGTTTCACAATCAATTACCAAGTTTTCATCCTCGAAGGTTCTCAGGTTATCAGTTAAAAACTCGGATAAATATACTATAATAGGCTTTGGACAGCAGCAGATTTCTCAAAGTCCTAATAAATCTACGCTCATCTTCAATTTCCTTTAATTTGATGGGAAGCTTATTATATATTTTTATAGCCATCGTATGCGGACCGGTACTATGTAACTTCCCAAGGGGGACTCTGCCAAGAGTCCTACCACTACTAAATTATGTGAACAATAAAGAATGTTCATTTATTCATAATCCCAAAATCTTGTTAGGGCGATTCCTTTGCGGACCGCACTCCATGCTTTATTGTCGACCGTTCTTTATCGTGTACTTTCTTGTTCCAGCCGTGTGCGAGAGTATAAAAGATCCCGTCACGAAAGAGATCCTCCTGGACTATATAGACCATCACCGTTTCCACGACGAGTCGGACATCATGCCTCCCCCCAAGAGGGTGCGTCGATAGTACTCGTTAAAACATTCGATGATGGCGGAGCTGACTACATCGATAGTTTACAGTGAAAACTAGTGTCGTCGCGTTTTTATTTAAGATACTAACACGTTGCGATTGTAGATAACTTTTCGACAGTATCAAATATTTGTATTGTACATGAGATGTACTGTAAGTGTACTTTGTGTAGAAATTACAGGGCAATGAGATAAATCAATTTATATCTCTGGGTTGTTACAGTGGTTATAGAGTCTTCATATTCAAATATCTGAGTGGCACTGTGCTGTTATAAGCAGACATACTCCATAATACTCAAATTTGTCCTTTCAACCTATATAATAAAAAAATTGC
Organism: Ectropis grisescens; assembly: GCA_017562165.1. NCBI lineage: Eukaryota > Metazoa > Arthropoda > Insecta > Lepidoptera > Geometridae > Ectropis > Ectropis grisescens. Next base: position 6,677,883 of record CM029770.1, on the reverse strand, counting down.
TATCACTGAAAAGAATGCGCTGGATCGGTACTCACTGGGTTATCGCTACACGCAACTCTGAGCGTCTGAGCGCAGATACACGTCCGACCTCTGCCGTGTCTAACACCAGACTGAGCTGTTAACGTGTTAACAGCTACCCCCTCGACTGATTCGCACATGAAACATATATTTTATAGATACTATTCATATTATGTATGTATACAATGTTTCTGACATATAAAAATAGTGGAGGGGGTAGCCTTCAAAGCTCACTCTAGTGTTAGAAACGGCGGAGATTAGACACCCATCTGCGCTTGGACCTGAGTGTAGTGATATACTGTACACATACGGACCCATAATGTATTGATAATATGGATAGTACCAATACAATATGGGTTCAGTATAATATGTAGAATGTAAATATTATATTATCCAAAATTGATATAGTATCTATACAATATCTGTGTCATGTACGAATAGCAGGAGGGTAGTTGTCTACAGATCAGTCTGGTATTAGATAAGGCCGACGTTGGTTGTGCCATTTACGCTTAAAGTTGTGTGTAGTGATGACCCAGTGACTACCGATACAGCGAATATTCTCTAAGGTGTTAGTAAACATTTTTATTATCACACCTAATAGCCCCATCTTTATGAAGTTTGGCATTGAGACTGTGATGCACGATTTGAATGTAGACCGGTGCCTCTATCACTATGGTTATCAAAACATAAAATACCAAACACTGTTTTATTACACCTCGAATAGCTCTGTCTTTATGAAATTTGGCATTGTACCAGTGATACGTGATTTGAATATAGACCTCTATCACTATAGCTATCAAAATATAAATAACCAAACACTTTTTTAATACACCTCTCTAAATTCTAAAAGCCCTGTCTATATGAAATTTGGCATTGTGACCGTGATGCGTGATTTATATATAGACGGTGGCTCTATCACTATAGTTATCAAGATATAAAATGCCCTTGTTTAAATTTGGAAAACATAAAGTGCAACTTGGAACGCAATTAAAAGAAACAATAAAATTACAAGTAACGTGTTTAAAAAAAATATGTACCATTTTTTGGCGCGTTTTAAAATTTAACTCCCAGATTTAATTTGTCTATTGCCCACTATAAGAATAAATTATTTTTTAGCGCCCCCATATATCCACTTAATTAATATTAGTTCATCTTCACAAGTTGTAGTCGAGAGGCCCCTCTTTAGGCCTCCAGCGCCCACAAAGGGGAGTTATCGCCCACTTTGGGAAAGGCTGATAAAATGTATTGCAGTTTATTCTCAGATATCAAAACGGGTATTTTATCTTTTGAAGATTAAAGTGTAATTGCTATTGGGCTTCCTATTTTCGAGCTGAACAGAAAAAGACGGCAATAGAAAAAACAATCGAGTTAGATGTATAAGCACCGAACTAGCAAAGGTTATGGTGGGACTAAAGGTGCTTTATCCTTTGCAGCTATAGTTTTTAATTTGTATGACGTACAATATTCTGACGTCATAGTTACGTCATAGTGCCTCTGTCTAAAATGAATTGAAGCGTTTGTATTGGATTTTAAATAAACGTAATTTGGTTTTCATTGATTAGTTGTTTGTAATAATATGTTTAATGAATTATTAAAATGATTTCAGTTAAATACCCCTATTGGTGTTTTAATCGGTTTTAGTGGTATAATCAAGTCATAAATGTTGTGTATTTTAATAAATCTATGGTCAAAGGTTTGCACATTACCGTGTTACTTTAGACGATTGTGAGTGTTTGCATATTTGACATATTTGGGCGCGTGTTATCAAATGTTTTGACAAATATGTGAAAACGCACAACATGAACCCATAGATCAAACAAAAACCAAAGTATTTTAATCACTTTGTCTCTCTTTTATTTGTTGTGTTGTTTTGAACGCTTTTGTTTGTTTTGTTCTAAACCTTCTCAACTATGAGGCGTCCTCGATCTGTCTAATATAGTTGTTGATTTCACCTTTGGTGGCGCTACATATTAGCGTCATTATGTCAGAGAAATTTCATGACATGAACCATTGGCGCCACATTTGGCGAATTTGAGAACTAATTTGACAGGTTTATTTGCGTCTTCAAAACGCCTTATTATAAAATGGTTGCCAGATTCGAGCTTTATCTCTGTACATCTTTATAACAAGCTTTTAGTATAAACAAGCATGGCATACTATCAATTATTATAAAATTAAGGAAAATTATTCGGGCGCCTTCGGACGAATACGAACACAAACATTTGATCACATCCACATTAAGATTGTTTGGGTTTGAAGGTCATCTCAACTGATGCTAAGCGACGATGTGATCTATGATGTAAACTTGTATGTTAAACTAAGCACAGCTAATATGTCACAAACCGTCACTTTTGAGACATCAAACTTAACTTTTAAATTGCTAGCGGGGAAGTAATCTTTTATTGAAATAAGTATTGCAGTTTTCGTTTTGTCTCATTCATTGATCGATAGATTTTTGCCCTTATAATAAATACCATTCAAACTATGGGTGAGGTCACTCCGCTCCTCTATCACCTAATTAAAATGGTTAAATAATGAGGAGATTGCAAGGAACAAATACACCTCTCAAAAATCGTTCTTAATTTCACCATAGGTGGCGCCAATGTGTTACATTTTTAACCGACTTCCAAAAATCAGTTATCAGTTCGACCACCATACTTAAAAAGTATGGTGGTCGAACAGATAACCTCCGAAATGTTACCTGTTTTCTCGATAACGTCCGAACGGCTTAAACGATTTTTTTTGTTAGATCATTTTCACCAAATGATACATTGGCGCCACACTTGGCGAAATATAGAACTATCTTTGACATATTTACATCTTGATAAAGTTTTCATTATGGCTTTGTTGTTGGTTGCTTTCCCTTTTTGAACGGAAATAAAGAGAACAATACTATAGTCACAGCCATTTTAATTAGGCGGTAGAGATTTACTACGATAACATGGCCCGCCCCTCCAAATTACTGTTTTAATGTGTGTAGTCGCATCCTTACGAAAGAGTTTGTATGTAGTTGTAATTATTCGTCTGCAGTAGCAGTACGCACACATGCATGGTGGTGCGTTGTATATTCTTTCATAAATAAGGTGAAGGGAGGTATATTGGTGATTTAGGTAAGTAGGTGACATTATTTTAAACGGAATACCACACAGTTCGCTATGCGAGGAAATTTGAAGAGACAGCGCTATTGCCTCTTCTCACACTCATATCAACTCGATAGCGCTGTCTCTTGAAATTTCCTTGCATAGGGAACTGTGTGGTAGTCCGTTTAAAATGTATCACCTACTTACCTAAAGCACCAATATACCTCCCTTCACCTTATTTTCAAACGTTTTGAATTCTGGAGGGGCGGGTCATGTTATCGTAGTAAGTCTCTAGATAAAGATCTAACAAGTCATAGCTTTTATCAGCTAGTATTAATTGTCTCATGTGCAGAAATGGTTGCTAACGAGTTAGAGTAATTATTTGGGAATGAAGTGATAATTTGCATAATTTCGCAACCATTCAATCATAATTATTATAACTGGATTTCCGGTCAGTTGGATTTATTATGTTAAAAATTAAATTATATTAATTAACTATAAGCTCATTATGAGTTTGGCATATACGTACAATAAAAATATGATTGTCGCAAGCATTGATGTAGGTAGGTAACATCGACATAAAATCAAAAGATGTGCCCTGAGCTTGAGCACCTTAAACTTGTTAACAAACTGTGTCTCTGTGTGTAGCGTTAGTGGTTTACAACTACCAATTTACTTGACCCCTTGAAACGCTAGCGGCGACGTATGTTGCGGTTCTACTTATTTTGATTGTTGACAACGAATAGTGATAAGTATAAACGTCCGGCGTTCACCGCTTCCTACAACCGACTAAAACGGAAAGAGTGAGCTCGCTCTTCCCAACGATAACATAATTCTGTGTGCCTGCAGTTTGGGAGGGCACATCCATTGATTTATATCGATGGGTAGGAACATACAACGGGAGATGAAAGCTGCACCTAGAAAAAAGACAAAATTCCCACCCCAGTAAAATCACACGTTTTTACTCTCGATTTCCGTACTACTGGGTATCAGTAAAATTAGATTTCCGTGTTATTGGATACCTACTAGGAAAATAGATTTCTGCCTTACTACCAGAAAGAATAGATTCCTGTACCTATACCTGTTATACAGAAATCTATTCCTTCTTGTACTCAGTAAAATAGATTTCTGTATTACTGGGTACTAAGTAAAATAGTTATCTATCTATAAATCATAATAAATAAATAACTCTGTACACTCCGCGAGGTATAAGCTGAGCTTTGCATTAGTGTGAGTGATCACCAATCAGGCAGGACCTTGAAATTTTGTCCGCGAGGTATAGGCTGAGCTTTGCATTAGTGTGAGTGATCACCAATCAGGCAGGAGCGCGGCGAGACAGAATGGCGCCGCGCCTAAGGCCGGTTGTCACACCTACACTATCCATGTTCACTCACACAAATGCAAAGCTCAGCTTATGCCTCGCGGAGTGTACTATTAGGTAAAAATCACATACAAATGCCACACTTTCGTAAATAGGGCCAAGATATTTCAAGGATGGGGTGCTTATCGTGCGACAACAGGTCCTGCAATTATATTAAATTATTTGATATAATGACAGTATTTAAATTTAATAAAATAGGTATGTACCAATTTTAATTTTGATATTTTTAGTTTAACTTACTTTATGATCATTAAAAGCTGGATGGGCAAGTCCATTTTAAAAGTACGAAATTATTAGAAAATGTATTTACCATTGGATAACCCATTCAATTTCAAGTTAATTTTGTAATGAAACCAGTTTCCTAAACGGAATATTTAATATAGCTACCAGACAAACTTTAGGCGCGACGCATAGAAAATACGACAGTGTGACGTCACGTTTCTGTAGTGATTTGAAGCGTTTTTGGGAGAGTCCAAAATTGTGATTTTAAAATCGTGATATCTCGTGAAGTTTTTAAGATAACAAAGTAATTCTTTCACCTATGTTTCAGTTATTGAGTAGCCTTTTTATGCCGTCGCATATTAAATAAAAAATGAGTCGACATGCCTATTGTGTTCTTGACAGTAAAACTTTACTATTCCCAATAGTTTGAAGAAACAAATAAGCCATAGATAGGCACACTTACCTTCAATTAGATAATTTTATTATTAAGATATCTGTGTTCACAGTATCAATAATTAAAGAATCCATAGTTGTATAATAGTGCGAGTTTCCGATATTTAGATGCAGTTTCATGCACCATTTTCACGTTAAACTCATAATAACACATGACCACAGTAAATATTCCGTAATTAATGATACTAGTGGAAATTAGTTATTTTATTTATTGTCTGTAATCAATTTATTGCATTAAAAACGGTTACGCAAAAAAGATGTGCTGAGCCCTACATTTTTTTAAGTATCTTCAGCTACTAAGAAGAAGCCTACTGCTAAGAAAAAGTCTCCCAATTTCTCCTTACTCCGAGCTTCTTGAGCTTTAAATCTTTAACTTAAGTTTTGAAAAGCAAAAGTACGCTGTGTTTTTCAATTCAGCTTCCTTTTTTCAGCTTAATACATCTGTTGTGCGTAACCCATTGTACCTCTACATTAAAAGTTATATTATATCATGTTATTTTACAGTCTGTTCCTATATTTATTTTTCGTTGTGACTTGTCACTGAGACTAAAGTCTCGAATTAAAAACCAGGAGTATATTTTAATACATAATAAATTAATGTGCAGTATAGACAAATTAAGAAATTAAGTGAATATGGTAATAAGAAAAGCAATGTTAATGTACATTTTAATTGTTCATTGTGGAGACTCATTAAACACAATGTTTTTAAAGTATATCTGGTTTCATTTCTGTAAGACTAGCAGCTTCTTGCGGTTTTATCGCAGTTCTAATATAATCTGTGTTCCAAATTTCTACCCAATCCATTTAGATGTTCCGTCGTGATTAAGCAACATACATCTTAGTGAAACTTTAAACTCAAGTGGTTTCCCATTCGTCTGCGTCGTAATGCTCACATTCTTTATCTTCTATACAATATTCTCTTTAATCCCTGTACCCTGTACAATGTTGCAGGATTTTACCTAAAGTTAGATAAACTCTTTATTGCACTTAACAAAACAAACAACTTAAAAAAAACAATCTTAAAATATAGTAGCAATGGCGACCTTATCGCTAAAAGCGATCTCTTCCAGGCAACCATGGGATGGAAAAGAAGTTAAAGTATATATAGAAAGTTGAGTTCTGTCGTTTCGTGAGAGGGCTCTTAATACATTTATTTAGTTGTATAGGTAGCTAGCTGTATAAGCCAAGGAATAAATTATTTAAAACCGACGCGGGCCGCGCGTTGCCGACCCCTGATTTAATTTTGGAAAAGCCCAATTAAAGTTTGACCCCGCAGTACCTAAAAGAATGGTTCACGTTCTGCCACGCTCGGCCGCTAAGGTCAAGATCTAACTTAACCCTGAAGCCAGCTTCAGCACGTTCCGAAACTTATTACGGCAAATCCTTTGTCTTTCAGGCAGTTAAATTGTGGAACGAATTGCCTGTTCCTATTAGAAAATCGCCATCGCTCAATTCTTTTAAAGCTCTTGTTAAAGATTATTATTTGTCTAAGCTGTAGTCATAATCTCATATCCTATTTTCTTTACTATTAGATATGCCTATATATCTATTATGGTTTTATATGCATTTAATTAATTTATCTTTTTCTAATCGTTAATTTTTCTTCTGATAATAATGGTTGTTTTATTTTCTGGATATTTATAATATATACTTACAGTTATTTATTATATATTTATTAGTAAGCACACCCCGCTTTTTATTACTTCTAAAAACATTTCCATCTCAAGGTTGCCTGGAAGAGATCGTTTTTAGCGATAAGGCCGACGATTGTAACACTAGTTTTAATATTTTTCTTTTACTGTATTGTTTTGGTGTGTACAATAAAGAGTATCTATCTATCTTACATATAAGTATTTACTGCAGATGTAATAAAAATACTCTTTGAACATGTATAAAATTTATTTACATTAAATATAAATAATAACAGTAGATACATACTAAATTCATTAAACATTATACTGGCGGCGTGGAGTAGGTACCTATATTCTTAACCCTTATTTTAGCTAAAGTAGGCAGTTAGTAGCTTGAATTAAACTCATAGTAAACATTTAATAGGGCACTAATTATATGGAAAATAGGTTTCCACACACGTCCGCCATGGGCGTCAGTTTTCAATAGGTACATTATGCTAGTGCCATACGACGAAAAACTTTTTAGCTAATTAACCATAAGTAGGTATTAAAAAAAATTAAAAAAGTACACAAAGTGCTCGACGGTGGAGAGGTCGTGTGAGTGGCGAGAAGGATGGCTCCTCCACTGAGGCGGAAGCGGAAACGGGGCCGAGCCTGGCAGCCTGGAGAGTCGCCCCTCTGAGCTTGCTCCCCGTCTCCACAGGAGAGCCTGGGGAGTCGGATGTTTAGGGCCGTCCGGCACTCACCTAGGGATAGGCCTTCAAAGAGGCCGCTGATTTCTGGCACGTCACTAGCGCCAAATGCGGTAAAAGTACTCACACAGAAATTTTACATTGTAAATACCTTAATCAAGTATACATAACAGTAGTAGATTATCTATGTGAGAGACTGGTGTCTGTACTAGGAAAACCTGTATGACATATCTCCAGCCTCTCCAACAAAGGTGGTGATCAAACCTCCTTACTGACGCCCCCCGCGACCTGGTCCGCAAAGACGGTGGCAAGTGGGCCAGGGTCGTTAATTTGCGAAAAGTGACCCTATGACCCTGACCCTGGGCCAATGCAGGAAGGTACCTGTAGGGGTTTTAGTCGGTACAGACGCCATGTCTGTCGTCGTCATGGCCCGAGCTCGACACACCTACCGTGTCCCTACACGGTGGACGGTGCTACATAAAGGCATTTCCCCCACAAAAAAAGGCAAGGCACTTTATCGTTTTTGTTGTTATGGAAACTTAAACACACCAAAATCATGGAAAGATCAATACCCTGATTCACTACGCTATCGGATTGATCTCGACACGGAATCATTTTTCTCTATCTCCGTCTTATCCTTTTCGAATGACAAAGATAAGGATTATTATTATTCCGAATTTCAGTCGTTGGGATTGCGTTCAAGATCGGTACGTACCCTGATATCGACATGAAATTTATGGATTTTTATATAAAACAAGTATATTGGTAGTACAAATGTAGTGTTTAAAAACCACCACCATTTAGTACGCAGTTTTGAACATTTTGTTTTCTTCTGAAAAAGCTCCTTAGACTCTTACAGATTACAAATTGGTGTATCGGAATATTGCCACCTATTTTCCCCGTCTCCCACTTGTTTTATTTTCCCTTCTTTTGTTAGTTTCGTCAAGTGGTGGTTCACATTATACGCCGCCGCCGGCCACAGATGCTCCGGTGTTTCTGTGTAGATTATTTTCACCAAGTCCATTTCATTCAGTTGCTTGTCAGAGTTGATTTTAAGTGTTTCCAGTATTTGGGACTCTCTTTGGTTTCTGTGCGCAATGTAGTATTCTATCTTTTTAATTGGATCCTGAGGACAATTGTACAAAATTAGTATTTGCCTGCGATGTTGCTTGTGTCTAGTTCCATTAGGAACTTAGCATTTTTTTTGAAAGAAAAGTAGTACCTAGTAATATTTATCTACATCCCAAATTTTAACCGAATCCATTGTGTTCTTCAGATGTTAATAATAATAATAAGATTGAATAAAAATATTCTAACACTCTTCTATCATTGTGATTGGACATAACAAAAAACAAAGAGTATGAACAATTCTGGGTCATAAGCTTTCCAACTGAGGTATTAATTGGGGTGCAAACTATTTGTATTTTAAAATTGTCTAAAACAACAAATAAATTAATAAAGGTAGTTTCTATGATAATATATATAATAATTATTATATTTGTATTATACCTTATCAGCTATGGGTTCTATTATGCAAGCTTTGCTTAGTTGGGGCCTAGATTGTGTTATGTGACAAATATTCACCAACATTAAAATAAAAAGATACAAAATATTACCTCCACAATGTTCCCATGTCCAGGATAAATGACCCCCGGCGCCAAGTCCAGTATTCTTTGCAGGCTTTTCATATATGTGTATAGGTCTTCAAACACGGCAGTTCCCTCGCCTAATATACAATCTCCACTGAAGAGAATATTTTCTTCTAACAATGTCAGCACAACATGGTCAGTTGTGTGACCAGGGGTGTGGTGGACTTTGACCGTTGCTCCTTCTACAGAGATCTCTTGGCCATCACTTAGCCAGTTGGTTGGGATTGACTTGGGCAGCTCTTGGTCTGGGGCATCATCTTGACTTCTTTTGTGTTTCCATACTTTTGGTTGTTCTGCAACATAAATGGCTGATAGAATTTGGATATAAAAGACAGCTTTTATATGTTCTTATAATGCTTTAAAGACCTACACATACCAAACTTAGGGCTATTATAGCCTCCCTCCCCCTTGATTTACCCCCAACTACCTCGGATTTGTAATCTGTACAAACTTTCTATAGTCAAACCCTTTCATTTGATATCCATATTGAGGGTATAGTGAAAAAAGAAATGTATTTCGGCATTTTGTAGTGGCGCCCATCTTGGATTTGAAATTTATCATAGTGTATAGTATTCTACTAGTCAAGCCCTTTCATTTGACACCCATATTGAGGTAGGTTGTGAAGAAATATTTTGTCCACCATTTTGTGAAGGTGGCCATCTTGAATCAATGTTAACCAAACATAGCTAAGAACCACTGCATCCGAATTAACCGTCAAACAAAAAAATCACATCGAAATCGGTCCATCCGTTTGAGCTCTACGGTGCCACAGACACAGACATACATAGAGGTCAAACTTATAACAAGCACCCCTTTGTTTGGTTGGGGGTTAAAATAAAATGCACTATTCAACTTCAATTACTTCAGTTTTTAACACATTGTTTGCATTAACTAACATCAACTTTTTCTCAAAGATACAAAATCATTTTTTATTATTACATAAAATATTGTGTGTAAGAACCTTGTTTTTTATTCTTATATTCTCAATCCTAGAAAACGAACATTAAGTAAACCTGTTCGCTTGACCAGTAGAGAAGGTGTATAATAGTCCCTTAGAAACTCTGGTTTTTAGGATTGACAGTACCCTATATACTAATTCAGACTTAAATCTAACAACTTCTCACTTGCAATACTCCCATACAAGTTTTCGACTCCACCAATATGGTCATGGTGCCAGTGAGTGACCACAATGTGTTCAATGTTCACCTGCTCTGCTTGAACAACCTCAGCTAAGTTTTTCTGGTACTCTGGTACGTCTTTATCACCGGCATCTAGTAAGATACGGCTGAAAAAAAAAATATTACTTACTATAAATATTAATAGTTAATTTATTTGTATTTATTCAAATTGGGTGAGTTGGTAGACTAAAAAATATATTAAAATAAAAATAAATGACTTTTAAAAATAACCCAGGAACTAAAGTCGAGAATGAATCGGATTTTTGTAAATGCGCTCTATTGTAGGCCTTATTGAAGAGATGGCGATCAAGTGCAAACCTACCTAAAAGGTAGGTATGTCTTACTCTTTCCCTGATCCAATCAAGTAAGTGTTAGTTCCTTGTAACGTCATATGGCCCGGATTGCAGCCAAGGATCCTGATAACTCTGCTGGAGAGCTTCGTAACTGCCGGAATAACAGCCGCCATGGTTTCTGTACTTTCTGTGAAAAAATTGGTTACAAAGTCCGTTTTAATTGTCACTTATCTGATAAGAAACTGCGGTGTATGCTTACAGTTAATATTCAAGATTAAAAACCTTTGCTGTAAGCCACAATACCACAAATATAACAAACTCTGCTATTTTCGGTAGAAACAAATTTAATATAGAATATACCTACATGTAGTGGCGTATGGGGTATGGAAATTGAAAATAATTTGATCCTGATTCTTGTTTTTTAGTTTATTTACACTTTTTGAACAAACAGCTGATTTTTAATGAATTTTGACTTTGACACAGATGTACAGATGTCCTTGTTGACAGCCTAAGTAGGTAGGTTTGTACATACCTACTAAATACAGTAAGTACTTACCTACACTAGTTTCTTCTAGTTTTGTTTTACTCGTGAAAGCTCAGCTTCTAGGCCTCGAAAATATCTCTGAGCCCCGTCGAGAGTTAGAGAGCTCATCGGGGTTTGGCTTTGGATCGACAACGTCGCTCTTAATTGTAGAATGTTCTGAAATAAGTGCATTTTTGAATAAAGTGATAATGTATTTTTTTGCGTACAATGGAATGGACTCTATTTTTTGGTATTGCTATTGTAAAGTTTCCAGAGAATTTTGGAAAAAGAAAAATGACTTATTTTTCGCACTTTAAAATCGTTATTATTGTTAATTTCGAGTTATTGACGTAAAAACTTCTTTTGGCACACCACTTATAAATTTTTCGTGGGCTGTAAAATAAGCACAAGCGTCACGTTCGTAAATGGTAGAAATCTTCGGGCAAACTTGTATGATCTAGATGGCTATGGTCATGGCCACGCCCTCCGGTTTCACCCGCGTAGTTTCCAAAGAGAGCTACCTATCAAATCCTGAGTTAATAGTTTTCACTTCTATCGGCAGTCCGTGAATTGAATTCTAGCATCATTCTTGGGAAAGATAAGAAGTCTTTGGATAAACTCAGGACCGTGCCTATAGACCATCTAGAAGGTGTGGCTACAACTTCTTGGTTCACCCGCGTAGTTTGCAAAGTAAGCTATCAAATTGTGAATTATAAGTTTTCACTCCTATCGGCTGTTCCTGACTGCCAAACATTTAATTTAATTTAATTTTTTTATATTTTGTTCATCAGCACCAAATATTATTTATTACATATTATTAAAAGTAAAAACAATTTATTTGAAATTAAATAATTAATAAAATGAAAGTAAATAGCAATTTTGTCAGCGCACTTACCGTATGAGATTTTGTGTTTTGTTTTTCATATTGCTCAAACATCAAAATATATGTTAATTAATAACAGTAATGTTACATTATATTTATTTATCAAAATAATTTTACTGTGTTGCACTTTGTAGGGAATTTTACGTTCTTTATATGGTATCCTGTTTCTTTGACAGTCCAATTTGGTTTTTATTTGAGAAAAATGGCTGGTGCGCTGGCTAGAGTAATTCAAGGCGCAAAATCGCCTTTGGGCAAGTATTCTCGTGATATATCCAATATTAGATAATACTTTAAAGACCTCAAACATTTTAGCCACAAATTTAGTCGTGGTGTAAAATAAAGATTGTTGTTGTGTCAGATGTTGGGCTTACATAATTTTGACGTGTGTTTTAGGTCTCATTGGACCCCTGGTGAACAGTAATAATGTGCCGGTGCGTTACCAGCAGACGCAGGCCCCAGCAGGCAAGGATAAATATGGGGGTCTCGCTGATCACGACAGAGTTTTCACCAACCTGTATGGACGTCACGAATGGAGACTGAAAGGCGCTATTAGCCGCGGGGACTGGTACAAGACCAAGGAAATTCTTCTGAAGGGAACAGAATGGCTCGTCAGTGAGTATAATAAAAATTGTACAATTTTTATCCACATTTTTTATAAGTTGTCTTAGGTCAGCATAATAACAGTGGCTAAGGTTATCTATTTAAACTGAAATGGCTATTATTAATTAGACGAAATTGATGTGATCCCTAAATTTTATCTTTCATATTTTGATAATTGAATGATGTTTGAAATGATATATTATTTGCTTCAGGAGCTTCACAACGCAGTACCTACATATGTTTGTAAATATTGACTATCTTAGCCTAGGTATTAGTGCATTCTTCCCCAAACTAAGATTGATCTGAGGTTAATTTACAAAAAATCTTAATATTGTGAGCAAAGAATAGATCATTGAACAATATTGAGCATTAATGGAAAAATATTATGTTTAGAAATAGGATTTTAATCTATCCTTTAGTATTTTTTCATTTGCTCTATGATCAATAATTTCCATAGCACATGCAATGAGACAAATTACTATTTTTTAAATTATTTATTTAGCAATATGTGGGGAGCATTAGCTGATATGCCTATATCTTTCAGTGTTGAAACAACAAATTATTGGTGATTGTCTGTTAAACTGATATTGTTTTTCACTATCCATTTTGCAATTTATTCTTAAAAGAGTTTAATAATATTGGTGAGAAATCCTCAGGCTTCTTGTTCCAGGTGTAAACCACTCTATTGTTGAGGATGTGATGTGTAGTGTTTCTCAGTAATGATGTGTGGGACAACTGGGCCTGCTTCTCTTATGTTCCTTTAATCTGTACAGGTTCCTCATGTGAGGGGAGGTTCTAATTATAATCCAGACAGTATGTAAAATGTTTCGATTAAGTCTGCAGTGTCCTACGTGATTAACCACATTGCTGAGTCCCAGTTGTCCCACTGCTGGGCTACAGTCTCACTTAATTCCCCCTCGGTCCCGAGCTTCAATCTTCGACAATGGAAGTTTGGGAACTCAGGGGCGGGAGATTAATTATATTTATCTCCTTGCCATGTAATTTCTCCGAAAACATAGCTCTTCCAACCGGAACCTTGTGATTACACATTACTGCTTGTCAGTAAAATAACTGGGAAAGGTGTGGTACTTCCTCATTCCCCGGACAGATTCCCAAAGGATAAATTCCACTACAACTAACTTTCAGATGAAATGAAGACATCTGGTCTCCGTGGCCGTGGTGGTGCCGGTTTCCCCACCGGAATGAAGTGGTCGTTCATGAACAAGCCTTCAGACGGACGTCCAAAGTATCTGGTTGTAAATGCTGACGAGGGAGAACCAGGGACATGCAAGGATCGGGAGATCATGCGGCACGATCCCCACAAGCTGGTGGAAGGCTGCCTCATCGCAGGAAAGGCAATTGGTGCATGCGCAGCTTACATATACATTCGAGGAGAGTTCTATAACGAAGCTAGCAACTTGCAAGTCGCGATTGCCGAGGTTAGTTTTGATAAGTTGACATCATACTGTAGTAAAAAACCAAAAACAAACAATTTAGGTCGTAGTAACCACATCAAATATCCTGTAATGGGGATGATGCCTGGGTAAAAAATATAGCATTCTTATTAGTCTGTCAGGTAAATTATGGAAAAATATGGACCACATATTTAATGTTTTATCAAATTTCAATTAATTTATTTCAAACCTTAGGCATCTGAGATACACTTCGTAACAGTTTACAAATTATTTATAACCTACAAACATACAGATATTCCAATTTCCGGAGTGAGTGGTTGTGAGGTCGCTCTTCATAAAAATTTTACAATGTATCTGCATTTTTGTTTGAACTAATTAAAAATATGTGTACAATATTTTTTTAACAATCCAACTGACGGCCGAATTAATTTTTTTTTGTTCAGAATGTCTATTCTGGCGGTGCCCAGGCTAATAGATATCATAGTGAAGTGATAAAGCGATCACATTGCAGGCGTACCAAGCGGGTCTGATCGGCAAGAACGCCTGCGGCTCCGGCTACGATTTCGACGTGTTCGTGCACCGCGGCGCCGGCGCCTACATCTGCGGCGAGGAGACGGCGCTCATCGAGTCCATCGAGGGCAAGCAGGGCAAGCCGCGCCTCAAGCCGCCGTTCCCCGCCGACATCGGGCTCTTCGGCTGCCCCACCACCGTCAACAACGTCGAGACCATCGCTGTGGCTCCAGTGAGTGTTCATTTGATGATATTGGTATCATATACGGGAGCTTGCACTTCCATAAATTACGTCACACGAATTTAATGATTTTTATACCCCTCCCTTGTTTTCGTCACATTTTTGAGACCTCCCCCTACCTAGCGTGACCTACATATTTTACAATCTAATTTTAAAAAATGTGACGTCACAAAATTTGATTCCCTTCCCCGGTCCCTGCCCACACAATGTCACACTTCATCGATCCCCTCCCTCCCCTAGACGTGTGACGTAATTTATGCATGGCCCCTATATTATGTCAAGTCAAGTTTTGATGGCAAACTATATGTTAAGCGGACCTACTCTGCTGAGAATGGTCTCTTTGGCTTCCCCACCACCATCAACAACGTCGAGACCATTGCTGTGGCTCCAGTGAGTGTTAATTCATATTATTGATATCATGTTTGGGAAGAGACCTCATAGTTTTTACGTGAAAAACCTCACTCACCTTAAAAAATGATTGTGTGGTTTTTGATACCACAGTAAAAGTGAAACTATTTTTCTCGTTGTAGAAGTTTAAATAAAAAATATTTGAGAAAATATGCGTTTTAGTAAGTTACGTAACTTAACGAGTAACGCCGCCATGTCGGCTGCTCAGTTGAGTGCTGTTCGCTTTACCCCTACTCCGTAGCCGACCGTCACGCGACATGCAATAGATAAATGAAAAAGGTGATGATATGAAAGTATCACTTTAAAAAGACCATCGGACACGACTGAAACTTAGTAGACTGGGCCTACCATATCACACGCAACTTAATTAAATAAGACTCTCCTTGCAGACTATAATGCGTCGCGGCGGCGCGTGGTTCGCCTCCTTCGGGCGCACACGTAACTCGGGCACGAAGCTGTTTAACATCTCCGGGCACGTGAACACGCCGTGCACCGTGGAGGAAGAGATGAGCATTCCGCTCAAGGAGCTGATCCAGCGGCACGCGGGCGGCGTCACCGGCGGGTGGGACAACCTGCTGGCCATAATACCCGGGGGGTCCTCCACCCCGCTCATACCTAAGAGGTCAGTCAATCTGAGTTACTCGTCTACTCTCAACTTTGTTGGGTCTTTGATCGAGTCCAAGGCCAAATTAATTGCCAAAAAACTAGTTGTCCTCTTAAATATAAGAATTGCTCGTTTAAAAGTATTAGATAGATTTATTGTTTAAATGCATTTTTAACAACTACATGCATTTTTAACCTTAAATTCGGCAGTGTATGCGAGACCGCCATAATGGACTTCGACGGTCTAGTGGCCGCGCAGACGTCGCTAGGCACGGCCGCGATCATCGTGATGGACAAGTCGACGGACATCGTGAAGGCCATCGCGCGCCTCATTCACTTCTACAAGCACGAGTCCTGCGGCCAGTGCACGCCGTGCCGCGAGGGAGTCTCGTGGATGAACAAAATTATCTACAGGTTGGTAACTTTGTAAAGTATAGTTTTTACAAGCTATTTATATAGTTTTGACGTCTTGTCCCAATGTTTGTGATCAAATCTTGCAAATTACAATTTATCTGTAGCGATGGCGCCACGATCGAAAAATGTTGTCACTGTTTAACCAGGCTGGCCTTGGTGGCTATGTTGGTAGTAGTCTACCTGCAAAGCCGAGGGTCGTGGCTAATATCCCCAAATCCCCCACCCAGAGCAAATATTTGTGTGACGAATTCAAATATTTGTACCGTGCCTGGGTGTTTTCTATATATAATAAGTATGTATTTAATATTCTAACAGCTATCTGGCTTCCATAGTACAAGCATTGCGTAGTTTGGGGTCAGATGGTGATGTGTGTGAAATGTCCACCAATATTTATTTAACATATGTGTCAATGCAATATTGTGACATGGTGAAATTTTGACAAAGTCCTTTGTCCACTTCCTTCTTCCGACTTCCTTCACAATGAAATGACACAACTTTATCGAGTTTGGGTTTGTTTGAATCGTGTCGACGAATAGTTTGGTTCCCGTTGTTAACCAGGCTCTGATTATCGAGCTGAAAGATGACCATAGGAACTCAGTAATTAAATGACAACCGCATCTCATTTGGGTTTTGGAAATTTTGATTTGACATATACAATAGTTATTTGTTATACAAGAGTGCAAAGTTGATTTTTAACCGCGTGCTCAATTTTGATGACCGAGCAAGCGAAGGATTCTGAAATTGAATCACGAGCGCAGCGAGTGATTCAAAATTAGAATCCTGAGCGTAGCAAGGGAATCAAAAGAGCACAAGGTGAAAAATCTTTGCACTCGAGTGCAACACGTAACTTTTCATTCCACCTCAGCGAGGAAATGACTAAATGCAAATTTTTAAATGTTTTCGCGCTAAGCAAATTAAAAAAAAGTAAGTACACCAAGGAGGTTCCGAGTCTGAGTTTTTAGCATATTAAAAAAACTGTATGATGCATTCGGCACCAAGGAGGTAGAAATAAATAGGTTGAATTATGTTTTGAATTCAAAACCTCAGTATACACGATGTTCTAAATTCAAATTTACTTTAACCTCTAGAGGGTAAAAACGACTTTTGCGCCCTGATATCGAAGAGCAAAAGTACTCTTTCCGAGCTGGTGGGATGAAAAGTACATTGGTCAGGTCCAGGGTCTAATGATGGAGCTGAAAAATGGACATTTTAGTTCTTTTGTTTTAGTACAAGTAGGTTGGTTACAAGCTTGGTATAAGCTTGTCTAAGTTTGTCGAAATTTTTCCTTTTTATGTCCTATAAAACGTTGCTTCATGCTTCATTGAAATGCCAAATGACCATGGGCCTATAAAGCCTCAGATAATATGGGATTAAAACACCAGCCTTCTAGTATTCGTAGATTAAATTTTCCATACAAAGTTGTAACTAGTAATAATATTCAATTCCTAAAAAAATACGACACGCGCGCGCACTCTCCTTGAAAAGTTTCGATCGCCAGACGCGATCGAAACTTGAGTCGGACCTGTACTGATTATATCAACCGTGAGTTACCCGTGTATTTATTGAAAATGTGTAACAACCACCACGTTAGTTTTCATACTGAAATATTCAATTCTACTTACAGATTCGTTGACGGCAACGCATCGCCCAAGGAAATTGACATGCTCTGGGAAATTTCTAAACAAATTGAGGGTAAGTAAAGAAACTACAAAGTTTGTTTTGAAGTAAAAGCTCACTGTTAAAAACTGTTACAGACAGATTTTTCGTGGGCTGTGAATTGTATTTTAGCATCACGCTTGGGAATGATAAGAAATCTTCGGGTAAACTCGGGACCATGGCCATTGGTCATCAGACTATAAATGCGTCAGCCAATGGGAAATACATTCTAGACGCATTTTTGATGGCCAGGCCACGCCCTCCGGTTACACCTGCGTAGTTTCCAAAGTGAGCAATCAAATTCTGAGTTAAGTTTCTATCTTCTATCGGCAGACCCTATGACTGCCAATTTTTTACTTAGTAGAAATGTAATGGTTCATTATTACAAACAAAACGTGTAAACGTGTAAGAAAAGGTATGTGCGTGCACACCGTCACAAAAGTCGACACCCTGAAGTCAGGTAGTCATTCTACTACTTGCAGTTTTGTGTATGACACACAAAACTGGAAGTTCGAACATAGGCGCGAAATTTAAACTCATTCGACTTATTGACTTAGACAATTTTGAAAGTGGGCCATCTTAGGAACAGGGCCATCTTAGGTGTACACTCCGCGAGGTATAAGCTGAGCTTTGCATTAGTGTGAGTGATCACCAATCAGGCAGGAGCTTGAAATTTTGTCCGCGAGGTATAGGCTGAGCTTTGCGTTAGTGTGAGTGATCACCAATCAGGCAGGAGCACGGCGAGACAGAATGGCGCCGCGCCTAAGGCCGGTTGTCACACCTACACTATCCATGTACACTCACACAAATGCAAAGCTCAGCTTATGCCTCGCGGAGTGTATCTTAGTAACATTCTAGTGAACATTGTAACTAACTTCAGATTAATACTTCCTGAGTTGAAAGATTTTATGAAATCTATGGTTGAAGTTAGACTTTTTAGCTCGAACAATAAAGAAAAGAAATACTAATTAAGAATATTACTAGGTATTCATTTCTTGCGTTCGTTGAATTCTTCCTTATTTGTAAAGGCAAACAATGAAATAAGCTGTTGACTTCACAATTTCCCGATAGATATAGTCTTGATGACCTTAAAGGTTAGAGTGTATCAGGCGAGTGCGGTCCAACGCGGACCTACATGCGTTAAAAACGTACATAATTGGAATGATGACTATCATGTCCAAAAATATACCATTAAATGCGAGACACGTATTTTTTGTTTTATCAAATTATTAATAAATAGTCGACAAAGATATAATACGTCTTTGTCGTTTATTAAAGATTCTACATAGTATGTAGATCATCAAATTTCCGAAGTGTGGCGTTCTGCCGTCACGTCTTCGTAAAAATCGTACAATGAAATGATGTCACTCGAAACTTCTAAGCACCGTATCTTCGTCATTTTTAGTTTGTGTGAAACAAACTAAAAAAAGTCGTGAACAATATTTTTTAATAATCTTACCGACGAACTATTTAGTTTTTTTTTAGATTACCATCTACCCACCCTGTGATTTGTTAAATTCCGAACTTCCGAAGAAAACACTATCAAAACCAATTTACTTATTTATTTAGGAAAGACAACAGGTACAAAGTCATATCATAAACTTAAAGTAGATATATAAAACAGCTTTTTAAACTTCATGCCCAATTACAGCCATACTCTACTTATACATGTAAGTTGAATGTTAATTTAATTGTAATGAATGTGACATGCACCATGTTTTCCCTTAACATTATGCAATCTACCATATCATGGTTAGATTGCATACACAGGAGATAAATGTAAATTTGTGTAATATGTGCAGGTCACACGATCTGCGCCCTGGGCGACGGCGCGGCGTGGCCGGTGCAGGGCCTCATCCGGCACTTCAGGCCCGAGCTGGAGCGCCGCATGGAGGCCTACGCCGCCGACAACGGCCCGAGCAAGGCCGAGCGCCTCTACTAGTTAACTAATAACACGCGCACCGTGTTCCTAGAACTAGGTCTTCGGCCAAACTGTACAATCATTTATTTACATTTTGTAGAAAAGAGTTTTTGAGTTGTCTATGGTCTTATTCAGTTTAAATCTTGTCCATAGACACAAAGTATCTTATTGTACACATTAAACAGGACTCGATCACAATTTAAATTATTATTTAATTACCTCCACGTTTCAACTACTTGTATCATAGACATAAAATAGTATTGATCTAGTTGGTTCCTAAAGTATTTGGACCGCATCACATCTATGTATGTTTCATTAGCTATTCCGTAAGTGCAGAGCACAGAGATTTTTATAATTTTGCTTAACTGTTAATGTTGTTCATGTCTTGTATTGTTAAATATTTTAACTATAATATTATAACAAGTTAAATAAAAGCTTTTAAAAAGAGGAAGCTTGGTCAATTGTGTTTTATATGTATGACATATATACGGAACCGTTGCACTCAATATTGTTCTGAACCACAATTCTTAAGATTGCCTCAGGCTGTGTATTTATGCGTAAATTTCATTATTCAACCCCGACGAAGTCGGAATGGGTCACTAGTATTCTAAATAGATTTAGTTTGGTCTCATAATGAGTATGTACAATTGTACATACTACCGTGATTCGGAACCGTGAAATTGGCGCGAAAACGCATACTTAAAATGCTTAGGATACGGATATGGTACCGATTTTAGACGTTAGAAGTTCTTTGATAAATCTGAAGAAATGAGATTTTTAAATATAAATAGAAATTTGTACTCTAATTTGTTTCTTTATTTATGAATGCTCTGCACTGTACCCAATATCAACCATACAAATTTAGTGCTTAGGAAATGGTGCCGATTTTACCCGCTAGGAGAGCTGCATATAAATATTTCCCTTGTCTATGATAAATTTGCAAAACTATGTTTTTTTATACAAGTGGTAAGTTTTACTCTGTTTTCTCAATTTATCCCATCGTTTGGCCGAGATCTTTTTGTACAAATGTTGACTCAATGAAATCATGAAAAAGGTGAAGTTCGACTATGTCTGTCCTGTTCTAACTCGCCATCTCATCATTATGACCGCATATGTTTCCATCTTTGTCTAACGCTAATGTTAGAGTGGGGCAGAGGTATGTTGAGATACGCAAATAGAATATCTACCTTGGATAGTTAATAGTTATCTTTTTATGTTCTGTGATTATAATAAAATAAATTATCAGAACAAATCGTTTTATTTGGCTACATAATCGCATGTTTTATGGAAAATGCAAAATCGAATACACTATGTAAATTCAGAAATGCCAAAATAGATAATAATGCCAGTCTGGCGACTATTTTATTTTTTATTCGCTTAGTTTGGGGTCAGATTTTGGTTGTTGTGAATTGTCTACCCACAGAACGTATCTGTTCTGTGTGTCCACCAATATTTATTTTATTTAAGCCTTATGTATATGTAGTAAGTACATTAGGGTATAATTTACTAATCATATTTGGAGCTTTGCGTCATTCAAGGGGGAGATTAAACAGATTGTATGTATATGTATTTTTAATGATACCTGTATCACCGGTGGCCGTTCCTTTCTACCGAACTTTGGGCTATCGTAGAAAGTACAAGGCCCTCATGACTATATTGACGCACATATTTATGTAGAGTTTTAGAGCATACCTGGAACCTTTCTATGTACCTAATTACCGTACTCAACGGGTACCCATTACTTCTCGTAAAACGTAGATAGGAAAGACGCTTCTTCTGGTCCCTAACTCCTGATAAAGTGTACCGAATATCTACGAGAACAATTAATGTGTAAATTGTACATTTATGAATAAAGTATTTACTTACTTTAACTTTGAACACGTCAGTAAAAAATATGTCGGTAACTTTCTAAGTATTCCTTTAGCCAGTTTCTATGCAACATTAGCATAAGCTGCCTGATTTATGTTACCGAGACTAGGACCAAGGGACTTTTCGCACGAGGAGAGTCAAGGCCATAATCCACTACGCTCTCCAAGTTCGGGTTGGGGGAAATGGAAATGAAATTTGGTTTATTTTCGTAAACGTATTATGTCGATAAATTTAGTGTCATTTTTCCTCTTATGCGAATGACATTTAAGTAGGTACCTATTCTCGAAATGAGTCTTTATTCGAACACGTCAGTTTCCTCAGTTCCTCACTATGTTTTACTTCACCGTGTAACCCAGGACTGATTACAAACTCGTACATTTAAACTTGGTGCAGAGCAGAATGGAGGGAAAGAGTCGCCGGTCGCTTTCCAACCAGGAGGACAGACCTTATCAAATCCCTCACTCGATCCATCATGATCGACTGCTCCCACAAAGCCTCCAATAGAGCCGAATGGAGACGCATAGCAAGAGCCGTCATTCAACAGGACCCACACATAACCACGACCACTCTGCCAAGAGTGTCCGACTGAGAAGAAATACTCAGGTGTACTTGGGATTCAAATCTACGACCGCACGAATTTGCAATTGTGAAATCTGGTGTTGGAACCACGAAGCAATGACGGTCTTTATAAGGCCATAATAAATAAACTCAATTTAGTAAAATATTGTGCGAGAAAATTAATACTTACAAACCTACCTACCTACCTAAGATTTTAAGTAGGCACGTTTTGTTTTTGTAAGACTGAAGTTTTAGGTAGATTCGAGTTAAAATGCAAATACGCTACATTGATATATAAGACAAAACAAATACCGCTGAACAATGAATTTGGCTTTGTCATGCTGAAACGTGCCTTTTTTTAATGCAAATAAACACTTATAACGACCAACTTAGGTATGCACAAGTCGACCGAAACAGGGAAACTAGAAATAATATCATAAACAGTGGTTTTTACAGTGGCGTAGCGTGGGGGGCAGGGGCCCATATTCTGGGCGGCACACGAAAGGGGCAGCAGAAAAGGAGCATTACGAAAATAATACGTTGCATGATTGAAAAAAAAACCTTAGATATAACATTTCTTTTCGAACAGATAAATAATTAAAAAGTGAGGTAGTTAAGTAGGTAGAGAGTTTCTCGGATTTCATTACTTATTTTTCTTAGGTACTAGTATCTCTCGTTGTGTATTTTATAAGCATTTATTTAACTTGCCTTGTTAGTAAGTCAGTATCAGACAAATCTTGCGAGTTAAATTAGAACCACTTCCCGTCCTTAGATTAGGTTGAAATTTGGTTTACTTACGTAACTTTGGTAATAATGGAATAATATGGTACTATGACGCTGATTCCAAGATGAAGTCAGGAGGTGGTTATAGGAACTCTAAACTAAACAAGATAAATCCACCAAATTTAGACTCGTTTGAATAGCCTAGGTATAGGTATACGAACTATTTTGAGGTACTTTTGTCCTCCTCATGATGCAAAAACTATTTCACATTAGAAATAGTCCATTTATTGAGACTTGCGGGATACCAATACGTGTTTCAAATTTCATAACATACTTAAAGCTGTTATTTAGATATTAAAGTCCTAAAATCGTCATTATTAACATTGGACTGAAGTATAGACCAAAAAGATTTCACTCAGTTCCAGACGACCTAAAGTTCAAGTTTGGCATCCAGATAGGATCAAATACAAAGGAATAAATCAGAAACTAATCGTTTAACTGACTTCAAAAAAGAAGGTTTCTCAATTCGATCGTATATTTTTTTAATGTGTGTTAGTTTATAAACAAGAAGGTGAAGAATATATTTAAAAAAAAATTACGCGGGTCGGAAAAAGCTTTTGACTTGCAAATTTTTTTGTACTTGCTATTTATTTATTTTATAAGTATTACGCTAAAAATGCATAAAAATGTTGTGTTATGGTGTAAGTGGAAGTGATGTGATGAAAATTGATATGATTTTGTGTGTTTGCGTAGTGTACTCGTAAGTGCTGTGATAAAACAGTGATACGAGTATATTACAACAAAAACTTTTTTGCAATGGATGTGAATGGCAAATTTATTATTTCGTGACAAGTTCAATTAATGTGGTAAGAAATTAATGTCGTGAAAAAGAGACATAAATATAATAAACATAGGGACTATATTATCTTTCTCGTTTTGGTGAACTTGTGCACTGTATTTTGTTTCTCGCTCTAGCATCCCGAGATTACCCGAAAATCTCTTATCATACCCGAGCGTGACGCTAAAATTCAATTCACAGACCACGAAAAATCTGTGTAGGCGTGCCAAAAGCAGTTTTCAGTTCAATAACTTTTTAGTTTCAGTTCTAAGTATGAGGTATCACCAAAATTAATTTTTTTTTTATAAAAATCTTAATGGGGTTTATAGAATACATCTACTTACCAAGTTTCAACAGTGTAGTTATCATAGTTTCGGCAAAAAGTGGTTGTGACATGTGGACGGACGGAGAGACAGACAGACAGACTTGAAAATCTATAAGGGTTCCGTTTTACGTTTTACGGAACCCTAAAAAGTACATTTTAAAACCAAATTGTAAAAAAAATGTAACCATATTTTTATCTTGAGTTGCAATAAGATGGACGATATAGCTATATTAGTTAGGTATTAAATATAATACTTGAACTTTAAATTATTTATAATTAAAGTAGGGGGCGGCAAATTTTCGGTCGGCCCCGGGCGGCGAAAACCCACGCTACGCCACTGGGTTTTTACAACGGTGGCTCACGTGTTCATGTGTTTATAAGTTAGTAAATACAACTGTGTCTATAAATACTGTAATCTTATGTCTTATGTGCATATATAATAAAAATTAAATGCGATTTCAAACATCCTGCGATTTAATGTTGTTCCAACTAGAATTTGGTGGGAAATTAAGAGAATCATAAAAAGATAATTGTGTAGTTTTATAAACCATGTTTACACACAATATTTTTTTTTATTAAAAGTGAAACTTTTTCTGCATTGTAGACATTTTACTTTTTTTTTTTGGAATAATATTCGGTATAAGTAAGTAAGAAACATAAAGCCGCCATATTGGCCTGGGCTGCTCAGTCCTTTCACTTTACCCCTACTTTTAAGGCGATGTAATAAAAGTTTCACTTTAATCAAAATAATCTACTTATTAGTGTAAAAGTAGTGAATATTCGAAACAAAAAAAAACAATTGGCTGATTGGCTCTAGCGTCTTCAAACAATCAATAAACATAGGTACTTATAAAAATATTTCTATGATTTTTGACGTCGGTGGAAATGGATATTTTCTTTATGGAGTTGAGACAGTTGTTGCATGTAGATAGTACCTACTTAGTTGCGGTACAAATTATAGTAATGAACAATTTTGACTATATAACTCAATAGCCATTTTCTTCCTCAAGTCGTGCTACTCATGTCTAAGGGCACGATCCTGAGATAGGTATGATTACTACCACCGCGCGTGGTAACTTCTCCTTGATGAAACTAAGTACGTCATCTAGGATGATGTTTTTTTATAGAGCTGTGACAAGGACGCGGCGCGTTGAAGCCCTTGAGATGTACATATTGTTGGTGAAGAATGGTCAGGATGATATAAGAATAAGAATAAGAATTTATTTATTGCTATACTGTGTTTACAAAGATCTTATGGTAGTAGCTTAAATGTACAAACAGTGTGCCCAATTACGGACGTGCAATATGTGTCACATAGTGACAAAGTACTAATTTATAACAAGTAATTTAGTTACAATACAAGTAAGAATAATAAAATGTGTAAGTGCTTAAGCTTACCTAAAAAACCTATAACATTTAAAAAATCTAACCTTATTATAACTTACCTACTTATATAATGCTATCATGATGCTTCGGAGAGAGCGTTGAAGCCATATTTCAATTCCACCAATTCAAGATCCCAACCTACCATGTGCTTCAAATCTGGGTAAAAAGTCTAAAAAGATATGAAAATTGAACACGTCGTCGAATTTGCTCTTTTAAAATCGACAGGCTGTTGTTGTTTATCGAGGATTTATCATTTATATAACAAGAACAAAATTAAAAATTTTGATTAACCCCCGACTACCTCGGATTTGTAATCTGTACAACATTCTGCTAGTCAAGCCCTTTCATTTGATACCCATATTAAAGGAGTTGTGAAAAAATAAATGTATTTCGCCATTTTGTGGTAGCGGCCATCTTGGATTTGAAATTTGTCATAGTGCAAAGTATTCTACTAGTCAAGCCCTTTCATTTGATACCCATATTGAGGTAGTAGTGAAAAAAATAATGTAATTCGCCATTTTGTGGTGGCGGCCATCTTGGATTTGAAATTTGTTATTATGTATTGTATTCTACTAGTCAAGCCCTTTCATTTGATACCCATATTGAGATAAGTTGTAAAGAAATATTTTGTCCGCCATTTTGTGGAGGCGGCCATCTTGAATCGATATTAACCAAACATAGCTAAGAACATCCGCACGGATATCAACCTTCGAATAAAAAAAACCGCATTGAAATCGGTCCATCCGTTTGAGCTCTACGGTGCCACAGACAGACACACACACAGACAGACAGACAGACCGACAGACAGACAGACAGACAGACATCGACGTCAAACTTATAACACCCCTTTTTTTGGTCGGGGGTTAAAAATAAATAGTTCAATGGGATTAATAAAACTTTTGTGTTGGTAGATGGTACCTGCTCTTTGCAGAGTCTGCCAAGGGAAGTAGGTACATCACCGTGTTCTGGTTTGAAGAGCCATGTTTTCGGAGAATAAATTTGGATTATTCGAGTTCAAATAGCTGCGAGGCACTATATAGGTACGCCGAAATAGGCAGGAGTGTTGTTTGTTGCTGATCCGGCCATATTTGACCTCCCGATGCACGCCATTCCTCACGCCTATTATATATTAGTAAATACCTACAAGTACCTATATATTTAAATTAAATTTAAAAAACAACGCATAGCAAGTACCCATTAGATATGCATAATATTCCTATCGTAGCTAACAAAATACTACAAAAGATCTCATAACTTTGAAACGGCTGAATTGATTTCGATCGAACATAGCTACACACTCACGACTAATTCACATCCCAAACATAAACACATAAGTAATCGGTTCACTCAGGAGCTACGATTTCACAGAACGACACACACACACAGATAGACACATCACAAGAATAACGCCCTTTCGTTTTTGGGTCGGGGGTTAAAAATAAACCCATTACGGTTAAGTAGGTAATCTCATGTCCAATATAACGCAATATCATTCTTTTGCGGTACCAACTACGCAAATAATGTACCTACCGAATCCCCTTTCCTCGCTATTTCACAACATTTCGTAATTATTGTGCAATATGCGAATGTGTCTATAGATTAGCTTGGTGTACCAAATAGTTTAGATTGTTTCTATGTAACATAATTTGTTATTTTAGTGGAGTGGTAACGTGTCTTGGTTGGCAGTACGTCAGCCCGTGAGGCTGTAAGGTCGTGGGTTCGATTTCCATCCAGGGTAAAGCAAGCGCGGTCCCCCATAATCGTATCATCATCCATCCATCCACAACCTTCGCTATCCCACTGCTGGATATAATAGGCCTCTCTTTTCCCACGCCATCTTCCTCGGTCCAGTGCCAATCGAGTCCAGGTTCGACCCACGATAGAAACGATATAGTCGATCCATCTTGCAGCTGGACGTCCTACACTCCGTCACTATTTACTATCTTAATACCCAATATCATAGTACTTTCATAATCGTACCTTAGTTGAAAATGGAAAAATTACACAATATCAAATAGTCCAAAGGCCTTTCTTTATTCCAAATGTAGTCCAAAGGCATTTATTACCGCGGAAAAACAACTAACCTAACCTCCGAAATAGGTCATTTAAATAGCTACCTAGCTATTTAGATGTTAGACGCTCAATTACTTAGAAAAACTGAACGGAAAAGGGTAACATTTGAAATTCAGACAGATTATTTTCTAGAATTCAGTCATCAGTCTCGACTCGAAGACTCAATTTTTTGGATTATTCTCTACTTGTGAGAGAAGACCCCGAATCCCAGCAGTGGGAACATGGAGTGGGTTACTTTTCCTAAGCCTTGATCAAATGTTTTGAATACGGCGGTTTCGCGTCACGCTTATCACCACGTCACCATGTCAATCACCACGATAACAAAAACATCTTCAAAAATCTGTCGAAGCTGACAACGTTTCGATGGTTACCGTTAACCACCAGAAGTCAACATTATCTGGTTTAAAGGGCAACATTTCCAGAGAAATTAAAGGGCGAACAAATAAATCATTTAAATTTTCTAGTACAATTAGGTACAATAGGTACTATTGAAAATACAGTACAATACAATTGAATAGTATTATAGTTTTGTAAATATCGAAAATACAGTAAGTACAATACAATTTAACAGTATTATAGTTTTGTAAATATTAAAAATACAGTACAATACAGTTGAATAATTGAATAGTAGGTACATACGCAATTTTTGACGTGACAACGTCTTATAAATTGGTTTGCCGGGTGACACTTCAAGAAACTGCGTTACGCTCCGCTCACGTTATGCGCTCACAACGAGAGCGAGTGAGAGGCACGCGTCCCTTCCACTCGGGCATGGTTAGCCCGCCTAAGAGCGAGAGAGACAGGCATAAAAAGTGAAAGGCACGCGTCCCTTCCGTAAATTATTATATATAGGTAATTATTATTAAAATATTTCATATTGCAAAAAAAGAGCAATCCGTGGTCTATATAATTTATCACCTAGAGAATCAGTACGGGAGATGTTCAAAACTATTAACATATTAACAGTCCCTTCATTGTATATTTATGAATGTATAATGTATGTAAGAAAAAATCGAAGTCGTCTACAGAAATTAACTGATCTGAATCCAAAAGCGCACCATAAACACAAAATTGTATTTCCTAAGTGCAGACTTCAGAAAACAAATAACTCTTTCAAATGTAATGGTATTCGCTTCTATAATGCAATCCCTGTACAAGTGGAAGGCCTCAATGAAACCAAGTTTAAAAATGAAATAAAAAGCTACCTATTGAGCAAGGCATATTATAATATAGACGACTTTGTTAAAGATAGTAACGTATGGAAGAGAAATGTGTCGAAATTAGAATCTTGTAATAAGGTAAAATAATAGATTTTTAAGACTTTTGATGTTACATTGTTTGTACTAATGTAGTATCTGTATACTGTGTGTATTGATTATTTGTTATATTGTCTTCGACAAAGCCTTTTTACAGCTGCATGTAATTGACTAGGCCCCTTTACAGCTGCTTTATTCTTTTTGACGTTGTTATTTTATCATATTATGTACACAGATTCTTTGCCTTTTTGTAAATGACGTTACCAAGTGTTCTTATGAATTTATGGTATGAATAAATGAATTGAATTGAATTGAATTGAACCACTCAAAGTCGTTGTCACGTAAAACTTTCGCCCGTATACCGACTTTACAGGCAACCAATTTTTTACCACTGGAAAACATCTGGAACAGCAACTACGCGGGTAAAATCGCGGGCCGCTACTTGTCTTTTTTACTCGACAATTGTATTATTATTGGTCCACTCCAAAATTAGGGCCACCTCCTGCAAACACACAAATTTAAAATCCACGCCCACCGGGGGAACGTATTACCACTAAGCCTGGTTGTCTAGATTCCTCAGATAACGGCGCGATAACAATACGCTAAACAATATTATCGCGAATCTGGAAACCCCAGTGGTAATTTTTAGAAAACACCAGCTTATCAACATATCATGTTGCACTTCTAATATTACAAACGCACGTAGATACCTACATACTTTTTTATAGCATAGGTAGAGGAATGAGCCGAGCAGGACATGTGCTTGACGGTAAGCAACACGCCCTTAGCAACAAAGTAGCTACATATCACGCAGCTATTGTAACATGGAGAGTACAAATCATTACCTAGGACTGCACTGCGCTCGTCACCCAGAGATATAAGATTATTTATCTCTATGCCGGGTAATACTCGTATCTCTGGATCGTCGCCGTTGCCCGAAACACAGTGATGTTTCTACATAACTGCTTGGCGGTAGAATAACTGGCAAAGGTGTGGTACTTCCCCAGGCGGACTCTGAGTCCTACCACTACAGATATATTCTAAAAAAAAGTTTATGCAGCTTCCTTTATGTCACCAAACGGGGCCTTCTCTGATCTACAAGGAGCGAGCCGAGGGCATAACTCATCAGTTGGTCAGACAAGTTCGGGTTGGCGGATGACACGTAACCTCAAAAGATATTTTATGGCGGTTTAATCACGATGATTTCCGTCACCGATAAAGCCAGTGGTGATGGCAAACTTTTACAGATGTGTAGTTAGGATTAAATATGATTAAAGTTTGTGATAAGCACCTGCTTTTATATGTAGGTTTACACTTGACCGCCATCTCGCCTGATGTTAAGCGACGATGCGGTCTACGAAGGAGCGCGTTTATCTAGAAGAAACCGATTCACTCTTGAATTGAAGACACAAAGATTGTAACCAACAGGGAAAACCCACTCAGGTAACGTATTCCACAGCCTAGACGTTCTTATCACAAAAGTAGAGTCAAGTCTCTTCGTTCGTGTTTTTGGAACATCAACCGTGAAACGATGTTGCTTTTTCGAGCTACGCGCATTCCGATAGAAAAAAGGGCAAGGTGGTATTAGATCATGTAGATATGTAATATTATATTAGGAGGATTTAGCCTACTAGAAGAAGAAGCTAGTAGAAGGTTTACCCGTGTAGGTCCCATTCCTTTTATTTTCACACGATGAAAGGTAGCCTATGTGATATTACAGAATATAATCTGTGTTCCTCAACCCGATCCGTCCAGCCGTACCGATTTGATTGAGCAACACACAATCGAACTGATATCTACCTACTGAAAGTACTAAAAAGTACTATAATTACAGATGGTCTAGTCGGGTTAACAGTGCCTGCCGATCCGGAGACCCCGGGTTCAAACCCCAGACGCACCACTGTCTTTTCGAAGTCATGTGCGTAATGCCGCTAACTTATAACGGTGAAGGAAAACATCGTGAGGAAACCGACATGTACCTAGAACCTTTCGAAGTCAAGTGTCATGCACCAACCCGCGCTGGGCCAGCGTGGTGGATTAACGGGCTTAACTCTCTCCTTGCGAGAGAAGGGCCGAGTCCCAGCAGTGGGAACATTTAGTGGGCTGTTGATGATTGATGATAAAAAGTAAGTACCTACTGTTTATCGGGTGATATCACAGGCGCTGTAAATAGTAGGTATAAATAACTATAACTACATTTATTATGGGATTTACTCATGCGCGGTCCGAGGGGGGGTCACAGGGGACATGAACCCCCCCAAAATCGTACACGTTAAACAAAAAATCTAAGAAAATTAAAAATATCTAATAGTAGATAGACTATTTTTTAACGCGGGAAACAACTACCTAGTACGGGAACTACGCGGGTAAAATCGTGGGGCGCTACTAGTAAAGTTTTTTTTGCTTGATTTATTGTATTTCTACTTGTGACCCCCCCCCCTCCCAAACCTGAGGCTGCGTACTGGTGACCCCCTCCAAAATACGAGGCTGGTACCGCGCCTGGATTTACTTTTATTGAAGGAAGCTGTTTCAGAAGTTTTATGGCGCCTGTGAGTAAACCAATAACGTTCATAGTTGGACAATGCTATATTTATTTCAACACCTCGCATTCGAAGAAAATGGCGACGATTGGTGTGCTCATCATCAGACACGAAGTTATACAGATACACATTTTCATTAATACATAAATTAAAGTATGAATGGTACCTGAGTTTATAACAAGTACATAAATTATTATTCATTCAAAAATTATTTACAGTACCCATAGATTTCGATTTTTTTAAATATCGGATATCTTTGACACTACCTAAGCTTTTTCTTCAAAAAGAAGCTATAATTTACTCAGACCAACCATTAAATACTCAAAGATAATTTATTTTTAAAAGAGCTGTCTTTGTCCGCATCATTACAATCCGGTAGATGGTTGTACAAAAATACACCGCGTAAATAAACTGACTTTGCAGATTTTATGAGTGCATTATCAGTGTCGTCAGTCTAGCAGTCTACACTCCGCGTGGCATAAGCTGAGCTTTGCATTTGTGTGAGTGTACATGGATAGTGTAGGTGTGACAACCGGCCTTAGGCGCGGCGCCATTCTGTCTCGCCGCGCTCCTGCCTGATTGGTGATCACTCACACTAATGCAAAGCTCAGCCTATACCTCGCGGACAAAATTTCAAGCTCCTGCCTGATTGGTGATCACTCACACTAATGCAAAGCTCAGCTTATACCTCGCGGAGTGTACCTCTGTGTCTCAGCGTACTCTGATCGCATGAAGCTGCAATTTTTTCAAGATCTATGTTCCGATACGGCCCCTTCAGCGTTAACTCAAAGATCAGTTAGCAGTAAAGGCCGATAGTGATTCGGTTTCATCTAGGCAAGAACGCCCCATCGTAGACTGCATCATCACTTCACGATGAGGCTACGATCGAGTGCAAACTTATCGTTGTTAAAATTAAAGCCATTTGGGATACACTACCATAGGACCTTTTAAATCTGTTGTAGGTCCGTCACTAGTCAATGTGATGAAAACCTTTTTACTTACTGATCTGTTACATTTGAAAGCGTTTACGTGATGTTAACGGATATTCTAGTATTCGTACTTCGCTCGATCGATTTGATTAGACTGAATAAATGTCCTTGATGTAACTGTTTACATCGATTTGCATATCATGGTTATGTTGGTATAAATATTTATATTCGTATTCTGTATAAGGTAATAAGGTAGTATAAGAGTGGTGTGGAGCGCACAGATAACGTCATCAAACAAATACCTACTACTTACTAGTTTAAACATGCCTAGTATTATAACGAGTATTGAGTGCATTGATTTTGAGGCGCGGATCCAGAGAGGGGGTCATAACCCCCTCCTGCGTACTTCTATTCTGTGGTACTGGTGACCCCCTCCAAAATTCGAGGCAGGGACCGAGCCTGACAACTCTACATTTGTATTATTTTGATAAAACAGCCAATTTCAACGCTGACTAAATCTTAATTCTACGCGGACGAAGACACGGGCAACATCTAATAGTTAATATTTGTTCCCTATGGAAATAGGCACTTTTACGGGATAATAATTATACTAAATAAGTACTATTCTACCGGATGGTAATGTCATGAGTTCCGAATATCAATAATGAATTTCCTTGTGAAATGTAATAAACAAAATTACCATTATTTTGAAAAAAATTTGAAATATTACATGATATTTTTAGACCCTATTTTGAAATTTTCCATACCCAGTTTTCCTCACCACACCAAATGCCCTACTATTTCTAATCTTATTTTAAGCCTTTGGGTTATCGAGAGGTTACATAATATACATTACATAGTTAGGTATTGTGATTTATAGTTAATGAATTGGGTCAGCCATTTAAACTTTGACTTAACTCATATTCATACAAGGGTTCGTTGAAGTATTACGTAATGCATAACGCAACAAGACGGGTGCCTTGTAATACATACTTTACGGTCTGTCCTTCCCCCAAAATTACGATTAGGTTACGTAATATTTGAACGCCCCCTAAGAAAAAAAAAAAGCATGTTTTTAACCGACTTCAAAAATGGAAGAGGTTCTCAATGCGATTGTATGTTTTTTTAACCCATGACCAAAAAGAGGGTGTCTGTCTGTCTGTGGCACCGTAGCTCTGAAACGCAGGGACCGATTTCGATGCAGTTTTTTTATTTGAAAGCTGGTTTCATTTGCCAGTTCTTAGCTTTGTTTGGTTAACATGAATTCAAACTGGCTGCCTTCACAAAATGACGGATAAAATATTTTTTCACAACCTCTCTCAATATAGGCATTAAATGAAAGGGCTTGACTAGTAGAATACTATACCTACACTAAGTAAACATGTAAAAAATCTAATCCACGATGGTCGCAACCACAAAAAGTGCGAATAATTTCAATTATTTATTTTTTCTCAAATATTTTTTTCACAACTCTTTCAATATCAAATGAAAGGCTTTATTAGTACTCGTAGTAGAATCTATCCTTAATATTGTAAAGCTGAAGAGTTTGTTTGTTTGAATGGGATGATCTTTGGAACTACTGGTCCGAATTGAAATAATATTATTCTGTTGGATAGTCCATTTATCGAGGAAGGCTATAGGCTACATAATATTATTACGGTTTTATCGATAGGAGCGGAGCATGAATGAAGAATGTAACAAAAACATGAAAAATATTTCTTCTTGAGAGCTTTTGTTACGTGTGCTGAAGTCCATGACAGCATGGTCATTAAAAACTTTTTTATGCTAATCAAATTGCAGATAAACAACATGTCGCATAATTTATATACATCCATATATTTAGGTATCCGAGCGAAGCTGGAACGGGCCGCTAGTTCAAGATATTTTGATTTGTTTTGACATTGACGCGTTTTTTACAATAGATAGAGTAATTCAAGGAAGGTTTAATTGTATACATCCACACATATAATATAATACATGCATTAAATGTGTGTGTTATGTTATGTGAATTGTCCATCAATATATGTATATATTTATTATATTATTACGAGTATTTTAAATAGCAGCAAAACACTGATAATTTTAAAGGTTTCTAATGAGATGTCATCAATTTACACATATTTTTGCACTTACATTGCAAAGACTACTGAACCCTACGAGATAGATCAAAATAATGTACTGCAGTACCTATGATAACCCACAAGGTCTACAATTCTACATAAAAGTCAGTAGAATATAATATATCTACATATCTCTTAGGGATAACCCTCAATAACCATTTTCATTTGTATATTTATCATTATCATTTCGATACCTAAGTATATTATAATATCTACAAGGAACCCACGCCAAGCCGGAAAGCATAGGATAAACAGCCCACTAGATGTTCCCACAGCTGAAACTCGGGGCCTTCTCTCGCAAGGATAGAGTCACGGCCATAATCCACCACGCTGCCCCAATGCGGGTTGGTAGATGACACATGCCCTGAAAAGATTCTAGGTACATGTCGGTTTCCTCTCGACGTTTTCCTTGAGCGTTTTAAGCATTCCACACATGCTGGATTTGAACCCGGAGCTTCCGAATCGGCAGTCGCCGTTCTCCCGACTAGACCAGCCTTAAGGTGCGTCCCCCAGCAAAACGAATTTTTGTCCAGTTTTCAGAGCTATCTACTCATTAGCCAAAACAAATATCAACTGGTAAAAAAAATAATTAAATTTCCTATATTTCTTGGCTTCAAAATGGTGTTTTTTTTGTTAATGAATTTATTGTTTAAATAATCTCCTCACAACGAAACCATACCTAACAAGAACAAAATTAAAAAATTTGATTCACCCCCGACTACCTCGGATCTCGCATCATCTGTATAACGTTCTACTAGTCAAGCCCTTTCATTTGATACCCATATTAAGGGAGTTGTGAAAAAAGAAATGTATTTCGCCATTTTGTGGAAGCGGCCATCTTGGATTTCAATTTGTCATAGTGCAAAGTGCTCTACTAGTCAAGCACTTTCATTTGATACCCATATTGAAGTATTAGTGAAAAAAATACTACAATTCGGCATTTTGTGGTGGCGGCCATCTTGTATTAGAAATTTGTTACAATGTATAGTATTCTACTAGTCAAGCCCTTTCATTTGATACCCATATTGAGGTAGGTTGTGAAGAAATATTTTGTCCGCCATTTTGAGGAGGCGGCCATTTTGAATCGATATTAACCAAACATAGCTAAGAACATCCGCACGGATATTAACCTTCAAATAAAAAAACCGCATCGAAATGGCCCATCCGTTTGACCTCTACGGTGCCACAGACAGACACACACACAGACAGACAGACAGACATCGACGTCAAACTTATAACACCCCTTTTTTCGTCGGGGGTTAAAAAGTATAAATAATTGTACATATCATGCATCTACTCGAAAACCCGCCATTATTTGGATTTTGTGCTTTTTACACCAACGGACAGGCAATTCCATTACGATAGTTTTTTTCAAAAGACCAAATTCTGATATAAAGAGTTTATTCTAAAATTTGAGCGTTAAACAGCGACAAATCCTATTGTTTCTCTTGCTCTTTCTTGCGGTGTGCGATGAGGTAAGAAATACTCAAAGGTCATTTGCTCGGGGTACGGCCTTAATAAACAAACCCATAGATAAAGTAACGTAGTACATATATGCAAACTCCTTAACAAAACCGAACTAAATTGTTTTTTTTTTTTAATGTCGAATTATTATTAAGTCATGAAGAATTATTAAGAGATGCAGAAAATAAGTCATACGAAGTTGTTAATTGGGTATAATCATCGATGTGTATCATATAGAAATCATGAATGTCCTTTTCTGCATTCTATCGGCTAATTAATGCTAGGAATTTACCTTATTTACAAAGTTTCTGACGACTAGGTCTTGGCAGTGACTCAGATCTACTGTAGGTACCTACATACACGTATTTTTCTGTGTAATCTAATCGTTATTCAGTCTGATGGCTCACGCGTGACTTGCCACTATTACTATCGAACTCTTGACATTTTTTTATTTATTCCTAGTTTTTCCCTAATGGAGAGATGCCCGTTTATACGCAGCGTTTACTACACTACTAAAAAATCGATAAGTATTTATCGAAAATATAAGAAATAGATTTCTCCTCAACCATAGAAGTTTTCAGAAGAAAACAAGCAACAAGTTTCAAGCTGTGTATATAATTATTTTAGACAGACATACAATTCCATTATTATATTATAATAGATGGCGGTAGCGGTAGGGGGTTTTTATTACGTGTCCGTCATTTGTTTTTCATTTTATGTAACACAAGTGGTCCGTCCCGGCTTGGCCCGTGGTACTTAATATTTAGTTTATAGCATTCTGGGATCATGTGAATATCCAACGGTGAAAGATTTTTTGAAACCGGACCTTTAGTTCCTGAAACTAGCGCGTCAAGCAAATAAACCTCTTCAGCTTTATAATATATACATATGTACCTACTAGTATCTATAGATAAGCAGCCACCACTACTGTGTGCCAGTACCCACTGCTGGGTCTCAGGGCTTTCTCTGACAAGTAGAGAGTCAAGGCCATAATCCACCACGCTGCCCAGTTCGGGTTGGTGGATGCCGCAGGACCTCGAAAGATTCTCGGAATATACTGGTTTTCTTGCGATGATTTCTTTTTTAGAGGAGACCCCGAGTCCCAGTAGAGTAGAGGTTTTTTTCTAAATATATTTAGCATAAACTTTCCACATTTATGATTTAGCATAAACATCCCACATTTATGATTTAGCACATATACCTATGTTTATGCTAAGTCATAGATAGAAAAAAACGATGTTTGCAACTTGTGAGACAAAAGCATTACTCTGGTTTTGTGATACAGCGATAAGGCCCGATTTATCGAAATACATATAGCCATGTCGATAAGGTTCAAAATACCAAGATTAATTATTGAATGTGATACTTTGCTTTTCTAGATTTTCTTGAACTAAGTTTTACTTTTTTTTATGGATATTATGGATATCAGCGTCCCGCGGTTTTACCCGCGTAGTTCCCGTTAGTTTTTCGAGATAAAAGTAGCCTATGTGTTTAATCCAGGGTAAAAGCTAGCTCCATACCATTTTATTAAATCGCTTCAGCCGTTTAGACGTGAAGAAGTAACATACATACACACTCACAAACTTTAGCCTTTATTAAGTTAGTAAGATGATCAAGTTTATTAATAATAGGCATGGTGACTAAAAAATCTCCATAATCCGTCAGTTCCATACTTTCAGTTAGTATTTTTTTAAAAAATACGTGTCCTTACAATATTTTTAAATGCATAATATCGTATCTACTATCTAAAGATAAATATATATAATTTAATAGAAGAATAAACTTAATAAAGGCAAAAGTTTGTGAATGTGTATGTTTGTTACTTCTCCACGTCTAAACACATTATTCATGAGTATATAGGTACCTACTCAATATAAACACATATTTTTATTTACCATAAATACATGTCCTTTTTACCAGTCATCATCCACATTCTTTTACTGGTTAGGTAGGTACTTTAGAAGTTGGATCGGTGGAAATAAAAATGTGTCAAATAATTTTTAAATAATTTTATTCCCTCTATCATTCTTTCTTTTTTTGATATTCCTTAATAATAACTTAGCACTATTTACAGTTTGTATAAATTAAAGTAGTAATAGTATTTTACATGTTGGTCACTATTGTACATGTACAACGCTTTCACAGACAACTCGAAACTTGACTACGAAACCAAATAATAGTTGCAACAACAACTCATGAGAAAATGATCACAAAATACGTAACAAAACTAGGGATCGAAAAAGGAACTTTTAACGTTATGTATCGTCTCTCAAAATTGACTAAATGTCACCTTTATTGCAATAGAGATAACGGTGAAACTTCGTTAGTTCATTCAATGAAGAAACTTTATTAATTCAAAGAAGTTTTACTTTTATTTCGTGATACATAAAGTTGAAATATCATTAGAGTATTTTTGACAGACCATACAAAGATGCCTTTTTAGATCCCATGCAGTCTGATTACGTTAAATATCACAAACTACCACAATCGGTTCGTCTTAAATGCATTAGTGCAAGACGGTTACTGATCCACTCGTATGTGATAGATAACGAAATCAGACTACTGATCAATGATAACAAATCACCACTAATCGATTTGAAACAAAAAATAATTACAAAAAGAAAGAAAACTTAAAAAAGAAAATTGATCTCAAAACTAAACCAAAATAAGTAAAACAACACCCAGTACCAAATGGATAACAATTTAGTGTAGGAAGAAGTGCCGTCTTCAATTCATACAATGATATAACAAATAAATTACATTAATATTAAATAAATGGCACAGACCAAATAATACCATTCCTGGTACGAGGTGATGCTAAATATTCAATGATCGAGTTGATACGATATAATAATAATTTTGATTTGTAATAATTTTGTCAATACATCACGATTTAATAACCAATATATAATAATTTTAATTTTGAAGTGTGCAAACACTTAGATTTACTTGATATGTTATTTATAGACGTTTCAAACATATGGCAGTTTCTTATTGGAAGGGTATTATCACATTTTTGAGCTCACTTGTCGTTTAATTTGTGGATTAAAATGACCGTTGCAGTAAACGCTGTCAGCGCTCACCGGAAGGTCGTAAATTCGATTCTTGCCAGATGCTATTTTTGTCTGCAAATAACATTTCAGAAACAATAATATAATTACAATATCTATGATGGAAGCAGATGAACGTCGCGCCGCAGATTCCGCGCGCAACAAATGGCAATCATTATCGCTTATCGAATACAATAACATCGGTGGAGATCATTACTTTATAACTTCATATAAATACAAAATATACAATAGGTAATTTACCTAACGCTAACAACTTCAATGCAATATAATATCTATATTGATCTGAAATTGGTGACGCTTAAGAGGAATTTAACGTAATAGTTAACAGAATGCTTAGTTATAAATAACTCAATCCTCAGGACGCTCGTTTACCCGAAAGGTTTCGAGATCGTCCGCTAACGATGGATTTTCCATTAGATCACAAGAACGCGATATCAGTCTCACTTATTCTGTCATTATGAACGTTACGACTATACCACAGCTCGGAGGCCCGAACTCGGCGGCTAGGGCGGTCTCGGCCGCCTCACAGCCTGCCGGGCTTCAATATAAATAAATAGCGGAGCGGACCAGCCGCTCATCCCGCTCGATATCTACGCGACTCGGGACGACGCGAGTCGGAAACTTAGGCCGGAATAACTTAACATTGATAAATAGATCGGGGGCCGGTGCCCGCACCGGCGGCTGCTTCAGACCTTACAGACAGTCCTGGAGGTCGATGTCGGGGACCAGGCGGTCGTGGGACGCCTGCGCTCTCGGAGGCAGCTCGTTCCGAGGGTCTCGCGCTAACCACGGGTGGCGCAGCACATCTCGCGCGCTGAGCCGCTCGCAAGCCTCGCGCCGCAACAACGACCGTATCAAACACTTTCCACGAGACGACAGGCACTCCGGGACTACGAAATACCCGCGTGATATTTTCGCGAATAGAGACGCGTGCTCAGAATCGTTGAACGGATACCTGGGGAAGAAGAAACACTCAGATTAGACAGCGATCCTGATACAAAAACTACGGCGGATACGACGAATTTATAGACAAAAATGTCTGTCGACTCTAATGAACGATGTTATCGCAAAGGTTTAATCTTTTTGAAACCCGAGCCCCAATTAAGTGTACGATTGTCATTAAAAGGCAGATGCGCGAAACAAAAAGCCAGGTATGATGGAACCCTTCCGGCGGCAGGTGGACAGGCGATTGCGGCCAAATCCCGACAGTCGAAAGAATATAAATTACGGGTGCGTCCGAAAAAAAGGTAGAAACAAAGACTCGCGAAGGGCAGGTGCGCGGGCGCAACGTCTCCGCCACATGGCGGCACCTGCCGGGAAGATTTCACCAGGTTTTGTAATGTGGGTGATATAATTGTCGACCGTTGGCGCGTAACGGCCGACAGGTGATCATCCCCCGACTTCGCCAACGGTCGCTTCTACCCTTGTGATCTTGGCGAACGGTAAGTCCCACGCTCGGCAGGTGAAGACGCCCCCGCCACCCTCGCGACTTATTTACGCGTTAATTGCACCCGACTAACCCATATTTTGTGTCTTTACTTGGCGTCCAGTGTGAAGGGTCAAGGGCTAAACATTGCACCTAGTTATGGGAGTGTCGGAATAAATAAACTGATCGTTAAATCTACGCTACGGTAGTTAAATCACATATTCACTATCCATCATACGAGTAAACGGATTTAAGAACAGATTTATGATCTTGATGCGATGGGCGTTAAGCATAGTTTTAATTTTTTTAGATGTAAAGGCGATACAGTGATGTTTTGGGACAAAAGAAATGATAGACGTCTTTTACGTTTTCAAATTTCTTCTAGTTTTTTTACGATTAATTTCTAACCGATGCGATAGATCATGCGGAAGATCTGTTTTTTTTTTTTGAGCTGAATGTAGTAATTTCATCTTTTTCTTTAAAAGACTAGGGTAAAGTAATGTTAAACGCACCTTCCAACGAGCATGGTGTAAAGTATGACTCCAAGCGACCACATGTCGGCGGCTCGGCCGGAGTACGTCCGATGTGCCCTCAAGATCTCAGGAGACACGTACGCCGGACACCCTCGCTTATCTTGGAGCAAATCTTCTTCCGGATCATCGAGAACTACCGCGTCTTCTAAAGACTCTAACTTCAGCGTCGTCCTGAAACAAAGAAATGACAAATTCAGGATAGGAACAAAAACATGAGTAATTAATGAGTGGCATCCGGCTCTCGCCGAAGCTCATATATCATTCAACTTTCGACGAGCTCCAATTTAATTCGATGCACCGTTGACCGCTGACCTATTTAAATCGCGTGCAGTATTTATTACACACATATGATACATAGTAGGATGCTCCCGTAATGGATCCCTTTGTGCTCAAAGGACCGGCGATGCGTGCGGGTTAATCGACGATATGAGGCATCAGTTGCAAAATTGTATTTGTCGGCCGCGTTTCGGTACAATAATGTCATGTAAATAATTACATAGGCAGCCATAAAGCCGTTCGGCGTTGTGGTGACGCAATGTGTTTTGTTTCATCACGGTTTGGGCGCAGTGCGCACCGACCTCGGGATTGAGCCAGAGCAGGCGCATCGTTTCGAAATGCATTAAATGCACACTTGGAAACAGCACGCAGCTTCATCATTCAATGGAAGCCATAACGGGACTGTGGGATGAGTCCATTGGAAACTTAAACCAATGTACAGCTTTTAAAGGAATACATCTTAACTCAATGCAGCACTGCAGAACACAACATATTAACAAATCAAGATTGGACATAGTAACCAGACAAGATCCGAAAGTATTGGTATCGAAACGAAACTGGACTTGATTGGAACAGGACCGAGGAAGATTGAACAAAAGAGACTCTATGCTGTGGCAAAAAGGAATCTATGGATGACGAGATAATAATGAGGTTTGCGAATCAAAGTTTAGAAAGAGATATAAACTAATTAAAATAGCATTTAAGAATTAACCAGTGGTTTTATAGAGGTGAAGGCAAAGCAGGTGTCTCAGTCAGCCCGGTGCAATCGACGTGCATGTGAATATTTTTAGTCAGTTAATTATACTCCATGAGGGCACGTCCACCAGCCAACCGGTTTCCAAGTTTATTAATGCAGGCGACATAAGCTAATGTTATGTGTTTAACTAGAGCTGCTTGATTTTTAATTAAATATTGCATTGAATACAACTAGAACCTTAGCTTATTTTACACATGATAAGTTTAGGATTTTCTGTGTATTGATTGCATTTTGCCAATAATCGACCTCTAAGGGCTTCAGTTTACGTGTCCTATTGTATAGTAGGCACACATCTAAATTCGAAGAACTAGAGTAGCAATATGATCTAGATCTCGTAGTAGGTACATTTTAGGACTTCTATTACGTCTAAGTAACTAAAGTACTAAGAAGTCTAAAGCTTTGAGATAATTTTAAAATCGCAATCTAGAAGATCCACAAGCCAAGTTTCGTCATTAATTGAAACATTATGGAGAAACGTGCAAGTTTCGATTGCCCGTGCGTATTCCGAAAGCTGAAGGCAATAAATATCAAGTTTGCTCAGAGCTGTTACAAAACGCTAGTTGCGGCTGCTTGACAAACAGTTGGACGATGCTAGGAACAGAAAGGACATATCGCAAGAGACCGAGAGATAAGCGAGGGGAGATTAATTTACAACGATCGAGTCGTGACAATGTGGAGCGGAGGTAAAGGTTACTCTCGTTAAGACTGGCGTAATAACTTATCGAACATCATAATTGTTACGGGGACGGACGAAGGGCAGAAAAAGTTGGCAGTCATAGGGACTGTTGATAGAAATGAAAACTTATAACTTCTATTACTACTACTATTACAACTAACACTGTTCTATCGCCGCTCGCACGCTACTTTAGCATGTCAGTGATAGGGCCCCATAAGGTTTCCCCCAGCCGAAAAGTACTCAACATGGCTAAAGAAGTTTTACACTTCAATTAGTAGATCAGAGTGGAGGAATGGAATGTTTCCATGTTTTATA
The DNA here is from genome assembly GCA_017562165.1 of Ectropis grisescens. Classification (NCBI taxonomy): domain Eukaryota; kingdom Metazoa; phylum Arthropoda; class Insecta; order Lepidoptera; family Geometridae; genus Ectropis; species Ectropis grisescens. Next base: position 6,634,977 of record CM029770.1, on the reverse strand, counting down.
ATTCTCGTTGATTATTTAAATCTTACTAGTATTGTCGATAGTGGCTCTCCCTTTATATTGTGTCCTTTTTTTGGAGTTTCAAATGACAAACGATAGCAGTAAACAGCTGAGTGTTGTGTTACAGGGCTGCCAATGACGAGCGGATGAGAATAGAGCACGTGCGTGGCCGCCTGGCCGTAGTGTAGCAACCGAGATCCGCTGTGGGATCCAGTTGTCGAAACGTGTGACGTCACCGGCCTGCACTCCGAACCTTTTTTGTAATCCATCAGTGAGCGGAGCTCGGAGGGCGTCCTCGTATCCGTTTAGGTCTCGACTTCGCAACTGATCCTAATTAAATCCCTACAACGGCAAGGCTAAAGTGCGATGTCTGCAGTTGCAATCGATTCGAATTTCGCAACGTGTAAATAAGTTATACGGTGTCGTAACGCGGTCGGAAGGTTGGCCGGATTTCCGAGCGTGTTCCGAGCGCCGCCAAGGATTCTTAGGCCGCGGTCGGACGCAGGCGCAGGCGGGTGCGGGCGAAAGGACAACCGTCTAATTTACGCAACTCAGAGTTACGCATGAACCCTGCGCTCGCGCCGGGCGAGGCACGAGCCACCCAACACACCCCGGCGAGATCGTGACGTGCCCCCGACACTCTCTATTACTAAATTGACTCACGTTTCCAACTTCGCAACTATGTTAACGAAATATTTCGTTTATTACACGTCAGTGGTAAAGTTTCTTGGTCAAGTTTGAGCCGAACATCGATCGTTTTATGAAAATCGGTCACGTAATCGGTTATTGTTCGATAGTGTGGGAGATCGGCCACAATCAGCGGGATGCTCGGTGTCGCAACCGCCGCCATTGCTCAACTCAACCCTGACAGTTTCGCAACCAACAATGGCATCGCAGATGCACCACACACGCATGCACTTCCTGCTTGCGCAACCTAGAACTGCCGCCCGGCCGCGCTGTCAAACTGATGTGTCATTTGAACTCATTTATTAACATTGCGAAAGATTTAGTTAATAGCCTTCGACAATGCTTATTATACGTATTTCACATCGGAATTGAAACGATATCGCCGGTTTTCGAGTGTACGGTTGTTGTGCGTTAGTCATAGGTTTTCGTAACCCGCATTGTAGGGACATGTGATGTCGCAAGCCGAGTTGCCACACCGCAGATGCCGCCGGGATAGGTTGGGAAACCATCCCGACCATGCCCAATTACGTGTCGGCGCCGATTGCGCAACCGCCGGATGCACGCTCAAACCTGATTGATAACGCGGAATCAAAGCTCTATCGGATGCGGCCGATGCGTCTCCATTCACGAACGCCACGCTGCGACAGCCGCCGTAACTTTGCACGAGAAGTAGGCACGCTCAGTATTTAGGTCTCAAAACCGCACAGGCAACGACACAGTTCACTTTATCGGAGCGGCGATAACGTAAGTCGAACTCAGTTTTGAAACCGAGCACTGGGCCGCTTGCGAAAACGCTAATGTGAACATCGGTTGCAAAATTGTTTTAGTTTTAAAATCGAATGCAGCGACAATGGCGCGCGATGCGTTAAGGTCAGGATCGCGCGCCGAGTGGCGTCCTCGGCGTGCGTGCGGTGAAGTAAGGAGATCGAGTAGCGCAACTGCAGGCGCCCGTATTTGGCAGGGAGTGCGCCCGCGGCCGCGGCCGCCGGTGTCACAATGCCGTGGATTATGAGTCGCGTTGCGATATGGCGTGTTGTAAGCCCGGGCGGCGGTCCAAGCGCCGCCGCCGAAATAATCCCATGTTGCAACGCGCGGACTGCGGAACGGCGCGCGTCCAGAACCCGTTGCGCAAACCGTATCGCACGCAATTGGCCAATTGCGCTCTCTCGCGACGTTTACGAAACGAACGGAACCATCGGACCCGTTCGCTGCATCTATTACGCGATAATTGCGCAATCGGGGAAAGAAAGTGTCCGGAATGCGTGCGCAAAAAAGTAGCCGAAATCTCACTGAATTCCGCCTCGATTCGTTGCGATTACACCGTTACGCGGCTTCGTGGTAAATCCGGTGAGCGGGCGACTTTCTAACGCGGGGTCGGTGTACGCGCGCCGTGTCGCAACAATTTCTCCGAGCGTCGCGAACGAAGAAAGCGCGACCTCAGCAGAGCGTTTTGCAATCGCAATCCCGCGCCGGCGGCGGCGCGCGCTGGGCCGCGTTCACACGCCGCCGCTCGCTCTAGAGAAAGAGCTCGTAGAAAGCGTGCGTCGACCTGGTGCCCGGCTCTTTGCTGCAATCGTAGAAACCGCAGCACCACTTGCGACAGATGCGCTAACAAGATTCCTGCGGAGTCCTGCGACCGCAGCCAGCCCGGCCCCAGCGTACGGTTGGGCAAGTGGGCCCACTGTTGCGCAAGCCGCGATAGTGCGCGAGCGTGTCACACCCGTGAAACACTTCCGTTCATTGACTCCTTCCCGATATAACTGCGGTCCGTTTCGAAACTATTGCCGATTGCACACGTGTGAGAGCTCAAAAAACTGCGATCGTTTCTCCTTACGCCTATCATAGAAAGCTCATCTTTCCGGGTCAGTTGTAGGCACGCTCGAGGGCGGAAGAAATGAAGCGATGCACCCGAAATGTTGCAAGGCCTCACGTAATCGTTGATTTGTAGAAAGAATTCTGTCAAGCAGGATATTATACGAAGCGTTGTAATCGTAACTAGCTCGACGGCACGTTTGCGTATTCACTTTCATAACTCGTTGTTACGCTTCAGACTGACTTTTCCACGTGTTGGGAAACTCTGGTAAAAAGCTGATGCTCCCACATCGGGGGGTTATCGTCATCATTGCGTGTCGGCAAAAACGCGATTATCGTGCGAGTGTTATTAGTTGCGATGACGCTGCTTTCACGATAACGATGACACGTAACTGCATGAGAAATGTGAATTGTCGAGTTGGGAAAGAGAGCAAGCAGGGCGGAGTGAGGCGAGAGGCCGGGAGGGCCACCTGTCGCCAGGTGCGCGTTCGGAGGCTGGATTATGACGATAGCCATGAAGGGCAGCTGTGACATGACGTTTGTCGCGACAGATGCGGTTTAGATCGGCCGATAAAATAAAAAGAGTAAGTCGACATCCGTATGCGGCGCGGTTTCCGCTGCCCGTACGCAGCCGGAATCGTCGATTGTTTCGCTCTGCAATCGTTTCCTTTCCATTATTGCTAGTCGGAAGCGAGGAGATGAATGCCGCGCGGATTATGACATGAATATGTATGGATAAATCGGTAATATTAGATTGCACGAAATAAATTGGGGCAACGATTATACAGCAGAGCTAGGACGACGCAAGAGCTTGCAATATGTAGCGGGTACTGCGAACCGAGGCTCCGAGCCAGCGTTTGTAACTGTTGGTTAACTCTGCTGTATTGGATCCAGCGCCGCGGTGACGCAAAATTGTATGGTAAAATGTAATGAGACAATGGTCTGAGGTCGATTTATATGCAGGCGCCAGCAACCTTTGGTAATCCCTGTTGTAACCATACGACAGATTTACAAAACGGTGCGCAATATATTAAATGTACCCAGTCCTTACGCTCCATTTCATAATGCGTTGTTAGCTAAGACGTTTGTTTCTAACAGAACTAGGCGCGGACTAAATGACTCGCCGAATAGCCCTATTGCCTGGTTTTAGCATTAGCATTCAGTATTTCAAAGAACTAGTAAATCGAGCCGTCTTGTTTAGTTAACTTCATTATCTGGGTATATATGTTTCTGTTGATTGTCAGTTCAGTTGTAAATTGTCGGTAACGATTTTATGGAGTTTCAGCGTAGTAACAATGATTAAGGGCTTAAAAGGAGCAAGTTTGGCAATAAAGCATTCAGCAATCGTATGTAAGCGACCGAAGGAATGAGTGACGCAGGATGGTGTCGAAAACGCGCAGTAAGCGATGTTGCGATTTCGCCTGCGCCCGCGCCTGGGCCTTGTGAAACACATTTACTGCGATTGCAAGACGCGTGGGACGACAAATAGGATTAATCTTGACTATTACGTGATAGAAGAGTATTTCACTACACTCAGATAGATATACTTACTTACTCACTGTTCTTAGTAAAGTTACAGTTTGGTTTCGTAAAGTTGTGAATCGAAGAGGTAAAACTCAAGATGACACATCATTAGTCAGTACTTACAGTTCATCACACAGATAACTATGTAAATTAAACATGTATTGCACATATGTCCTTAATTGTTCACGAAATAAATGAGCGAGATATCTTGTTATACTAAAACAAAAGAATGACAAGATAACGATGACGAATAAGGTTTGAGTCCACGTGAAGTGCGCATATTTTTATGATGTTTCGTAAGAAAAATTCGAACTGATAGTTTATCAAAAGTCCTGTTTAACATTTCACTCCAATCTTATCGGTGAAAGAGCCGAAAAGTTTTCACCAAACTGTTTATTTTGGTTCATCGATAGGAGTAAGCAAATATTTTGTAACCCAATAGCAAGTTGTATTTGTGTAGTTACACAATTGTGTTAAGTTATTTATTGGTTCGGTTGCGAAAATGTATAGGTATTATGGTGTATGGTTGCTGTAGATATTGTATTGTTTGATGGCCATTGGTATGGAAATTAGAAACCGCAAGTAGCGGCCGATATTCGCAATAATTGACCGTCATCTGAGTTCACTGAATATCCTGTTTTATGTCATTCAAGATTTCTCGGAAAATATTACGCATGTAGGTAAGTGCTTGAACTGTCGATATGTGGTTTACAAACAAGGGATACATCGAGGCCAAATTGGACATAAATATGTACTCATCTTTATGTAGAACTTACGGGCTAAAAAGTAGTCTATTGATTAATCCAGACAAAATAGGTACGTATTTCATTTCTTTCAAATTCGTTCTGTCTGTCTGTAAAGGAAAAATTATCAAGACATGTAAACATGTTCATAGTGCATGAAACACAGAAAGGCATTCTACATAACATAAAACAGCTTTTTGTGGTTGTTCCCATTATAAAAGTTAATAAATACGACGTCGTTTTTGGTTTAGTACCCCCTTAGTCACTCAGTACATGTAAATTATGTACGCTATTTTGAAACGTGACGCCATCAAAGCTGCGGTACCGCTATGGACCACTTCTGCCGAGTGGGTGATCATTATCGCAAAGCCATGCAACAACAATGCCCGCAATGGGGGCCAAGAGCCCTATGAAAAACTATCGGCATACGATAAGCCACCTCAAACTACGGACGCGAACACACTGGCACCATCCATCGCTGCTCCACATCGATTCGCTTTAAAACTAAGCCCTGCCCACGCAGCCGTGTGTGCAGAAATAAACTCAACTTATACGGCTTTTTAATGCTCTTAACTTTTATGGCTCCGATACTACAACCTACAAGCTCACATCGGAGCGGTAAAACGTGTAGCGTAATATGAGGAAATTGTGATCGCGTAAACTTTTATACGGACATTTCGTCGTTTGTATTTGTAAATAAACAGCGGATAAAATCGCAGGTTAATAACGAGTTTGTACCGTTAAATCACTGAAAGCCGGCCCAGTCCAAAACCAGTTCCTTATCGATTTCACGGGAAAACGTCACACTTCACGGGACATACCGTGATCATCGATCCCGCGACGATAGCTTATCGATATGTAATTGCCCTTAATCGAATCGTAAAAGTTCACAAGCCTTATACACGAGGAATTCCAAACACCGTGTTGTGTGAATCGAGAACGTGAATCGAATGCGGTACGGTAGTTGATAAAACAGAGCTAGGATTCGCGGACAATGCCCTACGTGCTTTCTCTTTGCATATTTTAAAAAGTCCGCTCGAAGCTTGATGGCTCGGCAGTTATGACACGCCGTGGGGAATGTGGCACGCAACTACGGTACTTTCCCACTGACACCGCAGTACCGTTCGATTTAGCAGAATTACCGACTACTGGCTCGATGAAAGTCCCGATAACAATCAATAATAATAAAAGATAACGTAAACAACTCCCGGTAGCGATAAAAAAATAAGTCCAACCGGCTATCGGGACAAAATTAGCCGAAGCAAAAAATTGTTTGGACGCTTACGCCGCAATTTCTTTTTGCCATTCTCAAACCAGTATGCGTAGTACGATGAGATCATAAAAGGATCAACGATCGCATGCCAAAGCTATGATCGACAACAACTTTGTGGGCCCGGCCGGGCGACGACCCCGCGAAAACATTTTTTTTGTAAAAACTATGATGTAACTTGGAAAGTGCGGAAACGATAGAACAGAAACGAAATTACACGGCGGCTTATTATATCACTAGCTCTGGCATCTTTCGCGGATGCAGCGCGGAGGTCACTGAACTTGCGAAACTCACCTGAACACCACAGATATTAGAAGATCGCCGACCGAAGAAAGCCCGGAAATGAAAATAAGTCGGGAGCTCGATTGCGCGTAAGCGATTAAAGAAAACAATGAGATTTTGAAATTGGAACTCGATTCGAAATTCAAATGAATGGAAGGCGATGCTCGCGCGTTGCACAACGCTCGACGGAAGAGAGTGCGGGCGAAACGGCACATTGCTGTGATGCAATAAAGAAAGTGCGGAACTGAAGTAGGTTTTCTAACGCGGTGAACGTACTCGGCCATTAGCATTGTATCATTCGCGGCCCGAGAGGCTCGGCCGACGACCCCGGTGATGTCAGAGGACCGGAGCCTGCTACCTACATATAGCGCAGCTTATAAACCCTGCGGGATGGAAGATGGAGAAAATTACTATGCGAAACCACGGCGTTTGCATCGAGGAGGCAACACCGTTACATCAAACTCTTGCCTTGTATTGAGACTGCAAGAGTTAGGTAACTAGTGTTGTCACACTCGTTCGATGCAATTACTGATGTAACTGACGCGAGTACTGGAAAACTTATTAAATGCGTATGATGCATAACTTTTTTTATTTACCCGCCGAGTGAGGCTTTGTTGTGTAAACGTGAACGGCAGATGCAATGCAACTGCGTTCGTGTATATTTGTAGTTGTAACTGGTATATGCAACTGGCTCACAAGTTTACAACAAGGATAGCTGCTGGCTTATCAAGTTACGTTACAACTAAAGCGCTATCAGCGATTCCAACCATTCCGATTAAAGTTACGTAACCCACATAAGCGCAGCACTGACATACATAACTGGCGAAATTATGTTAAAAAAGTGATATGTCAAGTTCAGTGGGTGCGAGGCCGCGCGCGCGCACCGGCGGGGCGGAGGGGCCGGGGAGTTGACAATGAATGGCAAAGCACCGTTGTACTTGACCTAGTATTCTGGGCGTCACGGCCCAGCGCTGCAGCTTCGATTGATGATACGTCACTCCAAACAATACCAAGATGTAGCCCGCGATACGTTTCACACAGTTTTCAACTATAATTAGCCTGTTTTATGATAGGTCCGACATTGGCGCAGTAACCTAGTTGGCAGCGGGCCTCAGGTTTCCTCGCGACCGCTCAGAGGCTCGGAGCCTGATGATGTCATCTGCCACGTGTATCCACCGGCCTAACATCTATCTCGACACGTTTAGGGCAAACGTAAACACGATGTCGAAACGCATACAAAGTATCTCGCAAGCGGTTTCCGATATACATTTGTCTAGTAACTGGTAGATATGTCAGCGTATATGTGCCATTGCGCAAGGTCGGCGCGCACCTGCGCCGCTGGCCGCTGCAGCGACCGTTGCAGCTCCCACGATGCATGAATAAATTGAATAATTAATTCGTTAAAGGGTGAATCGAGGAATTCAGAGGCACCTGCCCCCGTGCCGAGTTCTGAATGAGGTCAGTAGAATGTGTGGAAGTTACATTTTCGGAGCGCGTGGCGCGGCGTCGAGCGTCGGCGGCGACGCGGCGTGGCGGCGAGCGCGTTCGTAATCAACCAAGTGGGTTAAGGTTCCACCAAGGATTTGTTGCGGCAAGTCTCCGCTCCAAAACGCCGCGGCTGTGAGCTAACTGCACGCTGGTTCCGCTGCATTTGCCCATTGCCTTTTGTTCGATTCGAGTACTTAATGGTCCCAATTATGTACTTGGCGACAGACCGTCTGTCAATGTCTTCTGAAATAGGCACACGTTTACACAACGCACCGGCCCGATCGATTTTGACGACGGTCCATTTCGTACACCTCTCGGAGGCAGTTGTTTAAGTAAACAAAAGAGGATCTGCTCCTTTTGTTTAATTAGTGTCAGAGGAACAAAAGTAACTGGATAGTTGGGCGTCCCTTTGTCCTGGTTCTTAAAGAGAACTTTGAACAATGAAAACGTCCTTAAACGTAAGAACCTTTTGAAACCTGAAGTGGGCGAATGTTACAATTGAAATAAACAGGTTAATAAGTTTCAAAACGATCCAGATGTATTTCAAAAGCGGCAGCACACAACTGTTTGGCAACTGCATGGTCGATTCTTTCGTAACGCAGCGTCCGGACCACTCGATTAATTGTTCTTATCCTAACCATTATTTTATTCTATTGTTCAAATATTTTACAAATAAACTTGAGAACACTCGAAGCACTCTGTACTTTGAATAGATTGAGAGTTTATTGCATGGACATATTTATAAACATTTTATTTTTTAATTGTTATCAAATTGAATCGTTACCAAAATACAATAGACGAGTTGAATTTTTTGCAATACAAACTACATAACTATGATGCAAGGAATCAACTTCGCAATGATTCTTCTAACTCGATTTAATTTGTAAGAACTGGTATCTAATGGTCTAATGATATAAAATTGAGTAAATATTGGAAGTCGTAAAGTCGCTACTTACGAAACTAATGGAACCATCTACCTGAAGTGGTTTCAGTGAAAATAATGTAGTACCTAATGTCAAGAATTGTAAATGTTAAACACATGATGGATGTTATTTATAAAGGGAATGCGCAGGAGTTGATAACAATGGTAATCGTGATCGGGTGCGCAGGCGGCGCGGCAGATGCGTTGCATTGTCCCGCAACAAAAGCAGGTAGAAACCTAGGCGAGGACCGCGCCATGTGCTACGTGTCATTTTTTTTCAAACCGAGATATAACTTTTTACGTAAAATATAAAAAAAAATATTAATCTGTCCGAGCAGATGGCCGTACACATGTCTATCCAAAAAAATTAAGGTGACAGGACGGGCAAACAAGGCCTAACGATTTATCTACGAGTATCATATGCACGAGTGATCCCATTCCGACGTAATATAACCAAAAATTTCATTTCAAAGCCAATCGCGAACGCTTTGTTCTCGACGCGTAACTACTAATTTAATTACGATGGTTTCCCTTTGTTACAAAAGAGAGAAACGAATCGAATCCCAGTTATCAAAATTAATAACAGCAAAACCAATTTGTACTGCGTAATATCCTGCGATTTAGCGAACTCCGCAGACCTTTGGGTGGTATTGATTTTCGTGCGAACGTCAGATATTAGACCTTCGAGAACGAGAGCATCTGTCCTCGAAGCTAAAACAAAAGCTACGAAGAGACCAACGAAGGGGACTGAACTGACTAAGGAAAGGAACGTTGGTAAAACGGCAAATATTGACCTCGTGGCAGATGTCGAAACCCAAACTTGGTGCTGTAAGTGCATTTGAATAAACATCGCCGCTCGATAGTAACCGAGCTTTGTTGACCTTACTTTGTATCGGATATCAGAGTATGCACCCGATAGAGTTGTCATCAGGTGTCCAAACACTGCGTTCTCTCAGCCATTGTTGCTCAAAGCCTATGTCGAAACCAGCCGTTTAAAAATACTTAGCGACATGTGAAGGGAACCGTAGCTACAAAGTTGCTTTAAGTTTCCTATAAATAACTAGCTCATAGCCCAGTATAGGACGCAGACTGCGGCAATACCATCTTTAATAATAAGCTTAGAATAAACTCATCGCTATTAAAATCTGGAATCGTCTGCCATAAAGTCTTTATGAATCAGACACTGTCAGATTTATGAACCGATCGGAATGTTCTATTGTCTGTAGAATAATAGACCTTGCTGCTGTTGATTTGGAGTTTGATTTAAAATGACATGTGACATAAATAGAAGACTTTGGAAGTCTTCTATTATCACTGTGAATGCAAACGTTTAACACGTGCGTTCTGCAGGTAAACGCATGTGCAATCTTTTGAATAAAAAAAGTTATTTTTGAAGGATGAATGAAAGTCTTTGCACAATGGTCGGTGCTTTTCTTCGGAGCACATCATCGATTCTGCAAAGATTCGGCCGACTCATAAATCATGCGTAGGAGAAGAGTACAAAGCAGTATTTGTTTAATGGAACATCTGTTCGGGACGAGGGTCGGGTGATAGGGTCGCTTTAGAATTGGCGAGTTAGTTCGACAAAAACTCTCGTTGTATGTTAGATTAACCCGATACGACTCCGACAATACAATTAGAACACCTTGACGTTTTTTTCCAAAATTCTACTGGATAGAATGGTGCCAGGATTGTTTCCAGTTTAGATGGTGTGAACGCGGGACATATTGCGGCATACCTACGACCTTAGCTGTTATCTGAGTTTGATAACAGATTGCTGTGACCTTATGTTGATTAGTGTCTCGTACGCTGATAAAGCCGAAGTCCGATGACCGTGGAAACCGTAGGTTCTCATTAATACGGATTGCGGTAAATCGTTCCGGTTCCCATAGCTATCGAGTTTTTGTCGAGGGGAAACCTAGTTTGAATCGGTTTGAGTGCTCTCGACGGCCGGATGTAACGGGCCCGGAAACAGAACAAAATAGAACTGCAGAAACCGGCAGATGGTCAACATTGTATCAGACGAGACAAAGAAAACATTTTTAATAGCGAAGGAATAAAAACTGCAACCGGCTCGCCACATGGCCGATGCATTAACTTAATTATGCTACTCGTAACTTTAGGATCCGAGTATTAAATTGGCGATCGTCTATTTATGGAATGGATGCTTAGCAATTATTTATTTGCTATTTCTCTGATGTGGAATGATACTAATGCTAGATCTACTTTACACGCAAGCCAATAGAAGTAATTGACAAAATGATAACAATATTTACTTTTGATAATAATTGAATGTACTGCGCAAATCTAGTAACTCACATTGTTAGTAAACATCAGATTTGCGCAGTAGAATTTCTGAAAATAGCCAAACAAACGTTTCGAACTTCGGTTTCTAAACCATGAAAGCATAAGAAATCAAACTTTATCCCTAACAGGAAAATTGCACGAAAAACTCTACTTGTTTGACTTACTGATAAGAACGAAGAAATATGATAAATACCTATTACATACTGTTTTAATAATAATATGTGTTTCATATTGTGTTAGTTATCTCAGAAAGTACCGTCGCAGGCGTTTATATAAGAACGTGATAATCACGCATGCGTAAATAGCTAATTTTGCAGATTTTTCATCATCACTGAAGTCACGTAGTTATGAAAAATAGCATGACTTGTGAACAAAGATATTAATACAATTTTCAATGTTTCAAGAGTGAGACGACTTGAACAGTCGAGGAAAGGCAACCGTTGTAAAATACATGAAGGTATATGAGAAACGAGCGTTAACATTTAAATTTGGAACGGCTTGGTGGTTCCTGGTTGGGCGGCGCACGTTGGAAGGCGGAAGAGCGGCGCTTGCGCAACTGACATTGAACCGCGGTCTTCGATCGGAGGCCAGTCGCCGGATTCAGATTTACGTATTAACGATCATTTAATCATCGTTCTCGATTCTTATCGTACGTAGTTTTCCTCATCAAAATACATGATAAACAAGAGGGAGTAACAGGAAAACCACGGGTGTAAACATTTCCAATGGACAGAACACATTTCTCAGAAACAGGATCTCTCATTGCGAACTTCGATGGAACGAAAACAATGAAAATGTTTGATCCGGATTTTCCGCTGTTCTCGGCCACGTCACCGGCATTCCGTATCGCGGAGACTGATAACTTCGATAATAACGCCACGTAGCTGATGAAAATTTAGCAACGGAGGGCGTCACGTTAACTGGCCGATTTTTCAATGAGGCAACATCTTAACGTCACAAGTAAGCGATTCGCAAATGTGGGTGTTAATTTCAACGAGCAAAGTCACCTTCGTGTCGTTCACCACGTTGAAGGTGAATAATGTCAATCACACTATAAACATTGTTCAGTTTACTGATCAACATTTTACAACGTTACGACAATGTGACCGGGCTTGATGGCGCGTGAAAGTCAAAGTCGGAGATAGAAGCGGTTATAAACTTAGAGAATTATCAGTTAATCCGTGAATGTGTACCACAGATTGATCGGTAGTTGGTGGCACGTGGGCCGGTGTGCATCAGTGGCATCGCATCGGGTGTCGCAACGCTGCCAGTGGCGGCCGTCCTTGGCAGCGGGCGCGGTCAAGCCGAGACCGTGCCTCGCCGTTTCCGCGTTCGACGTCACACAATCGATACCGCGAAACGCGAATTAAGAAATGCGCGTCACTACATTATCTGGAGATTTACCCGCGTGACGTCAGCGCTGTAACCCGTGGGCCATAGCGAGTAAGGTCACGTGTTTCGACCCGAAAACCCTCGACGAAGCCTCGACCGACGCAACCCCTGCGTGGGCGAAATGACGTCAAATATAAAATGTCGAACAACCGAGCCCGTAAAGGGCACATGTTTTCGCCGATTGAGATAATTTTTTAACTACGTCAGGTTTCGTTTTGTTAATCGCTTTCTGAGGGATTACTATTATTAGGACATTATTAGGTCGTACTTTTGTAAGCTTTATGAAAGTTTCAAACAATGGGGCGGAGAATTGAAAAGAAAATGTTTGAGTGGTTTGAAAAGTTCGGGAGTTGACAAAGTTATACGCAGTTCGTTCGTGATATTGATTCAATATTCAGTTTTGCCGAGCTAAATACGCGTGTCTTCGCGATTACATCATTTGTGTGAGAATGTGGAGTATAGTGGAGCGCGACTTCAGCTAACTGCGCAAATCGAGCGAAATCTGTACAAATAATATCGATTGTGTCGAGAAAAACAAGAGCGCACAATAGGCCTCACTTGTGATGACGCCAGCGTATCGCGCGATTAAATATGGCGATGACTTCACGTCGCCGATAGGGGGATCATCAACACCGGCAATGACACGACCCGAACGGGACATTAAAATTATAATAAACTTCATCTTTATCGAAATAAGAATTAGAATTGAATGACAGGATGCCGACGTGAGCCGCCGTTAACACAATCCAATTACTTTTTAATTGCGGAGCCTTTGTCTCTCGAATCTTCCACTTTCATGTTTCAGGTTTTATACTCAAAATAAATGAAAGCGCAATTAGTGCTAAACTCTGGCGCGTCCTAAGCGCGTTTGTGAGACTTAACCCTTCAATGACAGTGGTAACAGTGGGCGTCAGTTACTTAATTAATTAATCTGATCGTTGCAAAAACAAATCAAGGATGACAGATAACATCATTTGTCAAACAACAATCGAATGCAAAGAAATGACGTGAGCCCAAAATCACAGTGTATTGTGTCGCGTATGGTTACACAACGAGTGACCGCGAACTAAGGTCGGATACGTTCTCATATTTATTGTACGTATTCTTCAATCTCGAACGAGGCTCGAGGTCGACGCAGGCTCGAAAGAGTACAGTTTCGCAACGCGTTTCAATGTCACTCAGTGAGTATGGTCCCGATAGCCGTGAGCATGATTTGTTTTATTCGGATACACGTCCCCACATTAGGCCGTTGTTAGGCAAAGTAACTATTGCCCATTCTGTGAATGCAGTTGAACCTTGTCGAGAGGTCAAATGCAATGCGTCATTTTTTTTTCACTAACTGTATCTAACATTGAAAAAATTTAGTACATTTTAATGTAGTAGATTATTATTATCTGAAGTAAATCCTTCGACGCGCATCATCATCGTGACCATGTTTACAAACTCAGAATTTGTTTAACAATAAGTTGAAATTAGCGTCCAATGTCAAGTGTGGCGCAAGTGCAAAGCTGTCATTAGCATTGTGCTACACTACTAAAGATGGTATCTTAGGAGCAAAATAGCTTATTTCCGTCATAGATTTTGAACTGGACAGCAAAAAACATAAATGTATTTTTCGATGGTAATGGACACATAATAATTACTCTGGTCGATCATGGTACGAACAAGTGGGCTTGCGCCAGAGCTTAGCTGATACCTCGAATGTCAACAGTGAATCGTCAGTTTACTTTTATATATTAGTATTGATCACGAGAAGTGTTTTGGCAAGTTCGATAGTTATAATGGCCGACTGCAGCTTGCGTCATTTCCTCTCGATGACCGTGAACCGAGTTACGTCAGCTCAGCTACCGATTTTGGTTGAGAATGTATTTGCGAACACAAATTCAAAATAAACATTTTGTTGTCCGACTCTTCCTTTATTTATCAGCCGTTATATTCTTGGGTTATTCTGCTGTGTTAGTCATAAGTTTCAAGTCGTTAGTTTATGTGAAGTGTCGAGTAATGGGGGATTTTAATTAGGAAATTTACAAACGGGAATTTGTTTGCAAGATGACATCATTTCAATTGGCATTTTAATCTTTTACGTAAATACCACTTCCTGTCGTTATCGACCTTTTAGCACAATTGAGTTGCAAAGCTAACCAGTTAATATAATTAAGGAAAATGACTTAATTACCATGTGATTATTTTCACACGTAATACTACCAACCGAAAGATAAGCAAATGACGTGGCGCAGAACCTAATACAAAGTACGTTATTGAGGAAAGTAAATTATTAAATGTCGTTTCGAATTTTGTATTTGAAGCCGCGGTGGATGGAACGTGTGATTGATGTGTGGCTTTAACGGTGAAAGAGAATATCGCAAGGAAACCAGCATTTCTGTCGAGGTCATGCGTCATCCGCCCGTTGCCACACTAGGCCATCGTTGTGCCTTGACTTTCTCCTTGCGAGAGAAGGCCCTGAGTCCCAACAGTGGGTACATTTAGTAGATTGCTTATGCTGCGCATTCAATTATTATTATTTTTCTAGATTGTTTAGTTCCTGTTGGAATACATCACCATACTATATTTCCGGAGTAGAAATTCACAAGTAAATTATGAATCAGTGTCAGAACGCTCAAAACAATCGATTTCCAGGTCAATGTATCGAAAATTATAATGAAATGAAACAGGAAGCGAGCAGGAAATAGAGATCCTGTCTGGATTACTAATAAGAAAGCCTATTGTTGAAATCATGTATCACCTATCCACATAACAATGACAAACCCCCATGCTCCACTCACGAAGTTTCGAAACAATAGGTTTAATATAATCGGTCAAACAGCCTGCATTTTAGTGGCACATCACGACGTCGGATTGGGATTATAATTGCAACTCTGGCCACCGCCAAACCGGTTACACTGGACTTTTTGCGGCCAGGCGCGAGACGTCAAACCCATCTGTGGAGGCACAAATAAAGTAGGAAAAATAAAAACACGGAATCTACTGCCAAGGTTGTGCCGGCCCACGGCTTTCTTTCATCCTGAAAGTATTTAGGGACGCGTTGGCGTCGAATACAAGTCGAAGCTGATTCCCGAAGGTCGAGAATCTTTTAAGGACATTCCCCGTAATGACGTATTATCCGCCTTCACAGCGAATATTTTGCGCACCATTCTAAACGTAGGAGGCGGATTCACTCGATGGATAAGACTCGAAATTGCGACGCCTCCGTACGCGGTTTTGGAACGAAGCTGTTTTATTTTTGTTATTTAATGTTGTATCATAAAACGGGAATGTTTCGCGCAAGTCGCCCACGCTTTCATCGGGAATCGCGGAGACGTGGAAATATCAACAAACGATCGTAGACTTCTTGTGGCGTCGCTAGTTTATCCGAGTTGGGCTCTTGGATCGCTGTCCGCAATATCGAAAGTTGTTGAACTTCGCGGCGGAACAGGAAAACGCTGACAGCGTTGAGCGCGAGATTTACGATTCGAGACGTCGGTTCGGTAGCTCGGTCAGTACCCCGTAACATAAAACTTAACTCCACGTAGCCAATGTTTTTATTTATACTCCCGGTTCCATGAAACCTCAGTATTCGCTTTCTCTCGCCAGCAATGGTTTTTATTGGGGACTCGTTTCTTTTGCATGCATAAATTCATATGCAGTCCGTGTTTTTGCTGCAGACTTTTTCTTGTTGCGCCGTCCGACGCGTGTAAACGAACTCCGGTAATTAATGATACTAGTTATACGAGGATATTTTTATAACAAACACTCAGGGCTATTTGTGTACGGAACCCTCCAAAATATCTCTTGTTTTTGTAATAAGCTAGGATCTTTCTATTTACGTCTGGTTACTATGGAGTTAAATTTAGGTATTGTTTTAGGTAAGGTAATTTTAGCTGCGAGCGGTAAGGGAGCGAGGGTACCGACCGAAGTTTCCTATGATTCATCCCGCACCCTCTTTAGTTGCCCTCCGGTTTTTATGTGCATCCCTCTCGGATGACGTCACCAAATGCACGGAATGCACACTCATTTCTCATTATAATATTTATCAGCACTCTGTCTCGACGTGATTCATTACACATTGTGCTCCGAGGTTTATTTTTGTATCAGGGAAATGTAAAGTTCTCCTATTGTCAGACACTTACCATGAGTAATACGGAGCAGTCGGTAATTCGATTTAAATTACTCGCTACCGAATGAGTTCAACAAACTCATTGTCGTTTCGAGTCGATAACACCGATAAGGGTAACAGTTTGGACCGGCACGTAGAAACGTCACGCGATGCGCTAGAACCAAAGGAATGTTTAAGGATGATCTCAACTATCCTTACGTCATCTTCATTACTGCG
This sequence comes from Ectropis grisescens, assembly GCA_017562165.1. NCBI lineage: Eukaryota > Metazoa > Arthropoda > Insecta > Lepidoptera > Geometridae > Ectropis > Ectropis grisescens. Next base: position 6,618,223 of record CM029770.1, on the reverse strand, counting down.
CACGGACGGGTGGTTTTCGTCGGTCAGCGACCTTCGCGACACGGATGCACTCGAGGATGGCCCCGGAGCTCGCTTCCGAAACGACGCAACCACCGCCCCGACTAAGCTTAAACGCAACGATGTAATAAATGTTCTAGGAGAGCTGTTGCTACGTGAGAAAAACCGATCACAGTTCGAGCAGAACGAAGTAAAATGGGATATACGTGTGCCGGTCGGCGAGTCCACCTTCGACGGCGTTCTCGGTGAGCGGTCAAGTGAGACGAAGGTTTGCTCTTAAGGGCGCTACGTTCCCTAGTTAATTGCCGGCACGTGCATTTTTTTGCTTTTAGGGCGGTGAATGCACCCATCCCGGTTGGGGTCGCGTGCGCCGGCTACTGCGAACTTTTTGCGCTTTTTCTGACGCGTGCTTTATGCTCCAGAAGGTTAAGCCAGTTCACGTCGCCCAGGACCGTGAGTCACGCGGTGATATCACGATATTACGCCGTTTGCCGTGAGACGCGCGGAAGGTTTTGAAGAATTAATTTTCTGCTTACATGTCCAAGGTGGTCACACGGAAAGAGCTCGAAATACCTTTTCCGCCACGTCCAATGCTAAAACAATATCATTTGCATCACTCTTGACATTGGACGGTAATATTGACATTGTTGGCCAAACGAGTCGAGTGCTGGGCGTAATGGAGGCGTAAGTAAGTATAAAGTAATTGAAACAAAGCACTTCAATCTGCCATTGGCAGGTTTGAGGCGTGTGTCGGACAGATGTGGGCAAGCGTGTCACAACACGGCACGGGCCAGTATCGGCGGATAAGTACGCGTTACGCAAATCCGTAGATATGTCGGCGCGCCCGCTGCCCTGGCTTGCACAAGGTTTCGCAGACCTTTGTTTTACGCAACCCGATCGATTTAATAGCTAGTCGTGCGTTTTCTCAGCTGTGCACCCGATACAGAAACCACATTACGACACTGCTATAAAGTTTGGAAAGGACAAAGACGCGGAAGACCGGATCTGCGCGTTTCCTTTCAGTACCTGATCTTCGCATCCCTGTTAGTAAGGTGTCCAAACAAACTTTATTGTCTCCTCTGTACGTCGGATTCGCTTTTGTTATGGACGTCATCCATGTCCGGTCATTTATTACTCAGAATTCAGCTTACACATTGAATCCCGTTGTGTAAAATAGAGGCGAGTTCGCACGAGGGCGGTGCGCTCGCGTCCGGTAGCACCATCCGGTGCTTTCGCATCACCAAAAAAGGTGCGAACATTCGTTATTTATAATCGTGACGAATGATGCCCGCCGTCCTCGTCGTTTCTTTTATTTTCAGAATGAGGGTAACGCGATCGCGTAGGCGGTGTTTGAAAGGTGTATTTTAGTGTGTAACTCGAGTTTCAGGCGGGTGGATTGATTTGGCATATGTGCGGATTGCTGGTTAATGCATTAGCGGCATCGGTTCCGCACGAGCGCGGGCGGCGGTGCGCCGGCGCAGGCCCGCGACATTGGCACACTTCGGCGACCTCAGCCGCTAGTCGCGATCGAGGCCGCGAATAACGCCCCAAAACAAGCGCCGGCCGCTGAGACCTGACAACCGAGAGCCGAGACGCCGCAGATTCCGGCACGCCTGATTCACGCCATGCGAATTAGCTCTCGGAGCGCGCTCATTTATCTACCAGCCACACCCGCGCGAAAAATGCCCACACGTGCCAACGGCGCACTACGCTATCTACCCATGTTCACTAGTTACGCAAAGATAACAAACGTAGGACTCCGATCGGGCCTACCTTAACTTACCCGATGTACCTTTCTGTTTTATTGAGCGCTCGGCATTATGCAAATACGTCGTTGTAATGTGGCGGGTCTCGCTCTTGCACCACGGTTCGCTTTAGCAACTCTCGTTTCAAAACGTTTTCAAAACAGCCAGCGTAGGTGCAGCGAGCGAACGATTCCTGGCGGTGTATTTACAAATAGCGCGTCGGTCGAATCCGAATTTAAATCTGTTGTAAATGAGGGACAGATTTGGAAGGAAATGTGGTGTCAGGCGATGGCCGGGCCGGAATGCGCCGCGGCGTCGTCTGCCGGGTGGCGAGTCGCGTCTATCGCGGACCGATTTGGCACATCCGCCAACTTGCTGGCTCTCTCGCACCGTAAATATCCTGTCCCGTTACTGTAGCGACCTACCACGACACGCGAGCAAATATCCACTATCCATATTCACTACACTACAACGGTCGAACTCGACGAAAGCCATTTCTGCGACATCCGACCGGTTCTAAATGTCAACAACAAGATCGGCAAAGGTTACTTTCAGCAACTGCCGAGCCAATTTTTTATGATGATAAGCTCTACGTAACGATACGCCATTATTAAAGAATAGAATACTTTCGTCATTTTTGTTTGCGGTTCATTCGATCATCCGACCGGCTCCCGAACACCGCGTTACGCAAGAACCCTGATTTTTACCTGAGCTGGGGTTATTATTTTGGCACGGAGTGGGCGGGATGGGTCGGAACAATTCCTTAGAGGACAACATTTTGTACCTGATCGTATTTACAGAGGACTAGTAAAGCCGGGTCCGTACTATACGTAAACTTGGGCTCCGCTGCGTCTGTCGTTACAAGATTCGTCCCGATTTTATTCAGATTCTCTTTTGTCGCAACTCACCGGAGCAAATTGATTTTTTATGTCCGGCGCACGGACAAAGCCGTTTTTGTCGCCAAAAACGTTTCCGCCTCGTAGATCCTGTCAAAACGACTACGCTTACAAAGGTAGTTTACATTCAAACATCCGGCTTTCCTATCGGCGGTATCGATACTGAAACTCGATTAATTTTTGCTTGTTTGCATCGTATTGTTATCATAATGGCTGTAAGATAAGGGCAGGAAATTTATTTCATCTTTCGTTTGTTATCAAGCCTCACGTGAGGTTTCCGCCGCGAGCGATAATCTTGTATGCTCACGCTACCTGCCGCAGACTCGGTTCTGCCGGCCTCGTTTTCCTTCCACCCTCAAGGCCTGCGCCCGGATGCAAGCCCGAGATTTCTCTTGATAGCCGAACACACGAACCTCTCATTTGCTACATCAACGGATACAGAGAAAGTAGCTCTTCACATTCAAATAACCATCAACCTCAAAATATCTTTCATACGTAACGGATATTCAACCCAGATTCAAACACCGCTCCGATTTATCACTCGGCAATCAATGTTCGCTTAAATAGGGGGAGTTTCAGTCGATGACCCGATAGGTATGCAAAGGAAGCGCTTCCTCAGCATGCGAAATATCAGTTTCAACTTTGATTTTCATATCAAAGGCCTGCCTGAAGATCAGGCTGGGGTGACGGCAAAAAATGTGTTTTCATCTCAAAGAACAGGAAAAACTAGAGGCGAGCGTTAAGAAAATCCACTTCAAAGCGTCAAAGAGAGCACGGAATCAATATTAATGCCGTTGTTTACTTTTGAGATGGGAACGGAGCCGATCGCAGCATCCGCGGTCGCCGGATGCCTCGAATTTATAATCAGGGGTGCCTTTATACCGACGTGAGAACGGAGGTTAAAGGGCGACACTTGATCGAATTGCACCTTCACATCGGCATTCTCACGCGGGCAGCTGGTGAATGACCACCGCGACGTGTGCACTTTCATTAGAATTTATTAGGGCCGAACAAGGTCAACCGGGCGTTTATGCAAATCGGGGATTGTCCGGCCATCTGAATAATCACCGGACGCCCGTTCGGACACCGATACCCTCTGGGAATGTCACGAAAGTGGGCTCATTAATTTAGTCCCAGATTGTCTCAATCCGGAGCACCTGGCTACCTGCTTGACCCGAAGGTCCGTTATCGAACGAACAAAAAACTGATGTTTCCGTTTCGACACCGACACATGGCAAAACTGGAAACGCATCTGCAATATCCTGCTTAATTGCTGAACGGTCAGACGAAACAGACGCCACCGGGCAAGGTTGCGTCCCGTTTGCTCAATAACTTGAGCGTTTCCAAGCCGGTTAACGAAGAATTTTTGCAGCTAAATTTTACTGCAACTGCGGTTCTTTATCTGTGAAGTCGCCGGTTGTTTAATATCCAAATGTAAAACATTCCGGGCTTTGAGCGGCAACTTCGGCAAAGGCTTCTCAAGTCGCGGTACTCGCTCTAGTATTACGTAAAGGGTGAAGCGAAACTTTTTGCATTTGAGGCGGTGCTTCGCGTTCCGCACCGCAACGCCGACGCTTTTGACAGAGCGTTCGCTTTGATGACGCTCCACTGAAAAGGGTATTAAATTTACCTCCCCCGTCTGACCACTCAAAGCCGTCTGAATTAATACTGTTGCGTAAATACAGAGCCCGGATTCGTTTTGTCTCTTTGTTCAAACATTTATTGCAAACGGTCTGCGGTCGCGTCAAAGGCGAATTCGGATTCATAATTCCAATGTCACCCGGGACGAGAGGTAAAGGTCAAAGATACTATTAAAGTCCTGGAGCCAGTGGGTGGCATACCAGACGCAGTCAAATTGTCTCCGCGGGATTCGAGGATTATCTGATGCATAAAGCGGTTGTTGCCTCGATAGTGGGAGGGCTCTACAATAGTTCTATCAATAAGCCAACCGAACGTTAACAAAAGTCGGGATGGTATAGAAAATATTTGAAAGAAAACTAGACAGAAAGTCGTATTATGGATCTGAGATTTAATCTCGTTTCAATAAAAGGGTATAATCAAACTTTAATAAAACCGACAAAATTAAATTCTGAGGGTCGGGGTGACGATCTGACGATACGGGCAGGTGAATAATGGAATTTATTTAGAAACTTATAAGGAATGTGGTCGTTACGAGTATAAGACATGACAAGGGGTGCATGATGATGTGTTACAGGTTTTGATCACCTGATCGGATAGGGGTAGTGCAGGTACCCGCATGGCGCGGGTCACGGGGTCGCGCGCAGGTTGCGTGCGGGCGGCTCTAGAGGGCGCCAAGCGTCGGTGCGCGAGCGCACCGCGCGGACCCTTGACCCGATTGCGGCGGCTCAGTATTGTACGCAGCAATGACACCGTTCGCCTTGAGCCGCTAGCATTGCCGGAGATATTCGCAACAATGGAGGCCAGATAACGTTTCAAAAGTTCGAAAATCCGTCGGTTCCTACCGGTGCTGGAGTCGCAATTAATACGGTTTTGTAATCCCATTGTATGAGTTTCTGTTTTCTATTATTTTCGTTATGTATTCGTCCAGTTATAGTCGTCGTTGCGCCGCTGGTCGATGTATTTATCGAGGACTAATAAAGAACTGTACACGTATCACATTTGAATGGTCCTAATGAGGTCGACAAGACGACTGACTCACGAAGGAAGCGACTCACTACTTAAAATACAAAGAGCATTTCCGTTTCCCTGCCATCAAGTTCAGTACTTTTTATGCGTTTGCGTTTAAAAAACTGTTTCTCACGATCCATCTCAGTGGATGATAAAAACGTCGGGTGAATTTGATCGATTGGCTTTCCCGATCGGAGACCGAGAGATATCAAGCTTGCGTCAGGTATTTAGTAAAATTTGGCACAGCAATCGGAACCACGGCCGAGCGGTTTCGCGACGCCTGTAAGACAAAATTAGCCGGAAAATTGAGAAAGACTCACCTTTGAGGATCGGCAAAGACAAATTTTCTAAGCTTAAGATCCCGTAAGACGATGCCTTGTTCGTGGCACGCGGCGACTGTTTCCGCCATTTGTCTGAAGAGTCGCCTGGCTTCGTGTTCCCGTAGGCGCTTTCTCGCTCGCACGTACGAATGCAGGTCTGAGTGCGACCGAGGGAAGATGAGGTATACTCTCTTCTCTCCGACTAGAACTTCGTGAATAGGGTTCACGTGAGGGTGGCCGTCGAGCCGGTAGTGCGCTTGGAGTAAACTGCTGCAATCCCGTGACACGACCTGGAGGAATAATGGCCGTGTTAGATTTGTCTTGCACGACTAAGCTTCTAATTGGTCTGGGTTAGAGCATAAGAATCGCAAATAAACTTTAAGCAAAGAAGCTAGCAAAGACTTTTAATTTTGATTGAATCCTGTGATCTCTTGGGCAATTCTGATGGTTAAAATAGTTATTCAATATTGTACACTTCCATAATATTCTGAAGGGTAGAAAAGATATTTTACTTTATCACACCGTTACATCAAGGCTTTATTTAATGATCGAATAGTTTACCACCAAGTACAAGACGTCGACTGATAAGGCTTCTTAAATATACCTCTCAAGGAGTTTTCCGGGAAGTGAAACACGTTTTCCCATTATCCGGCCTGCTTGCTGCATTATTAACAGCCCGACGCCGCATTCGGTACAATTTTCCTATCAGTATTGACCTACTTCTTTACGTTGCGTGACACCTCATTGTCAAACGCTATTGTTTTACTTTGATAGGCAAAACCGTTACCGAGTTAAAGGTAGATCCTCTATACAACATGAAACGACGCATTAACAGACTAAGCAAAGATACGTTCTATGTTAAATAGATTCAAAGGGGTCCTATTTCAAAGCGGACCCTGATTTAAAAGGACTTAGTCTAATGTGAATAACGAGGTTGAAACATTTTAGTGAATAGCTGACCCTCTTTGCGAGTCGGTTTGGCGTCGAGTTCTCGGCAAACTGCGAGTAGAAATCAGGCATTGCGGCAATTACATTTATCAATAGTGAACAGGCAAGTGTTGCTAGTTGCCGGGCGACGGCGACGTGGCTTTCTATGGAATCGTTTTACGGGTGGTTTGAAGCAGAGTTCCATTCGTGGGGGTGTTATTCAATATCAATAAGTGGTTCTACATAGTAGTTACGTGCATTGTGGCTTCTTTCGGGTATGATTGGAGTACGTATGTGCATAAGTAATAATTAGTAACTTTAGGTTAGTGGAGTCCTACGCTTTTGTACCAGCGCAAAGTTTAGTAGGCAGTCGGAACCATCCGACGACAACTGCCAAACGCCCTATTTGTATGATGCTTTGTTTCAAGTGTGACCAATTCCATAAGATTTTACTTAATTGACTAGCAGTATATTGTGTGTGTTTTGAAAGTAGCAGTAGTGACCGCAATAAATCTTGTTGTCAAGTACTGATATTTACTTTGTTACGAGTAATTACTATGATATTAATATCCTGTTTATGCAACTCGGATTTTGGATTTCCCACGAACGTAAGAATTCCCAATGGTCTGTCCTAATTGATAAATCATTTCTTCTAAGAATATGCTCGCTGTACAATCCATTTTACGGTTACTTTATGATCAATTGCTCAGCTCGCACATACGTCATAGGTCCGTTGCCGAACCAGCGCGAAATGTCAACGACATCGCAAACGCAGTCCACAAATTTCTCCACGAATGACGAATCACATAGCGTGTGTTATTAGAATCGTTTCTTTTAGAGTCACGCTGTAGAAATAGCTAACTCCAATTTCTTTTTTTGTATCCATATAAATAGAGACTGTTATTTTAGCTCGTAGACGTCGTGTCGAGACGCGACTTTTCGATACTTGCGCAAAGTTCTGTAGGTATGTGACCTATTTGGGTGTTTGCGAAAACAGATATAATATTATGTAGATAAGAATTCGCAGTGTTGACACACCACTTGATAATATTTGACATCGAATGAGTTTAACGGGAGCTCTAACCTACTTATTGTTATCATATTATTTTAATCGTCGGCGTCGCCTACCTAGGAGTTGCAAAATATTGCTTGCATGCACGTCGTAATATTTGTAGGTTTTTGCAACATGTTAAAACCATTGTTTACTTTAGAAAATAATTCGTATCAAAATTGCTGCGTAATTGCTAGAATGTGTACTAGAAGTGGGTAGATGGAACTCGTGTAACTGTCGGCCCCAAATACTTCGATTGTAATGCATTGCAGTGGGCATCAATGAGATACGACTCCCACCATCGCAGCCTACGCGGCGGCTCCACGTGACTGCACAGTCATCGCCGGCTACGCCCGCGTGGTGCGAACTCCGCTCAGTGTTAACCCAGCAATGATTACGTCGGCGCTCCTCAAGCGTTGCGCTCGCGGTTATCTATCTATAGTGGGGGGAGCCCAAGAGGGGGGCCCATAGCCTCGCTTTGACATTCGGCGATCGGCGCGTTATCAGCTCGTCTATTTCACAATGTCAATGAGAAGGTCACGCTTATTTTCGGCGCGACCACGTGTGCTACAATAAAGTCAATAAACGCACCATAGCAATATTCACATGATTTATTATAAGTTATAGTACCGACGATATGTGGCGGTCGTGTGGTGTCGGCAACAGGCGGTGTTGTAAATACGCTCGGCGTTTAGCAACGATAACGTTGCCACACTTTAACCTTGCCAGGTTCTCACGGGGGGAACTGCCTATTCTGCGCCTTGACAATACTAGTATGGGCTTTTGTTCGTATCCTGCGCCTGATATTAGTAAGTGGGCGGAGGGCACGTTGCGTCCAAAATTCGAATCTAAAACTAGTTTTAACATAAATAGCGTCATGGCCGTGTCAGGGGGCAGTCGTGATTCACGCTTTTGTGGTAAATCGGAACGATGAGATAACTTTGACAGATAAAATAGATGACATATTTGTGTTTTAATTAGAGTTGAGGTAGTTTACAATAGCTGTATTGTTAGTTTAATCGATTGCGAAAGACGACACATGACATTGTAAAAGCGACAATGCGGCCTACAAGTGCGATCGAGCTGCGCTAGGCCATGACATATAAAGTTTGACATCGCTTCAACGAGATGCTATGAAAACAATGCAGACAACGTATTATGACAAACGCTAATTTAACAGTTAACCATCGCCAACATTAACATAATCACTACGTCAATTAGGGGCGACTTTTAGCACCATTTTGTTCTAAGTTATTGCCCGACTCCACATGACACAATTTTGAACTTTTCAATTCATGTTGAAATTATTTGAAACTGATGACTCAATTCGTTTGAACACTATTAGTTTCTAGCGTTGATTAATAAATTTATTTTGTAAGGGACACTGCATGTGGGCTTATTATTGGAACTGCTTATCTCTACATGGGGTCCAATCCCGTGGGATACTCAGTTACCCTTTATTTGCGATATGACGTCACCATCCATGTGGCATAGTGCGAGTGAGAAAACTTATCGATGACCTATCTTAACATTATAAATCGTCGCTATCTTATCACACCTACTTTACATAGGGAAAATAGCAGTTTATTAGCAAAATGCATTTTTGGTAGTTTTCCTATAATTAAGTAGGTAAGTGAGTAACGTAGATAGTACTTAGATGATACGTGCTGAAATAACGAGATTACGTTGTATCAATCAAACAAAGCGAGCTGTCGAAACCCCTGTGTGGCACGGCACAGTTTCGAAATTACTGTTTCGTCCTACTGTAGCGGGTCATGATGAATCTCCCTGTCTTTGCAAATTGCAAAAAAAAAAAACAATACGAGTACGCTAGGGATAAGAACTCAAATTTTGAAATATCGTCGTTTATCAGTCGTATGAATGATCTTTTTTGGGTGGGATAGTTTGATGAATGAAAAAAGGTAGGTATGGCACGGTGCCAACTAGAATTTTAGTTTTAGAACAAGTTTTACATTGTAATTTGTGTTTTTTTTTCATCACTAAGTTGTTGGCCTATTATTAGATCTAGACTAACGAGCTAATGGCATTCTTTGGTATCGGTTGGTCACTATAATGATGTCGTAAACAAAACCATAAATGTAGGCAGATGTATGACGAAAAAATGTTGTTTGTTATTTTCGGAATGGTTTAGTTAATCGAGTACATAACACCGTTGTTGTATTCAAACAGTTTATCTAGGTATCTGCACGTGTTATTGCGATTGTCTGCCTTTATCTGTATCTAATAACCAACAAGGTGGAGCCAGTATTGTACTTTCCAGCAAAACTGTCATATTTGTGCATTGAACATTTTGTTTCCCTGTTTTGGTCAAATTTAATGAGAGCTTATTGTATAGGTATCTTTAGTAGTTATACCTAGTTATTTCAAAATTCAAAATGGATTCGGTCCATAGTCATCGCATCGAGTTGCTACCCTAGACATTGCGCTGGGCTGGTCTAGAACTGTATAGCCTGTGTAGGTACCAACATGTTACTCGTCCAACGAGTCTACTCGCCACGAAAACTCTTTATTTTTACTTTAATCAGGTTTTACTCTGCTACAGGCAGGTGTATTAATGCTGATATCCTGTAGGAATCAAGTTGTGAAGAGAGTCTATTTTTAAAAGATTTTCGCTGTTGTGTTGATAAGTAAATAATTAAATATAGGATATAGGTACCTAAGTCGCAATTCTGAGAATTGTTTATCTTATCGAAGTACTTACTTTGCATACGTATTCTTGTTGTGTGCGCACGTCGACACACCGGCAGAGCGAGGAGCCTTCCACTTGCTCGAGGAGGAGGTATTTTTCGGCCACCAGGGCCGCTTGGAAGTGGTGTTGCGGCGGCGCCGGCGACGCGGGCGCCGGCGGCGACGAGGGCGAAGCCGCCAGCCGCTCGGCCAGCCCCGGCGACGCCGCTCGCTCCTCCTTGCCCGGCTCCCCGGCCGCCGGCTTGGCCAGCCTCACCGGCCACAACAACGAAGGAGATCCCGGATCCATATTTCACTTCACAATAACACTGTCACGTCAACACGATTACACAATAACACAACACAAAACACTCGAGGAACTACGATGAGATGAACATGATCTGCAACAGAGACACAACCGATTAATCGTATCTCGCGCAACCGTCTTACAAAATTTTAAAACGATTTTGTAAGGGAAATTACGAATCGAGTACGGACCTTGAAATGAGTCGCCCTGAGTGGATATCGTACCAAAAATTGACTGTCCGTGATGACGGGTGGGGTTTGTGTGTGCGAGGAATTACTGGAGCGATTTCCGTGTAATTCGAACACTGTAGACAGGCCAATATTTTGGGCCGGTGTCCGCTCGGGTTATTGTAAAACTAAACGAACACACGACCTATTCCCACTAACGCCATTGCGAGACTGACGACGACGCTCGGCGAAGCCTCGGCCGCCAACGTCCAATGTCGACACACCGTCAACTTGCGTAGTACGCGAGTATACGGTACGAGTTGACGGCGTGATCGCGTAGCTATTGCCGTCTCTTTTTTGTGTATCACTAAAAAAGGTTACAGAGTGAGATCGAATGATACCATTCATTTACGTTTGGCAATGCAACAAAATAGCAAGGTGCGAATTTCAATATTTTCCAGTTATTATAAAGTATCTACCTGGGTTACTAGACTATTTATTTTAATGTGATAAACGTATGACGCTAACGTAGATGTCTGATTAAATGAATCACGATGTTTTTTACCCTTTGGCTGGTTGCACAAATACTACGTAGGTGAGTATGTACTTTAATATTTCCATGTTGATAAGATTCTACTAGTAAACAGTAATCCACTAATTTAGTCTAGCTCTCCTACCCCGGAAACTGTTTTGTTTTCTTTGTTTTCAAGGTTGAAATTTGTTTAGCTTGTGCAACGTGTTGAAAAACTTTGAAATCATCTAGATTCTAGATCAACTAGGTATCTACTACCTAGATATCTTGTTATGGTTGGATCCTTGATATGTACTAATGATAGGCTACATCAATTATTTATCAATAAATAATTGATACAGAGCTATTTAAAACATAATAATAATTTCACTAAACACTCCAACCCTACATTTATATACCTACTTACCAATATTGAACTCATAAAAACCTTTCCTTATTTTTATCAATGCCTACCAACATTATAATAGGTAGCTATTATAGCTATATAGGTAGCTACCTATTACACCACTTACTTATTTCTAAATTGGAGAAAAAAGTAAATTTTGGCACCTACGTAGGTTAGGTAATTTTAGTATTAAAATTAACGTGGTTGTTACACATATTTGATTGGATAACGGGACACTCACGTATATATGCCCGTTTGGCAGTGCCAAACGGGCAGCCACCGCGCGTGTGCACTCGCCTTGAAAAAGGCCGCCGGACGCGGCCGAAACTCGAGTCGGATTGACCGACCGTATATACGTGAGTGTCCCGTTATCCAATCAAATATAGGTTAGGTAAGTATCAAAGTTTACGTTCTGGGTACTGGAAATACTTATCAAATGATACATAGGTACCTAGATTTTTTTTATAGTACTTATATTGACGAGACGAGCAACACATGTGCCTGAGGGTAAGCAACATGCCCGCCACATAACAGCACAGTGACACGCAGCTATTAGACCATGAAGAGTCCAAATCATTGCCTAGCACTGCACTACGCTCGTCACCCAGAGATCTAAGATATTATATCTCTAGCCCTGTAATTTCTCTGGAAACATTGCCCTTCAAACCAGAACACAGTAATGTCTTTACTGCTTAACGGTTATGATTTCGTTTTAGTACTGTCACAGTATATGTATAGATCTATTAGACGTACTGTCTCTTTTAAACGAGTTCAAAAAAGTCGAGTTCAATTCATCTGTATCATTGGACGTATGAAACTGTTTTTCATATGTCCATGATGTGTAGGTATATTCTGTTTGTTTATAACTTGGAGGTTATCAATTCGAAACCTATTTTTTTTATGTATGTTACCTGATTTCTCGAGAACCCCCGTATCGATTTTAAAATTATTTTTTTAGAATTAGAAATGGTAGACTGAATGGTCCGATATAAATATCGCTATCTGTGAAGCGGTTTTTGAAATCAACAAAAATAAAACAAATAGGTAGGTACATAAGTTGGTGATAGGTATGAAATCTAAGTTTATTCGTTTTTCAGAGAAAAATAATTGTGTAGGTATTATTTATAGATTAGGTACCTATTTAATCTATGAATGACGTACCTATCGCGTGATTTTACGCTTGACTGATGCTAAGCGTCGATGCGGTCGATGACAAATTGAGTTTAATTAAGATATTACTGACTAAGTAGGTACATTTTAGGACGATACAATATTTATTTACACAACATTATACAATATTAAGAACAAAGGCGTTCAAGTACGTATTCTGTCGTGAACTGCCATCATACATTACAGATACCTAGTCTAGTAGGTATCTATTAGATTAATGTCGATTGATTAATGCTGACAAAACGTTACACAACGCTTAAAAGTCGAAGTGGCGATCAAGCGCTATCGCTTACGTACCTATGTACCTTTCCCGCCATTTCTGCTAATACAAGAACAAAATTTAAAAAATTCATTAACTCCCGACTACCTCAGATTTGTTATCTGTTCTACTAGACAAGCCCTTTCATTTGATACCGATATTAAGGGAGTTGTGTAAAAAGAAATATATTTCGCCATTTTGTGGAAGCGGCCATCTTGGATTTGTTTTTTTTTATAGTGTATAGTATTCTACTAGTCAAGCCCTTTCATTTGATAGGTACCCATATTGACGTAGGTTGTGAAGAAATATTTTGTCCGCCATTTTGTGGCGGCGGCCATCTTGAATTGATATTAACCAAACATAGCTAAGAACATCTGCACGATTTTTAACTTTCAAATAAAAAAAACCGCATCGAAATCGGCCCATCCGTTTGAGCTCTACGGTGCCACAGACAGACACACACACACAGACAGACAGACATCGACGTCAAACTTATAACATCCCTTTTTTTGGTCGGGGGTTAAAAATAAATAAACGAAAGCCTATCTATAGCAGTCCAATAAAATTTCTTTAAATGACTGTGATACTAGGTATACTCTTGTTCGAAAAATACTTCAGATTTTAATCATCGCCGCAAAGCTTATATCGGTTTTCAGTCGTAAGTATACACTTCGGAGTGTGCTGCTGACTTGCATGATGAAATACTATCTTCCCCTCTTTTCTATCGAGCTGGTATCACGTGGCCTGAAAAGGCGACATGATATCGTGGTTGATGTTCAAAGAATCGAACGAAAAGATTTTTCACTCTAGGTTGTGGAATGCGCTGCACGAGTGGGGTTTTCCAATGGAAAGAACCTCAGTGGCTTCAAATATATCGTCGCTTAACGCGAGATGGGGGTCAAGAAAAAACCTGCTTTCGCTAAAACACACCCCGGACACTCCACTAAAATTCCATACAAACGCCGCTGTGGAGTTGCCTACTCTTCACACAACTACGCAGATGTCGTTCGTACACACGCGTGAATGTGTGCGTTAGAGCTAGCTAGGGCTACTGAATTGTTTGATTGAATAGTTGGGTTCACCTTGAGTTCACCTGGTGACGTAAAGTACTCTTCTATAAACTTGCTATAATGTTGAGTAAAAATAGAATGGAGCCAAATTATACTATTCTAATTAAAAGGGTGTTTGCACAGATTTCTAAATTGTTTCAGAAATCTGTGGGTGTTTGTATTGCCGCGTAAAATGAAACGAAACCGATGATAGATTAGATCAGGTACCTAGATATCTATTTCTCTTAGTAGGTACACATTCGCATTTTATTTTACACTTAGTACCCATGAAGGAAAATTTATTCTGTCACTATAATTATTCCTCCAGGCATTATCAATCCGTACTTGGGCACATAAGTTACTGGCTGTGTAAGTTACGAACTTTGAGTTAATAATGACTTTGTTATTATAAATAAATAAATATTGGTAGACAATTCACACACAACACCATCTGACCCCAAACTAAGCAAAGCTTGTAATATTATAAAGCAACATTATTGAAAAGTCTCTAATCTTACGTTATTTTATCATTAGGAAATTAAATAAAGCTTTTAATCTTGTCCCGTTTAGTTGACGGACAGCCGTAAACAGCACAACAACCCACCATGATGATATTTCGTTAGGAATCAGATGTTCGATACCAGCCCTTCGTTGAGTGCTCCTAGCGTATCCGAAACGGTCTGAGGGGTGAGGAAGCTTGAAATTGGCGGGGGGTGGGGAGTGTCCGTTCTATCTATATTATCTATTCTACGGCTAAAATAAAACTAAAAAAAATATATTAGTAAAACCAACTATGCCTATGTATCATTAATGCGTAACTTCATAGTATTTTCGTGAACGCATGAATTTTACAAACCCATCTTTAAATAAGTTAATATAATTACTTACTAATCAAAAACCGGTTCGCAGCCAAATAATCCTGAGAAAACAAAATCTCGGTCAAGTTGCCGTGCGACCAAAAAAAAATTAAAAAACCTGTAGCATTAAAATAAATTAAAACCGTCGCCAGCCGACCGTGTAGACTCAAGCGCAATGGGGGATGAGTAGTGGAATGGGAAGAAAGCATACAGTAAATGTTATAGTAAGAATTAATTAACATACATAAAAAAATCTTAAGACCATATGGCAGAAGTGAAAACTAAAATATGAAATAACTTATTGTAATAATTAAAGACCACTGAATAATTTAATATATATAAATAAAAACGATTACAAATTATAAACTGAATATATTTAACACAGCGTCACGACACGACATTGACCGATATAGGCTAAAGGAGTAGGTAGGTACATGGCCAAGAATAAATTTAAAAAAAAAAAACAAGATACATGTGTAGTCTGTGGTGCGTCAAAAAAGTTTTCAGTCCAATAAAAACAACGTTCAAACTAATTGAACTTTTTTTGTGTATTGTCTGTTATGTAGTAGCTTTAATTTTTGGCGACCTAGTAAAACATAGAATACGTGACAAATCCTCTTAGTACAATACTCATATTACTGGCCCCTATCTCTTTGTTTGACGGCCTATCATTTAACGTGTCTGGCGGAATTGTGAAGATAATCCACAAAGAGCCATTCATAAAAAAAAACTAATTGAACTTGTACTGTCCAAACCACAGAAATATAAAAAAGTACCTTATTATTTAAATTTCTGTGGTCCAGACAGTCCAGACACAACATGTTCAATTCGTTGCATGGCACTATGTCATTTGTTGGTTAAATTACATAGAGACAAGTTAAGGACATAGAGATAAACATCTTATTGCTGTGAACAACGAGCCCAGTGCAGTACTAGGTACAATTGTAATGATTTGTACTTTTCATGTTTCAATAGCTGCGTGTCACTGTGTTGTTATGGGCAGACATGTTGCTTACCATCAGGCACACAGCACTCTATACAATAAAAATGGTAGGCATACACCTGCCTGTAAACAGCAAATTCATGTATATACTTATCATCATACGTGTCTTGTTTGTTTCATTACTCCATATTATAAAAACAAACGTAGGTACCTAAACTTATCAAAACAACCTATTTCAAATCTTTTTTGCCGTGTTACAAAATCTAAATTAGGTTCTGGGTTTGCCCGTTTGCCGTCATAAATAAAAAAAACATAAAGGTTTGACTTTTCAAAAAATTAAAAAAAAAATCACGATTGTCGCTGGAAACCGCTGGTTGCAGGCTGCGCCCTCCAGGCCACGTGGTTCGACAGCGTAGTTCGATCAATCGGACCACGTGAACTTTTTTTTTCCTCTTGGTTCGATTTTAGAATCGCACTACGTGAACTACTAATTCTTGGGACCTCGTGGATCGACTCCATTGTAGAATCAATATGACAAGTTCATCTGGTTCGATTCATCGAAGTATACTCACAGGCACAATTAACTCGGACTAAGAAAACTTGGGATTAAGTATGTGCCTGTTTGTGGTTTTGAAGACGGTTTTAATTTTTTGTACAAAAGAGTTTATTAATGTTAGTTTATAAAGTTATAATGTCCTTGGAAACGTTACGAAGTAAAGTAAAAATGTAACATGGATAAATGAAGATTAAAATATGCTTATTGTGTTGTTGTATTCATCTAAGTTCAGCAATTTTACAAGGGTTTACTAAGTTCGATTAACCAAACCTATTGAAAAAAGTACACAAAGTCAGATAAATCGAACTATCAGGAGTCTTAAAAACACATGGTTCTATTGATCGAACCAGCTGGAAAAAAAGGTTCACGTGGTTCGATTGATCGAACTATCAGGAATCTCAAAAGCACATGGTTCGACTGATCGAACCAAGAGGAAAAAAAAGTTCACGTGGTCCGATTGATCGAACTACGCTGTCGAACCACGTGGCCTGGAGGGGCTGCGCAGGACCGTTCGTTGGGGAAATCTAGGATGGGGGAGGCCTACGTTCAGCAGTGGACGTCCTGCGGCTGATGATGATGATGATGATGAATCGACAATAACCCGTTCAGAGTGGATCGTAAGCCTGCCAGTGAGAATTTAGAGAGTGGAATATGCCATTTACGTAAGTACTTACTATGCGTAGAATTTGTCATTTTTCGTTAAATATTTTTTTTTCATCGTAACCCTGTAATACACATTATTTGTTATACCTAGTTACTGCTATCTGTAAATATTGAAAACTCGATAAAATAAATAGGTACGACCATTTTCATTAAATATACTGACTACATACATTGAATGGGATGGACCAAATATTTCACAACAATAATGTAATAATCTACAATTTTTATTCGATTACAACATGATGAAATATTTTGAAAATTCTTTTAATTGTTGTGTATTTTCAATAACTAGGTTTTGCAAAGAACAATGGATTTCGTTACTTACCTAAACTAACTGTTTTCCCTACGTATTGCTTTCCGCGATTGCAATCTGAAATCGAAATTAATCTTTTGTTTCGAATAAGGCAGATTGGCAGATAGTTAGTTATACCTACAACTATCAAGTAGGATCTAAATTAAAACTAAAGTATCACCATTTTCTTTTATTACAGTCTATATGGCTAGGACGGCGATATTTTTATGTGCGAGGCTTTGTGTTATTACAAATAACATTGAGAATTTAAATTAACCTAAGCTGTTGTTTAACTGGTTGTGGTTGCTTACGTTTAATTATAAACTTGCATGCCGAAAGGCAGTATTTGGCGTACTGTAAAAACATCATTTTACCATCTTTTGTAAACCCACTTACGCAATAAAGATTTGATTTGATTTGATTTGTATTCAAGATATACTTCTAGGACAAAAAAATAACAAAATACAACATACCTGATGAAAACGCACTAATGATTAAAATTTTAAACTCTGGAGAAAAAACACAATCACCATTCAAATCACCAATAATCTCAAAACTGCCGTTTTCCTTGAATATTTGCGTAAAGTGTGTTTATGAAGTCGCCTCCGCGTCGGTTTGAGATGTTTGTAAACAGTTTTTTTTAATTAGAAAAGGACCTTGCACCGTCAAAGGTCAGAACAATACTGGCTGAAAATGTTTACGTACACAGATTCTATATTTAAAAGTTGCGCAATTTTTTTTCTAAGTTATGCAAGGGTAGGAAACTACAGGACCTAGCTTGCTGTCAAGTGCAGGTATTCCTTGAAACTAATGACGAATATGTGACGCCACCAAAGAAAATGATCATACGTACCATGACTAATTTCATCAAGATATATCACGTTCATACGTAGACAATAGACAGTCACGAATTAATTACGTAATCATATCACAGCAAATAAATAGGTAGGTACCTATTATTTGTTTATCAGATTTGAGTCCATCATTGATGGATCGTAAAATTTGGTCGATCGAATTTGTCAGATTAAAATTGATATTCAAATCTTGTATTTAATGAACGTATGGGTATTTTTTTTTATCTATATTCTATTTTTATCTAGTAATTGGTATCTACGTCATGTACTGACCTGGTACGGTTTTTCAAATTATTACAAAATTCTGCTGTGTACCGTATCGTCTGTGAGCGGAGAAGGAATGCTATCGCCTCCGCTGATATTTAAACGCTATCTACAAACAAGAACAAAATTAAAAAATTTTACTAACCCCCGACTACCTCAGATTTGTTATCTGTACAACATTCTACTAGTCAAGCCCTTTCAATAAAATTGATACCCATACTAAGGGAGTTGTGAAAAACGATATGTATTTCGCCATTTTGAGGAAGCGGCCATCTTGAGCTCTACGGTGCCACAGACAGACACACACAGACAGACTGACAGACAGACAGATAGACAGACAGACAGACAGACAGACATCGACGTCAAACTTATAATACCCCTTTTTTTGGTCGGGGGTTAAAAAAAAATTAGGCCTCAAAAATGTGTGCTTCTCCGACAATGCTGACTATGTTTCGGATGGGAGCGGTAACGTATTTTGGCTCCTCCAAATGTAGTTCATTCCTCTGAAATATCAATAAAATAAATATGTGATGAAGTACGAGATCCTGACGTGATTATCGTATAGGTGCTACTGTCTGTGTAAATACACAAAGGATGTGTTTGTATGCACGTCAGGAGTTTACAAGGTATAAGCTGTAAGTGTGAAAATAAACTAAGTGCGTGTTATCCACCGTTTTACCGGTCACGTCATCGTTATCAAAAAAAAGTATATTGGTCATGTTTTTTTTAATTAACCCCTATTGCAGTTGACATCTGATGGTTCTACTGTCTATCGAACTGTGGATAGCGGAGAAGGCGTTAACATAAAGTTAGCAGCTTACTAATTATATTTATATTGATGTGGATGCATAAATAGCAATGTAAAGCCCATAGGAGTATTGCAGTTTACTCGAAGTATACCTAATTGGTCATGTCGTCTCTGATTCATAAGGCATTCTAAATGATTCCGACGCAGAATAAATTTTCTTTGTCTCTGTCTTTCCGTAAGAACATGACAAGGACAGTACCGATTCCGAGTCGGGATCATTCACGCATCGTCACTCGTGGAAGAAAAAACGGAGGAGGTTCTCTATTCGTCTGTATTTTTATGATTGTTACCTCACTACTTCCAAATGGGTTAACTGGGTGATTTTGAAAAAAAAAATATTCGAAATTATTATAATGGCCTTATAAATCAAAGTTGGTAGAGAGGTTTTCCCGTCTCACAAGTAATTTGGAGCTTTTTTTCCTTCTGAGAACATCTCATTGTATGCAAGAAAATTCGTCCGTTCATGCAACCGCCACCTTCTAATTTAAATCTTGGATTAGTCAATTTGACCGCTAGCGCTAGTAGAATAAATGTACCTACAGTCATTAAAACATCTCAATGTGTGTTAAAAAAAATGAAGTTTGTCTTGGAGGAAGGAAATGCATCGGACGATATTATCGCGGACAAATTTTAAAATTCAATAGACATAATTCGTAGAACACGATTACGTGTTGAATTGGTCCTTTACCCTAAAAAAGCGGATGTTAGTTCTGTATCACCATAGAAGGCTTCTTTCCTTCAATACAACGTGAGAATACGTGGTGGGGAATGAGCAATGTATAGCACGGAAAGGTATCATCAGATTGTGGTATTCGAAGACCTTATTTGTTGATGATTCAAACTTATACGATGCATTTCTTTGTTTCAGCCTGTTGGGTCTTAAATTAAGGATTTGTCACATTCCGTATCGATGATGCATAATCTGAAGATGATGGATTATATTATGTGGATTAGGATTATGCATATTATGCTTAATAAGGTGTCCACTTGATGTTCCCACTGCCGGGATTTGGGGCCTTCTCTCACAAAACCATAATCCATTACGCTGGCCAAATGTGGATTGGCGGATGGAACATATCCTCGAAACAGATTTTTCTTGGACCATACCGGTTTCTTTACGATGTTTTCATTCGCTGTGAGCTAGTAAGTAGACAAGAAGTAGAATGACGACAAACACGTACAACTGCATCTGGAAACAACCTATAAGTGAAAATTCGATTGGATGTCGATTCGAGTGAAAAAAAATCGATGTTCTCGCCACTAGAGCTAGCTTTATCAGTATTAAAGTTTCGTTGATATGGTTTATTTCAACTTTATTTTGTTACTTGAGCAATAGAGTGAATTAAGATGAAACAATCACTATTGAAGACCTACTATGGCTTTAAGGTCTGAATAATAGTTCGCAGGAAAAGTGTGGATGACTCACCTCAGACATAACTTGGCTTCTTGACAGAGAGCATCAATGAGATTGGAAATTTTATTACTTACTAAGTTTGTGCAAAGTAGTTTTAAAAACTGACTACAGCGTTGGTACAGCTAAAAATAGTCTATGCGTAGGTTCCACAAGTATGTTTTTTTTTTACTTTTATGGGTTTACACTTGACCGCCGTCTCGCCTGATGTTAAGCGACAATGCGGTCTACGATGGAGCGTGTTTACCTAGGTACCTAGAAAAAAAACGATTCACTCTCGATTTGAAGACACAAAGATTGTAATCATCGGGGAAAACCCACTCAGGCAACGTATTCCACAGCCTAGACGTATCACAAAAGTACAGTCAAACCTACTAAATAAATTACTAAATCTAACTGGCGATGGCGTAGAACGTTACTTCAATTTTCCTCAACGTTTTCCTCATAATGGCGACGTAAGCCAAAGTTTCAGGGGATTTATGACGAATTTTCTTAGGACATTGTGAAGTAGGCCCAATTAATGACGTATGCAGGAAAATGTGGTTTACGCAATCTGTTGGTTATATATAAGTAAAGTAAAGCTATTTAACAAGGGTTGCCATCTCAAAAATTTGGCAACCAGGACAAGACGGGTGAAAACCCCCGATTTTAGAATCCCGAATATTATGATCCAGAATGGTATGTTTTTTAAAAATAGTGGTTATTTTCAGACCTTTTAAAGATCTTAAAATTATATTTCTCTCTTATCTTTTATCGTCAATTCAATAAGAATTTGGCGAGTCGTCGGTTGCTTGTTGCGTGCGGAGTGCGGACACTGCGTGTGTCGCGGGTGACCCAGGACTTAAAATGTTTAAGCTGTGTAAGATTTGATATTGCTATCTCTTTTCTTTTCACTTGAAATCATAGAGACAGCAATAGTAAACCCAAAGTTTTAGAAGATTTAGAAGGGCCGACTACAAACTACAAATGAACTCCGGCCAGACGCTCCCCGGACTCCCTCTAAACTAGAACAAATCCGGGGAAAGCCGGATGGATGGCAACCCTATGTTCAAAGTTACTGTAGTGTCGTAATATTTCTGTTTCTTAAAATATAATGGGCACATTTTCAGGGAGTCCAGTTCATTGACGAAACTGTGAGGGACGAATTAGGTACTTTAGAGAGGTAAGACGTAGGATGTGACGTAGTATATTTTGTTTGTACACGTTTTCACGTGTTTATTATTTCAAAACGTTTTCCTTTCTATTAATATTTGTTAGGGAAAATAAAGATTGTTTTACATAGGTAATAATTTAGTTATTATACTTATAGTATATTTTGTTTTTACGTTTTCACGTGTTTATTATTTCAAAACGTTTTCCTTTCTATTAATATTTGTTAGGGAAAATAAAGATTGTTTTACATAGGTAATAATTTAGTTATTATACTTATAGTATATTTTGTTTTACACGTTTTCACGTGTTTATTATTTCAAAACGTTTTCCTTTCTATTAATATTTGTTAGGGAAAATAAAGATTGTTTTACATAGGTAATAATTTAGTTATTATACTTATAGTATATTTTGTTTTACACGTTTTCACGTGTTTATTATTTCAAAACGTTTTCCTTTCTATTAATATTTGTTAGTTAGGGAAAATAAAGATTGTTTTACATGATAATTTAGTTAGATGTCGTATTTCTTAATTGTAAATATGTATAGGTAAGGAGGCCAAGATACCTGCGGAGGCCACATTACAACCTTTTCCTCATGTAATAAAAAAAACTTTTTAAAACTAAATAAAAATACTTAGATTAGTATTTACTTTTGAAGTTGTCGGCACAAGTGATTATTATTAAAGTGATTATTATGATATATTATGATTAAGTGAGTATTGATTGATCATATGTATGTACTACTTGAAGAATTCACTAGATCAAGTACCTACCTACTGTCTTATTTCCACATGTGGAGTTTGCCAGTTGTTCTACCGCCAAGCAGTAATGTGCAAACATCGCTGTGTTTCGATTTGAAGGGCAAAAGAAACACAGTGATACTTTGTTTGTTGAAATTACAGGGCACAGAGATATATCATCTCATATCTTCGGGTGATAAGCGCAACGCTGTGCTAGGTAATAATTTGGGCACTTCATGTTCCAATAGCTGCGTGATACTGTACTGTCGTACTGTTATGGCCAGGGGTGTTGCTTACCATTAGGCATATAATGTTCTGCACATCCCATCACCAATCACTCTAAATCAGCGTTTTCCAAAGTGGGCGATAACACCCCCTTGTGGACGCAGCAGGCCCAAAGACCCAGATAGAAAAAATGGGGACGTTGTGTAGAGGCTTGGAGTCCGTTGTGTACTACTGGTTTTGGGTCTCAAGTTATTTCTTACGGGTTATAGTAAAAGTCTCGTTTATAATAAATGTTTAATGTCCGCTAATGTAGCTCAAAATTATTAATTCATTTAATTTGAAGTTATGGTGGTTTTTAAGTACGTGATAAAATGGGGCGTTAAAAAATAATTTATTCTCAAAGCGCCAGACAAAAAAAGTTTGGGAACCCCTGCTATAAAAGGTTCTTGCCTTTATTTAACTAATGTTCCTGGACTATGATATGTATGACCCCGTGGTATGACAGTATGGCCTAATACCATCTTACCCTTTTTTCTATCAGGCTGCTTGTAATTCGAAAAAGCGGCATTGTTTCACGATTGACGTTTCAAAGACTCAATTAAGGTTTGAAATTTGACTCCACTTTCGTGACAATAATGTTAAAGCTGTGGATTTCTTTGTCTGAGAGGGTTCTTTCCGATGGCAACAATATTGGTGTCTTCAAATCGAAAGTGAATCAGTCTCTTCTAGGCAAGAACGCTCCATTGCAGACTGTGTCGTCGCTTTGAATGAGGTGAGATGGCACTCAGGTACAATCCTATCATAGTTAAAGAAGCGGTCTCGAGACTCCATAAGAGCCCAAACATTCAAATGTTTCCTCAGCCGCCGTTTCTCTTCCGTAACCCGCTACAGGAACGGTCCCATGGCTCTCTGTTTCTGTTTAACTTGTTATAACAGGTAGAGATTTGTTTGTTCTGATTGGAACAAGTTCCAGCGACGCAGTGCATGCCTTTTAGTCATTCTGATTAAAAAACCGCATCCGATTGGCTGCTTTGTTTCGAAGCAGAATTAGTCAGTTTCCCGATTCCTAAAATGCTGTGCCGTTGTGTCATTTAATTGCAATCGATTGTCTGTTGTTCTCGTTTTGTGCTGTTAGGCAATCTGATGCAAGAGATGTCAAGTCGCAAATTTGCAATGTCTTTAAATGTAGGTATTGTGAAATAAGCGAACGTAAGCACAGATGGATCATGTTTTCCTCATCAAAATAAAACTTTTTGTCACGTTTTCAGGGACTATGTCAACAAAAAGCTTAATGACGGCTTTGAATTAACACAGCTTGTTTGTGAATTACGCACTTTTTCTTCGTGCACGTTTTCTCACGTTTCTTCAATTAGGTAAGTTTGAAAACAGATTGCTTAAAAAGTTATGAGTTTGGCGTAGGCACGTTTGCGTACACGTCACTGCGCTGAATTACCAGCTCCCAAGAGCCTAATCTGACTCAAATAGTGCTACTTACGTAGTTGGCATATTTTCGCTGCTTGAGACGCTCAGTTAAATTAGCCGCTGACCCAGCCTTACTAGGTACCTGAGTGGTGTCCTGTCGATCCAACACTAAAAGTCATGCTATCAAGTTTTTTACCATTGTTATGCTCAAAACTAGATGGTTTGAGTAAGGCCGATAATAATTGCCGATGGGAAAAGGCAGCTATTTATCACTCATGCCATGATAAAACTCTGCGGTGGCGGACCATCCGACTATTCAGAATTGCTCCATAACCAAATCTAGACACATCTCACACACAAAAAAAAATCGAATCGTCGTGATCATCTATAGGCTTTTGTAAATCAATAAGAACAGTATTTACATTGCCACCATAGTTCCGTCGTCTAAATAACAAACGTTTATGTCGGTCAGGGGGTCAGCGCAAAGGTCGCAGTGCCCTACGGATCACTCTGTTGACAACCGACGAAGGATAGCGTAGGCTTGTTTTGATAAGCTAATTTTGTGGGCTCGCCATACTACCAAAGCAAATTGTATAGGTCAGGAATTATCCTTTGCTTGGGCAACAGGGCTTTTCGATCAAACGAATTGAAGGCGATTTTTACGTTCATATTTAACAGGACCTCTCCTCAATTTTGCTCGAGCAAAGTCCAGATAGATAACGGCAGCCTCGGACCCACCCAAATGAAATCAAACAGAGTTATTGGTTGCAAAAAGGAGCACAAAAGAGCAATTTTTTTCTTACAGCCCACTTTACCACCACTGACAGACTAAGACGAGCAGGACATGTGCCTGATGGTAAGCAACATGCCTGCCCGTAACAGCACAGTGACATGCAGCTATTAGAACATGAAGAGTCCAAATCATAACCCATCACCGCACTGCGCTTGTCACTGAGAGATATAAGGTGTTTTATATCTTAGCCCAGTAAAACATTCTCTAACATTGCCCCTCAAACTGGAACACAGTAATTTTTGTACATTACTGCTTGGCGGCGCTTTGATATTGCTATCGGTAATGAAGCGTTTTATTTTGTTACAGAAATTGTATAAGCATGAGCATGCGACAAAGTTAATGTAACAAGAACAAAATTAAAAAATTTGACTAACCCCCGACTACCTCGGTTTTGTAATCTGTACAACATTCTACTAGTAAAGCCCTTTCATTTGATACCCATATTATTAGGTTGTGAAAAATAAATGTATTTCGTCATTATTTGGTGGCGGCCATCTTGGATTTGATTTTTTTTATAGTGTACAGTGTTCTACTAGTCAAGACCTTTCATTTGATACCCATATTGAGGTAAGTTGTGAAGAAATATTTTGTCCGCCATTTTGTGGAGGCGGCCATCTTGAATCGATATTAACCAAACATAGCTAAGAACACCCGCATGGATAATAACTTTCAAATAAAAAAAACCGCATTGAAATCGGCCCATCCGTTTGAGCTCTACGGTGCCACAGACAGACACACACACAGACAGACAGACAGACAGACAGACAGACAGACAGACAGACAGACAGACAGACAGACATCGACGTCAAACTTATAACACCCCTTTTTTTGGTCGGGGGTTAAAAAAAACATTTATGATTCTTATCTGTCATTGTGAAAACGCCTCTCTTTGTTTTCTATTACTACCCTGAATCCAGCCAAAGCCAAAAAAAGAAGAAGCTCTAGTTTTACTCTAAAACTTTTTACTAAGTCTAAACTAAGTTACGGCTGGTCTAGCCGCTCCGGAACCACCGATACGATCCCACGCGCATTACTTTTCATTCAAATTCATGAGCGTAATGCGTTAACTAAAACACGGTGAAGGAATACATCGTGAGGAAGCCGATATTTACCTAGTCTAATCTTTCGGGTCAAGTAGTGTCATTCACCAAAAACTGCACTGGGCCAGTATCTGGATGATGTAGTTGTAGATTTCTAAAACAAAAGGCAGATGGAACGTGCGGAACACAGATCCTTAGGTCCGGAAAGCAAATATCAAACGTTTTTAAACCAAAAACAAACTCCAGTCACGTCGATGAAACTGACTTCTGTCTGTCTGCTGTGGCACCGTAGTAGAACCAAACAGATGGGCCGATTTTATGTTTTTTTTTTCAAGATTATGCCGTCTTGTGTCATCAAACATTGCAAACATTATCCCCAAAAAAAAAAAGCGTAATTTCATAGGAAAGTTAGAATATTTTTACTGGTATTTATAAATTTAGACGATTTTATTTCGATTGATGAATAGAAACACAAAACTTCAACGAAAATGGCCGCCACGTCAAAATTATAATTATATTGAAATTGTTTTCCCCCAATTAAGGTAAAATATGGATTCTAATTTTGTTTTGAAGATACTCGTAGTAGAAATTATTGATGAACATTGTATAATTCAATTTTAAACCCTATATTTATAATCGTTAATTTTTATTTAATGTTCGATGCCAAGAACAACTCCTCGCCGTTACTATGGTTAATCAAAATACTAATAGTGTTGATGAAAACTATAGTTATGAAACGAATAACAGAACAAATCCTCGCCGTTACAAAACGTCTCGTCTATGACCTGTGGATTCTAACTTGATCTGTGCAGTGCTGTTAGCATATATATTAATAATACGAACATATTTCTTTCTTACTCCTTGTTGAATTAGAGCCTCCCAAAAGCAGATTGTGTTTGATTGAGTCACTCAAAGCTTTATTGTAGTCGACAAATGCAATGTATAAACGTCTTTCCCATACTCTTGAGATTTTCTATTAACTGTTTTAATACATGCATATGATCAATAGTTGAAAACCCTGCTCTGAAACCAGCTTGTTCAATATGCTGTTCTTCATCTATAGTCCTTGATATTCTATTTGGCTCAGCTTTGAAAAAAATTGTAAATGTTTGACATGAGGCTAATAGGTCTATAATTTTCAATTACGTTTCCGTCTCCTTTTTTGTGGAGCAAGTTATTAACAAGAAATCCTTGCATTATATATTATCGACTGTAATAATACATTATTTAAAATAATGTTTTGTTTCTTATACGTGAAAATTTCCAAAAACTTTTACTAGACAAACAATACGGTGGGACTTTTTTCTTAAGACTGATACAATCCCATACGCATTACCAACGTGAGTAATTTGACAACGTCGGTGAGAGCTGTCACGCAATACATAACTAAGCCGACTGGCCTCACAATGTTTCGTTCACGAAGTGTTTCATCTGTTTAGAAATCTGTGGATGTATGGATGTATGTCTTGATTACCTTGCGTGAGAAGTTTCGGACCCCAGCTGTAGGAAGATTAGTTAGCTGCTTATGCTATTCTAAAACTAGCGGTATCTAATGGGATTTCAAACTCGAATACAGTTTCAGAGTTGGTCCCAATATCAAGACACATAGTTTTTACGAAAAACAAACTACCCGAAAGCGTGCAAGTCAAACTTGTTCTTATGATGAGTTGTTATCTCGTAACTACCTCGGGTAAACCTTGAGGCTGCCTCAACAAACAAACAAGTTCGTTTATCTAAAGGTCTGAGTAATACTGCTTCGTTTATCTAAAAAACATACTACCTATCTATTAATTGGTCTGAGTAATACTGCTATTTCTGAAATTTTATTTCTGAAAACATTTATTTTTAACCCCCGACCAAAAAAAGGGGTGTTATAATTTTGACGTCGATGTCTGTCTGTCTGTCTGTCTGTGTGTCTGTCTGTCTGTCTGTCTGTCTGTCTGTCTGTCACCGTAGAGCTCAAACGGATGTTGGCCGATTTCAATGCGGATGGGCCGATTTTTTTTACGAAGGTTGATATCCGTGCGGATGTTCTTAGCTATGTTTGGTTAATATCGATTCAAGATGGCCGCCTCCACAAAATGGCGGACAACATATTTCTTCACAACCTACCTCAATATGGGTATCAAATGAAAGGGCTTGACCAGTAGAATACAATACATAATAACAAATTTCAAATCCAAGATGGCCGCCACCACAAAATGGCGAATTATATATTTTTTTTCACTACTACCACAATATGGGTTTCAAATGAAAGGGCTTGACTAGTAGAATACTTTGCACTATTACAAATTTCAAATCCAAGATGGCCGCTACCACAAAATGCCGAAAGACATTTCTGTTTTCAGAACTCCCTTAATATGGGTATCAAATGAAATGGCTTGACTAGTAGAATGTTGTACAGATACCAAATCCGGGGTTGTCGGGGGTTAATCAAAATTTTTAATTTTGTTCTTGTTGGAAGGAAAACATACTACCTATCTATTAATTGGTAAAAGAGAACTGCTATTATCACTGATTAACTGAACGAATCTGTTTCAAATTTGAAATACTTATAGATATATCTGTATATGTACTTACTTTTTATCCGGAATTCGGAATGTACACAAGATATCTTCGCAAATATTTAGTTATCGTTTTTCTTTTAAACTTTACGGGGACGATTTTTTTTGATAGTGTCTACTTTCACATAAATTTGACGATCTTCATAAGTCTCAACAAGCGAGGTACAAACCCTGTCAGTTCCTGAGTTCTTTTCTACTTGACTTCATAATACATAAGTTTTGTCCTCGTTTGCGGATGGCACAGGACCAGAAAACCTAACCCTGAAAACTATCATACATCATACCTATGCTATTTAGCATACAGCTGATACCTGAATCGAAAATCGAAGACCTAAGTTAGAAACATCTGACGCATACACATCACACATACTCAGCACTCTGTCAAGTGGTAATAGAACGTACTCTCGTAGCGCCCTGCCGCGATACGGCGGCTAGCTCAAAGGTGACTCGGATAGCATGGCCTTCGCTCGGGTTAGCACCGGGCAAGATCGAAAAGATAAGAAGGAAGGAAGAAAAAGGTAAGGAAGACAAGAAGGAACGGACCGTGAAGAAAGTACTAAAGCGAGGAAAATCTATTGATATCTAGAACACGCCCCTCCATTTGAACGGGTTATGTACCTATCAGGGATACTTTTCCTAAGGATATCCGTACAGTAACCGTACGAGTAAATATTACGCAATGATTAACGCAAGTTTCTTTATATTTACATCATGATAATACGATAAAGGAAATACAAAATTCAAGGTCACATCTGTCAAGAAAAAACAACTTATTTTTGCATTTTAATTATTCATTTATGTGTAGCAATTTAATGTAAATATTAATGAAATACTAATTTTAAAGTTGTTGTTTTGTAGTTATAAAACATTTTAAAACTTAAGTACGTAACTTTAAGTAATAATTTGTTTTATTTTTAAAGTGTCTTTCTTTAAACAATTCTTTAGCCGATTTTTAAGAAGTCTTCAGTGTTTGAGAGGTTTAGATTTTTTTTTGTCGTGGAGGAAATGCATTTTGGCATACCTTCCGCCTGGGGGAGACGGTTGGGTTATGTCGGACTCGACACCATGGACAAGGTAAGGCGCCCCTACCGACTAAAACCTCCACGGGGTTCCACCTCTGTCGCTGACGGCGCCGGCGGGAGCACAGGACCGCTCTCGCATTACTTCGTGCACCTGTCGCGGCTTGCCCGTCTGTAGGCCCTTCTCTGGGGCATATCCCCGTCACCGACGCACCTGAACCAAGGATACGTAGTGACCACCTCGGGGACCAACCAGTGAGTGCCAGAAGCCCCCGCGTCTGGACAACCCTGGTCCGCCGCGATAGATCAGATCCATGCTCCCGCCGCTTACCACTTTTCGGCTGCAGAGGATAGGGAGAGCATAATCATCCCACTGTAAATGTTCCCACGGCTGGGACTCGGGGCCTTTCTCGGAAGGAGAAAGTCAAGGTCACTTAGCGGGGGCATTATCGTGCCCCGATAATCCACCACGCTGGGCCAGCATAGGGAGAGCGGCGCACAGAAATACCGGCACTCCTCTTCCTCTACAACCTCACCGCATTTACCATTTAACGGCCATGGTGAACCACAGAATAACAATAGAGTAAATTTAACCATAGATAGGTTCTCTATGTTCCCTACTGACTAAAACCTCCACGAGCTTACGCCTTTAATGTTTAGAACGTGAGACCGCTTTTGCATCTTTCGCGAACGTTTAGAGTTTTGAGCCAGACCAATACAACCTTTTCCACCAAAAAATACGAGTAAATAAAAAAATAACAATCATAGGAACTACCGATAGAAGTGAAAACTTATGCTAACTCAGAATTTGCTAGATTACTTTGGAAACTGCGCGGATGTAACCGAAGGGCGTGGCCATGGTTTTTATTTTTTTATTTAAATTATCCACTCCACAGACTACGGGGTCCATGATCTTTGTCATTACAATTATCTTTTTTTTACATTTCTTGGATAAGGAGAAGAAGAGGAAAATAGGAGGGAGTTGGGTACATTTAAAATCTAATTTTAGTGCTCGTCTGTAGAGCCGATCACTACCGGTTGCGATTCCGCTAGTAATCGACTCGACATCGAGTGTTTGCCTAATTGCCTTTTGCCTAAGCTGCTTCCTCCCGGCCCAGAGCCTCCACAAAGCGTGGCCATTTTGTTTGAAAGCGATATTGTCAGGAATGACTGAACCGATTTCAGTCATTCTTTCACCGTTGGATATGTACGGGATCCCGATGAGTGCAATATATGTACCACGGGCGAAGACGGGGCGGGCATCTAGTATAATATATAATTAATACGAATGTAGTGATCAACCGTGATAGTTCAAAATAATGTAGAAACACGAAAACAAACTGTAATTGATAGATTTTTTGAAGTGAAAATTTCTTATGGCGTGCCATAGACAGATTTTCGTGGGCTGTGAATTGAATTCTTGCGTCATGTTCGGAAATAATAAGAAATCTTTGAGTATACTCGGGACCATATCCATTGGCCATCGATAAATGCGCCAGCATTTCCCATTGGTCCGTCAGCATTTCTAGATGGCCATGGCATGGCTCATGGCTCGGCCTCTGGTTTCCGTAGTTTCCAAAGTAAGCTATCAGATTCTGAATTTATAAGTTTTCACTTCTATCGGCAGTTCCTATGACTGCCAATTTTTTTTAGTTGGCGTTCTAATTAAATTTATCAATTTATCTATCAATCTAAAACCCTCTACACACGATCCCTAAAATCAGAGGAAATTACGTAAAAGTAGTGGGGAGGACCCTACATCGCACCATAAAAAAACAAATATGGTGCGATGTGGCACTGCTTTTACGTAATTTCCTCTGATTTTAGGGATCCTGTGTAGAGGGTTTTAGTCTCGTTTACAGCACGCGCTAAAATTCACCAGTTTCGCATATTACACAAACAGAGGCCTCTTACCTCTAAGGGCATGTAATGATAATGACTGACCTAAATGTAGTACCTAGGTCTTGTTCACTGGTTACCCTTGAGCCCAAAGAAACTGCTTTTAGGTATGTACTGTTAATTTTCTCAAACCGTTTAGCTCGAATTTTGTCTAAACTAAGATCAAACTTCAAACTACAGCAAAACGAATCGACTGTTCTAGTAAATTTTATTAAAATTGCGTTTGAATGATGGCACTATAAAAAATTATCAATGTCAAATAATGTAAACTTTACGAAGATGGAAAATTAAACCACAAGTTTTGATTTACCATCGACAACTAATATGTATTTTTATGTAATCGTGTATTTTGTCTTGTTTATGTAATCATGTTGTTTTTATGTGTATGTAATGTATTTTTTTATTTTCATGAATAGAAACACTCCATCGATTTTTATAACGATTAAAATGTTACAAAGACCATTTGGAGACGGATTCTATCCTTTCGAACAAAAACATAAAGTGAATTATCAAAATTGGTGGTGGTGAGGTTAACAAACATCAAAAAACAGTCGAATTTAGAGTCTTTTAATTACATTTCGTTAAATGTCATATTTTGACAAATTTATTTCATTAGTCAGACATTATTTTTAACCCCCGACCAAAAAAAGGGGTGTTATAAGTTTGACGTCGATGTCTGTCTGTCTGTCTGTCTGTCTGTCTATCTGTCTGTCTGTCTGTCTGTCTGTCTGTCTGTCTGTGTGTGTGTCTGTCTGTGGCACCGTAGAGCCATAG